>JAUMJL010000755.1:0-60728 GCA_033558185.1 Dromococcyx pavoninus | reverse complement strand
CGCCGCGCAGCGCCGGGCGGGCGCGGACGGAGTGGACAAGGCCAGACCACGAGGTGGCGGCGGCCCGCTCACACCGACCTGTCCTGACAGGGTCCATCGCTGGCGACCATATTACCTCTGCGCTGAGGGGGGCGGGCGCCAGGGGGTGCGGGCGCGGGCGGGGCGCGCACCAATCTCGCGAGACTTGGGCCGCGCAACCCCGCCCACTGCCGGCCGCGCTCTCGCGACATCTGGGCCGCCCCGCCTACTGCCGGCAGCGCTCCCGCGAGAGTTGGGCCGCCCCGCCTACTGCCGGCCGCGCTCTCGCGAGATCTGAGCCGCCCCCGCCCACTGCCGGCGCCGCTTTCGCGGGAGTTGGGCCGCCCCGCCCACTGCTGGCCCAGCTCCCGCGAGATCTGAGCCGCCCCGCCCACTGTCAGTCATGCCGCCGTCATCGCGAGAGGACGTGAGGTCCCTCGAGGCTTTGCGGAAAGGGCGGGAGTAGCCGAGTGGGGGCAACCGACTGCTGTTGCGATATCCGTGACAGCGGGAGCGCGGGCGGGCATTGGCGGGGCGGGGAGGTCCCCGCGCTCTCTTGTCATCGTCAGGCTGAGACAGGGTTAAGAGCATCCATGCCCTTCCCATCGCGGCGTTGAGCAGGGTGTGCGATGGTTGTCAGATTGCGATGGAACTGACATTTGTCCGGTTACCACAGCAGCATTGGCCAGGGTGCCCAGTCGCCTTCAGGCTGAGATGGAGTTAAGGGCATCCATCGGCTTCCCATAGCATGACTGAGCGTGGTGGTGCATGGAGATAAGGACATCCATCTGCTTCCCATCGTGGCATTGAGCAGGGTGTCCGGTCATCGTTAGGCTGAGATGGAGTTAAGGGCAACCATCTGATAGTGGCATTGATCAGGGTGCACAATCATAGTTACGCTGACATGGAATTAAGGGCATCCATCTGCTGCCCATCATGGCATTGAGCAGGGTGTCCCCATCAGGCTGAGACGGACATCTGTGCTCTTTCCATAGCAGCATTGACCAGAGTGCCCTGTAGACACCTGGGACCATGGCAGCTGTGCTCTAGGACTCGCCTCATCGCTGCAGTCCATCCCCTTCTTGCAGGCAGCAGATGGCCTTTTCCGTAAGCGCAAGCAAGCCTCTCCCAGCATTAAACCCCTCAAGCTGGTCCTGTGCCTCATTCATGTTAGCACAGCCCATGCTGGAAAGAGTGGAAAGACACATCGTCATCACTCTGTCACACAGCCTGCCTTAACCTCGCCCCAATCTTAGTCTCCAATGCTGGATTTCTTTCAGAAGTTTTCCTCTTTTCATATTTTTCTTCTTTTCTTGCTTTCAAATGGCATTTTTTTTTCTTAGCTGGATGATGGAATTTTATTTTTTGTCTTAATCTTCAGCACAATCGTGGCAGTACGTGATGTCACCTCACAGTGGTGACAAAGTCAAGCACTACTAGTTTCTCCAGGCTATGAGAAGTAGATAATATCTAGGGTTTAGACATGAATGCAGCCAGAATCACCACGAGGCTCAGGCAGCCAAGATTACCAAAAAATGTCTGTGACTCAGCCTCTAGCTGATCCATTTTCACTTTTGCCTGCATCTGTTTTGACCTAAACTGCCATTGCCTTCCTGAATTGTGACAGAATGACTTGGCACATTGGTTGGAAAAGCTTGAGCAGCCGTAGCTCTGGCATCGTTTCACCTGTGTGAACCAGCAGCAATGCCTGGCATGTCTCTGAGGGACCACAGGCGGAAGGAGCTGGATTGCTGGGAAGGCAGGTGGTGGAGGATGGGGCCAAGATGTGCCTGGAGGAGCTCCCCTAATTCAGTTATATAAAGCTTGTTCAGGATGCCAAGAGCTGTTTGTTTCTTTGGACAGATTATTTGTGTGGCATTTTGTTTATAGCTTTTACCCTCATTGGAGCAGAGCACTCCCTTTTTGTTACAAAGCCCAGGGAAGCAGGGAGGGCTGCAGCCCAACATCTGGCACAAAGGGCAGTTTTACCCACTGCTCCTCAGACACAACTTCCTCCCGTGCTGGCCTCGCAGCTGCTCCCAAGGACTTTGACAGGAGTTTCTGGGGTCAGTGCCGTGATGAAGTCTTGGCAGACAAATGATGGCAGCTTTGTCTCTTGACAAATTCAGCTAAGATGCATTTCCAGAGACATGCTACACCATCACTGACACACTTATTTGCCTTTGTGAAAGACACCTCTAATCTTGAGGAGCAGGATGCCAGTGACAAAATGAATGCTGGTGATCTTGCACTGTTGGCTGAAGGCTGACTTTGGTGGGGCAGGTACATTCAAGGAAAGGAATTTTAGGGAGTATGGAGTATTTCTTTTTCACATGCTGGATCCTTTAGCACCAAATGTTTAGGGGTTTGTGCCCTTCTTCCATATCAAAGAGATTTCTGGGAAACAAATCCCATATATATATTTGGTTTTAAAACCATAGAATCACAGAATGGTTTGGGTTGAAAGGGACCTTAAAGAACACCTGGTTCCACTCCCCCTGCAACAGGCAGGGACACCTCACAGTGGATCAGGGTGCTCAAAGCCCCATCCAACCTGGCCTTGAACACCTCCAGGGATGGGGCAGCCACCACTTCTCTGGGCAACATGTGCCAGGGCCTCCCCACTCTCACAGGAAAACATTTCTTCCTAATATCTTCCCTGTTTGGATTTTAATTTATATTCAAAATTTTCTTTCTCTTTGCTTATTAGCAGCAGGACTGCCCCACTCATCTGCATACCATGTGTTTTTGTGTGTGATTCTTTTAGAATCGTGGAGACTTTTAAGATGTTATGTGACCATCTAGGAAAAAAGAGGTTTTTGCAGTTTCCGGAATGTTTTCTCCCTCTCCCAGCTGGAATCCAACATCCTGCAATAAGTCAAATTCAAGGGAGATCTTAGAGGAAAAACAGAGATAGGTATTGCTGGTTTGTAATTGGAACTGACAGAAGCAGGCTAAAAGGGAGTGTCTTAGTGAAGAAAAGAATGCAAATAGAAGGAATTACTGCTACTTCTGTGAAAGGCAGTCACTCCACAGAGAGAATTTTGGTATTGTTCACCATATTCAGCCAACAGAGAAAACAGTTTTGTTGTGGAGAAAGCTGAGCTAAGGAACACTCGCAGGTCTCTGTTTCACAGCAGTATAATTGGAAAGAGACCATACCAGACAGAAAGAGAGAACCCAGTGAAATGCAAACACTTCTGTAGCTGTGCCATTTTCTTCTGTCTTCATCCCGTTTTCTATAAAGATGGATGAAAGACAATAGCAGGACCTGCCAGCCAGCACCCACACCACACATTCCCCTGCAAGAGAAGCAAGTTTGTCCAGTAATCGGAAGTGTGGGCTTTAGAATCAAATTTTGTCTAATCCTGGCTCACTGCCACCACGTAATCTACAAGAATGATGAATTTGAGCTTCACTTTGATTGTGTATTGTTTATAATCGTTAGACAAAATCCCTATTATCAAAATAAGTTGATTAATAACTGCCAGAGGAGAAAGCATTTATTCCTCTCACTAACTGTACGGCAATGAGTCTGTGCTGCATGAGCCAGTGTCACGAAAGACACTTAACATTAAGTTCCTTACATGTACCAAGGCTCCAGTGATAAATAACCCTCCTAGATTTCTCATCTAGGGTACTAATTACCTCAGGTTGATGTTTGTTACCTGATTCACTGGTAGCAATCCAAGTTGCTGTGATAATTTTTCCTCTAAAATGTTGGCACTCAGGAAGTCACAGAGGTTATTTTGAACCCTGACAAGATTTCAAGAACCCTGACAAGTTCACATAGATGTACACAACTCTAAAACCCCTCTCAAAGTCCCTCCCAAGCATTCAGCAGAGTCTCAGTAAATCAGGTAATGACAATGCTGTTTTGTGAATATCTAGAGATAGCACATGAGCTGTTCTAAAGACCAGGCCGGATATAACAAGAGGTTCAATGATCACAGAAGCTGCTTTTCAAAACTTATTTCTGGGGCTCAGTAGGTTTTACTCCTCCAGATGAAGAAAAGAGATGTTCGAGATGATTTTTACTTGTGAAAGATGTACTAGTATACAGGATCCTGCCCAAATTGTGTTTAGGAGAACAACCTTGCTCTGAAGAGTTTATTAGTACCAAAAAGGGAAAGTCAGTAGAATAAACATGCTCTCTTCCAAGTAGGTCATATCATAAAAGAATAGAATGGAGAATTTTCACTGTTCTGAAAGCAGGCACCTATTTTCAGGTTGCGGTACTGTTGGTCCTCCTGTATCGTTAGGGAGCTTGGGAATTTGCCTTTTCTAGTTACTCAGCAGGGTCTGAGTGTATGCAAAGTCTTTTCCCAGAGATGTCAGAAAGTAGAAGGACTGTGTTGTGCTGATGGCAGATTAACAGGATTCTAAGTTGCAAGCATGAGGTCTTCATTGCAGGAAGTACATTAAGCGACTGGGGAACCTCAGACTACACTGCCCAGTGCTTAGGGCAGTCTGTGAAATATCAGGCTTAACAGCCATAGAGATGACATCTGTTTTGGTTCAGGATGTGGTTGTTACTGACATGCTTGTTTTAATTGGATGGCATCTGTTGCCTTCTTTCCTAAACACTGCTGGAAACTGAGGGGGAAGCACCATTCAGCTTTCTCGCTCCAGGATTTTTGCAACCCCAGGCACTGCTGGCTGAGCTTTCACCCCTAAACCTCTGGGAGCAAGTGTTTTCCCTCTCAGGAAGGTAGAGCTCACCTGCCATCTATTCACACACACTCTGGAGAGCCAAATCGCCTGCTCTCCTCACTCACTGCAGGAAAATGCTTCACCTGGCAAGTACCACTATGTGCAGTTCTCACATCTGGAGGGAAAAAACTGAGGAGGGCTGAGTGCTGGGTGCTGTTGGGCAATCCCAGCTGCAGAAAGCCCAGAGCTCCGTGCTTTCAGAGAGGGGTCGCAGCAGGGAACACATTCCATACATCCACAAGAAGGAAATTTAGGGGATTACTGAAACATTTGACGATTCCGAAGTTACACCCTTTGGCACCAGGCATGGCTCTTCCCTAGTGCATAAGGGAAGCGTGGATGGTATTAAAGCTCTTATTAACTGCTGATTGCTATTAAATGCTTCTAACATGATGACAGCTTATCCACACTTGACAATCTTCAATCATCCGTGGAAACCTCCACAGCAGGACAAGCCACTTTCTACATTTTGTTTTCTGGTGAGTTGGGACCTGGCTCGCAAGTTTTCAGCTCAGTCTTGATATTTCATTACCTATACTGTGAACTGAAGGGCAGAGATTCTGGGGGTGTGCCTCAGGGCTTTTGTATGAGGCAAGATAAATCCCAATTCATGATGGTAACTGCCATTCAAACTCATACTCATCTTTCCTAGTAACAGCTTGAGGTAAGAATGCCTTATAAAATGTTCCTCAAGTCAGGCCTGGGTAAGAGTTCCACAGGCCTATGTATTTAGAAGAACCCAAGAGGCACACTGGAGAAGGCAGCTGTGGAAGCAGATGACTCCAGCTTTTCTGGCTAAATACTGTCAAACACACTTTTGCTGGAGGTGGGAAGCCCCCATCTCTACAGGGCGAGACCTTGAACCTATAGCCTGAAATAGGAGGGGTGCCTGAGCCAGACAGTCTCCCCATCCCTGGACCCTAGCTGAGAGAGGCAGTTTTGCTGCCATGGCCATTGCAGCTCTCACCATGAACAAGGGTTCTGCTTCCTTCCCAGAATGGTCAGGGTTGGAAGGGACGTCTGGAGCCCATCTAGTCCAACTCCCCTGCTAATGCAGGCTCAACTCAAGCAGGCTGCACAGAAACACATCCAAGCAGGCTTGATTTTCTCCAGAGAAGGAGATTCCGCACCTCCCTGGGCAGCCAGATCCAGGGCTCTGGCACCTTCACAGTAAAGAAAATTATCCTCATGTTCAGGTGGAACTTCCCGTGCTTCAGTTTGTGTGTGTTTCCCCATGTCCTGTCAGTGGGCACAACTGAACAGAGCCCTGGCATCATCCTCCTGCCGCCTGCCCTTTAGATATTGATCAGCATTAATAAGCTGATTCCTTCTCGGGGCAGGGAGGCAGGCAGAGTCTCTTTTCTGACCCTCCCTTCACAGCTACTGTGGCTTGCAGGAGGCTGGATTGAGTGGGCCTGCAGATGGCATCTGCATCCTAGGGATGAAGTGAAATCTAGGCTAGAGCAGCTGCAAGAGTCTGGTTCGAAAGGAGCTTAAACAAACTATGAACCGTACTTCTGTCGCTCTGCTGTTTAGCTTTCTACCAAGATCACCTATCTGCAGCTCTTTAGCAGAAGAGGAGCTCTTTCAGTCCTGCTGTCCTGGCTTCTTCAGCACAGACACGCTGAATTTTTTACAAGTACAAACTCTGTTGCTCCTGTCCAAGTGCAGTTAGAGGCCTGAGTCTTCCAGCCCCTCTTCACCCCTGCATTGCTACCAAAGGTTTCTGCATCCTGTCAGCCACAACAGAGGTAGGAACAATTAATTCTTGTTGCTGGTAGTGCAGACCTCACCATCTGAGTGTTTCACCTCCACATGGCCTGCACAAGGACACAGCTGTCCTAGTGCTGCTGCTGAGCAGCCCCAAGAGAGATGACAGTTGTCTGGCTTCAGCAGAGCTTACCCTCCTGGAGCTCAAGCCCAGTGTCGAGATGAGAGCAGGGCAGGAGGAACCTGACATCTCCCGTAGTCACAGCCTCACTTGTGTGTGCCATTTCATTTCCTTCCTGGCAATGCCCCACCATGCTCTACTCATCAATTTTGTGTTGAGGGTTATTGCTGGGAAGTGCAGAGAGGATGCAGGGATGGACTCTGCTGGGCCTGAAGCAAACACACGGGGAAGGAGGAGGAGGAGGAGGAAGAGGAAGAGGAGGAGAAGAAGAAGAAGAAGAAGAAGAAGAAGAAAGAGAAGAAGAAGAAAAATGAGAAAGGGAAGGAGAAGGAGAAGAAAAAGGAGAGGGGAAGGAGAAGGGGAAGGAGAAGGAGAAGGAGGAGAATGAGCAAGTTTCTGAGCTAAGCTGAGCAGGATGTTGCAGCTTCCAGAAGAAGGACAGCAACAGCAGGAAGTGGCATTTGCTGGAAGCATTTTTAAAGCCAGTTGGGGAACAGCTGTGCTGATTTTAATCCAACTGGACTGAAGTGCCTCCAGAAGAGCCATAAAGCCCTTTGATACCTACCGCCCAGGCAATAAAATGTTAATCTCAGCTGAAGGCCTTTGTTCTCTTCGTAGCAGTATTTTTCTGTTTAGAGGTAATACACTGCTGCCTCCAGTCAGAGGCCCACTCAGTATGGACTGTGCGTGTGTAACGGAGACAGCTCCTGCTGCAACAGCTTCAGCATCTGAGAGCCGACACAGCTGGGGAAGCCCAGAGTGCCAGTGGCCATCAGGAGCAGGGGCACAGCCCTTCTGCTGCCACACCACTGCCCTCCGTGTCAGAGGCTCCCTGCAGGCAGTGCCTGTGTTATCATCCAGAAATACTGTGATGAGTTTGGCAGAAATGAACCAGGCTTTCTTCTTCCCCATCTGTTTTGCCCCATCCTTGAATCTTCTCAGTTCCCTCTCCAGACCTTCCAGATCAACATATGGGATTTTTTTCTATTCATTTGCATTTAATTTATGTCCCAAATTTTCTTAAATTTAGATGAAGTGACACAGAAGGGCACTCCAGCCTTGCCAAATTATCAGATAGCGTTAGGTGTGAAGTGATGAGGTGACTAGTGTTCTGTTTTAGAAGTGCATATTGGTTAGATTTCTTTCTCTCAGATCTTTTCATGATTTCCAGGCTTTAGAAGAATCTCCAGGCTGCCAAAAAGCTCTTACCATAAGCAGGCATCTTCCATATCATCCAATTGAAGCTCAGGGCATCATCTAAAACAGGAAGAGGGAAACTGGCTTTCCTATGTCTCTTGTCAGAGAGTGCCAAAATTACTGGGATGTTTTTTATAATTGGCTGTTTTTTCAGTAGAAATCTTACCCTAAACCTTCTCAATTTTCCTGGCAAATGTTCCATTGCTGACAGGCGTGGTTTGAGGCCTGACTGTTTGATGTTTCTTGAGATATCTCATTTTGGAGAGGGCACTAGAGGTGCTACTCATCCTGTCTGCAAGTAAAGGTAGCGAGGCCATAATGTACTTAAGTTATTCAGCATGTATTGTTAATGTTGTTGTGATCTCAACGATGGTTTCCTGCCTCAAACTCTTCTACAAATCACTTTTAGATTTTAAGTAACCCTTCATCCTTATAGCTTTTGTCTATTTCTGCCTCCTACTGCATTAATAGGCTCCATTATGCTATTATTCTGGTTGCCATCAGACTCTAAAGCTGAGGTGAATTCTAAGCATAGCTTGTTTCCATTATTATCTTTATTGGCCTTTTGAAGGAATCATTTGTCTTCATTATCTGCAGCTGCATCCTGGAGGGTTTTGAAAAGGTACATGCAATATTTTCCCTTATGAGAGCTTGGTTTTATGTAGGACTTGCCCCCCTCCTCCTGCCCATTAAAAAAGAAGTTTCTGCTCCACTGCTGGCGTGACAGTATAGAAAGCATCTCACAGATGGACTAACTCCCAAAGAAGCAAAAATCTTAAAATCCAGCAGATTCTAGTCTAAACCCCATTCTTTCCCTGCTGCATTATGAATCAGCCTATCCTGGTGTAGTTTCTTTCTCTCTGCAGTTTTCAACGTACTCCATCTTTTTAATTTCCTCTGTAGCTCTGCCTACAGCTGGCAAACTAATCACTGCTTGAGCAGCAATGCACCTCCAAATATTTGTTTATGCTGCATAAATCTAGCTGGATTTTCTGTTTCCCATCATCTGCTGGTCGTCTTTAATCTGTGTCAATGTTTGCTTCATGGTACTGAGCTCAAAGAATTATTTTATTCAGGTGAAGGAAGTGAAGCAGTACAAAAAAAAGCATAGTATAGCTGTGCAAATGAGTGTTCAGCATACTTTTAGCATGAAGAGAAGCAGAGATTTGTAGCAATAGCACAGAGAAGAGTTATGAGGCCGTTGTGTGGACTTACATAAATGTACAATTCAGTTTCTTCCCACTGCAGGGTTTCCATGTACACAGACCTCTGTTCGCACAGAGTATTTAACATTGCCAACATCTGGCTGAGACTTAGGCAGCTGTTGAACATAGGTGATTTCAGCTTCACTCCTTTTCCCTTCAGTCAATCCCTCCCACAGTCTTTGTTGCTGTGACCTAGATTGTGAGCAAATGCTTTCTGATGGCATTTCAGGGGAAACTAATCTTGTGCTCAAATTGAATCATGACTGGATTCATCTGTGCTCCATGCTCCGTGCATGTGTAAGTTTATTTCTGTCTCCATCCTTGAGCAGCAAATCCTTAATGACCTGTCCTTACTCACCTGCAAGGTACAACCTATGGGAAGAAGACTTCCAGAGCTTTTCTTTCTCCAAAAGCTGCTGCTGGCTGTAGAGGACTGGAGATTTATAAATACTGTTCCAAGTTTTTCAAAATTTTACCTTGCAAAGAAAAATAAAAGCCTTAATTAAAATACTGTAAAAACATGTTATAAGATGGATAATGGCACCCCAGTAATTACTGCATACCCTGGTTACACTGTGATAACCAAATTCCCTGTCCAATTGTGCTGCCTGAGTGGAGTAAATACAGTCAATAATAGACCATGAGGAGAGTGATACCAGTATCAGCGTTTTCCTTGGAGTGAGATGTCCTCACAGCCTCTTGAGCTCTGGGATCAATAATGAGATGAAGCCAAAGAAAGATGCAAGTAGGAAAGCCAGCTGCTCCAAGAAGCCTTTTAAGTTGATGTATGTACTGTTGGATTTCTGCCTGAAAATGGTGACATTGACATAGCCCTTAGAGAATGATGTATCAATATTAGCACTGCTACATGTGCAGCTCACACACACCTGGTATGAGGCAACTTTTGCTCTGTTCATTTGTTTCTCCAAACCGTACTGTGTGTTCCCTTCCTGTTAAAGGTGCTGAAGCATCTGCTGTTGCAAACCATAAGCCTGCCCTTACTGTTTTCACACAGAAAATGCAGTTGTCCTCTTCACATGTTATTAAAGCCTTGCTACTAGAGGGGGACAGCCTGATTTAACTCTTGCTGGCACTGTCACCTTTATGTAAGCACTGACTCCTTAAAAGGGGCTGCTCCAAAGAAAGTGCTGGATAACTGGACTTGAAGCATGCACTATTATACTCCCATCCCTCTGGTGCTTCCTTTCATTGACTAAGAGCATCCTCCATGCAACAGTAATGAATAACACAACTCTCATTCCAGTTCTCTCCCAGGACACTGGGATTATTGCTGCCTATACTCCTTGACACGAGTGGAGTGTTCCCTGCTGCCCACTGAAGCTAAGACAAGGGTGCATGGGAGAATGAACTCAGCTGCAGTTACTCCTGGCACTGAGGGCCAGGGCTGATGGGCTTCCTTCCAGGGACATCTGGTCATTAACCCTCACAGAATAAGGGCTTTTAGGTCCTTTCAGTCAAGACAATGGGCTGTGTGCTAGGAAATGCTAACTTCAGGGAGCAGAGGCTTAATCACACCTTTTGGGACTTTAAAAGCTGGTAGCTATTGATTGAGGCAAGGGTGGTGAAGCGAGGTCACAGCTGCCTTCATCTTTCATATGGGGTCCATGGAGACCACACGTAGTAGCATGCAGAGTTCCTTATTGATTCAGGTGGCTTGGCAATTAAAAAACCCTGTTTTCATCCTTTCAGTCATTTACCCATCGCCAGATGAAGCTGAGTGGGCTTAGCCAGCTATCATGGCCAAACCAAGCTGGATGTACTCAGCTGGAACTCCAGATTGAAGCTGAGCACAGCTTCATTTCACGCACGTGAGGGTTGTCCTGATACACACACACCCCTCACAACAGATGGGACAATGTTTCCCAGGCCCAGACTGAGCCAAGAACCCAGTGAAGTGAAAATGATGTGTGTCTGGAGGAAGGCCTTGCTGCGGAGAGAGCTGAGAGGGGAGGCACTGCAGCAAGGCTATGTGAATTATTTATTTCCTGTGCTGCTCCAATCCTTCTCCTGTCACTCCAGCTCATCACCTAAATACAAGAGCTGACAACCTGCAAGTGGACCATTTTCCCTGTGGGGAAAAGGAGTGTGTCCTTCTGTTCCCGGGACTATTGCCTCTGGTCATTTACAGACACTGAATCTTGGGGGCTCCTCAAACCTTTGTACAGCACCTAGCACAGAGGAGCAGAGGAGCTCAGTCCTCCTATGCTCTCCAGTAATACAAATGGTGAGTAACTATGGAAAAGGCACGGTCTCAACCCACAGTCAGCTCTGGGGCTTAAAGCACACATGAACTTCCCAGCAGGGACATGGATGTGTTTTTTCATAAATCACTTTGTTTCCCAAATAAAATAAAAGGCCATTTTATTTTCCTAGCCACAGTTTTAGAAAACAATAGTCAAAAGTGCCCAATTTATCATGCACACAGATGATCGGACAGCTGAATAATGGATTCAAACTACAAAGATTTCCAGAAACAACAGAGGATTTTACCATGGTGTTATGGAGGATACAACATCTCTGGTGCAGGCTTCCTGCAGGCTAAATGCCTTTTCGCTGCTCTTCCAACACTAAGCACGAGAAGACAGTAGTTACAACAGTAATATAAGACAAATGATGACCTTAAAGTCATATATGCAAAGGGCACTGTTGCTGTTCTTATAGTCACAAATGCAGCTGGCACTTTACAAATGAAACTTAAAAGAAATTCCCTGTGCCCACACCAGGAGTTGCCCTCAGCAGCATTGCCCCAAGGGCCCCCAGGGCAGAACTCTGTGTGTGCATGGGCAGCACACGCTGAGAGCCTCTGTGGCCATATTGCTTTCAAGAGAGCAGCATTCAGCACAGTGATGGCAAGTCTGAGGCCATAACTAGGTGTAAGGAGCTGTGTAAGGGATCCTTAAACACCCTCACATCTGTTTTCAAGGGGTACAAGTGTGTCCCACACAGGCACCTTCCATTTCAGTAAATCAGGGGTGCAGTCCCTCCCTATCCATCTCCCTGCCATGTCCTGCATTCCTGTGCCTTGTTCCTGGACTCACCCAGAAAGGCATATCCTGACTCTGGCCAAGCAGGGGCAGAAGAGAATGAGAGCTGCTTCCTTGACCTTGTTTTGTTCTGCTGATTGACACTGGCTCTGTGTGCAGCGTTCCCTGCCCTGTTGCTCCACGGTGTCTCACATTTGTGTGAGGCATAGGCCTTCTCACACTTTATTGGAGGGAGAACCCTCCAAAGCCAGGTAGTTCCTTCCATCTTCTGTGCAGTAACAAGAAACTCTGGACAGTGCAGAGACTCAGTGGACTCCACTGTGGACACGTGCCCAAATGATAGAGAGCAGAGTTTATTTTAAAAAGCACCTTTCCATTTACGTGGGTAACTGTGGCAGTAAAATCCCTGCAAGGCAATAATGCAGTTTCACAGGAATGAGCTACAAATTGCTGCCCAGAGTTCAGTGTGAGAGGGTGACTGTGACCTCCCAGGACTGGGTGACTGAGAGAGAGATTCACGTTGTTCCCAGGCAGTGAACACCAGGGTGTTTGCAGGCTCTCATCATTTCCTCGAGACTGATCTCATCTGTTTATGACCAGTTTATGGGACCTGCTCCCTTTACCAGTGCACGTTAGTGGGCTGCTGGCACGTTTTTATGCTCTACTCAACGCAGAGGTTGGCCACCCCCAAGCATCCCTGTGCCAAGCATCCCTGCTTCTGCCTCCAGGCACGCAGATGTGACAGCAGCTGTCTCTGCGAGGAGCCCTGTAACTGTTTCACTGCTGAATCAGCCCTCAAAACTTATTTAACTCCTGTCTCCCTTACAGAGATATCTCTTTTAAGTTCTTATCCCAACATCTTCTTCGAGATACAAACTTTTTCTCCTCACCCAGAAATTTCCTTCTGTATTTGCTTTGTGTTGCTAGATGATAAAATCTGGCAAACGGGCACCCTAATTATTGCAGCATCCAAATGACAGGCTTCTGGCAAAATGATAATTAATTATTCAAAAGTATTCATAAAATTAACATATCCTGAATAAATTCAAGCTTAATTTAACAGGCCACTGCACCTATTACAAACACTTAGCACATGCAATAGTTTAAACTTAGTAGATAGCAACTTACTCTTTCACAAGCTATCAGGGTCAAAAGTAGATGTAACCACAATTTGCCAAATGTCAAACAGTTTAGGGAGCTAGAGAGCAATTTGTTCAAATGCATGTAAGTTAAAAAGCGTACAAAGAAGCTCTTCCCAGGCTTTTAATGATGGCAGAGTACTCAAACTCTTCCTTAAATTCTGTTTCTCAGCCAAAAGCAAGAGAAATAAAGGGTAGAAAAGTTACAAACTCCCTCTCTCTCCTCCTCCCCACTTTGGAACCGATTCAGGGCTTTATTCTGAGACCCTTCTATGGTTCCAAGTATTATACTTGAGATTTTTTTAGCTTTTATCTACAATGCAGAGTGTTCTCCACTGACATACTCGTAGCACAGAGAATGGTACTTGTGGTGAGAGGGGGAAGAAGTGTTCGAGTTTCCTATGGAAAATCTTGTGTTCCACAGTGTCAATCTTCATGGTAAAATCAAAACTCTTTGGGAAAATAACGGAATGGTACATTTCATAGCCCTGTTCACCCTGCCTACAGGAGTGTGTAGTATTCTGTTCTGTCACTACAGTTGTGTCAGCTGTACATCTCTTATTGTATTTTAGCCTGGCTTCCCAAGATTGGAGCGAGGTCTTGCAGCCGTGCCATCTGTCTGTCTTTCAGTCAGGTAGGAGTGAATAACTATGGAACAAAATTGGTCACTTTCTAATAAACTGGAAGAAAGGAAGGGGAATACTGTGTTCATCTTTAGCTGTGACCACCAGAGCTGTGTGAAAACTCTCACAGGATGGCATTTTCACACACAAACAGACACACACTTCACCTTTCTTGCCTCCTTCTTTCCTTTTGTGTCCATCCTGCTTGGGAGCCTGGTTAGGAGGTCAGGACAAACTGTGCAAGGTGTTCCCCACCCCAAGTCCTGAAGCATCTTCTCAGTATTTTTCCATTAAGATGACATGTTGGTGATAAATCAGTGAATTAATTCATTCTCCTGTTACTTACACAATGCCAAGGAAAAAATCTCTGTCCCTGAAAGTGGTGCTTTTACAGCATTCTGCTCTATGACTTGTTTTGAAGATTCTCTTTGTTGCTGCAACAAAGCCAACAACAGCAACATTTCTGTATAACCTGTGCTAATGGAAAGCGTTACAGATCCCTACTGTTTGTTCTTCTTGTTCATCACAACCTATTAATATTAAGTTCATTAAAAGGAAATAAATCACACTTGAGAGAACACGATGCCAGTCGGGTCCAGATGACTCCAATTTACTTCACTGAAATACTTTTGATTAAAACACATTGCTAGTGACGTGTGTTAAAAGGAACTTGGACTTCAAGCTCTGTAATAACTGCAATATGTTCTCAGTCTCGAGTAAGTTCAGTGTGAAAAACTCCTGCAAAAAGAGTTATTAGGTGCTTACTTCAGACACAGCAGACATTGCCAATGTCCTGACACACCGATTATATGCAAATTAATATAATTATTTAGATGTTCCAAACTCACGGTGCATCATTATGGCACACTGTCAATTTTACTTAAACTTCCACATATGGAATATTTTAAAAACCTCCCAACTGCAGCAAGAGAAATGGAAAGAAACAGCTTCAGCAATCAGCAGCCTCTTAATAGCACCAGACTCTCAGCATTGGCATGGACAATAGGTGAGTACTCAAAAGGTCTCTCTGAATAACACTGATAATGCTGCTTTCCATCAAGATTGTTTTAAGTCCCTGGTCTTTCTCCAGAGATGCTAAGATAAACTCTCATCTTGTGGGTGTGTTTTATAGGCTTGTGTCAGGGCAGAATAGAAGCTAAACACAAAAGGATAGCAAACTTCTTTATTTTGCTAGAATCCCCAAGTCCTTGGTCTTCAAAACTGCAGTCTATTTCAGTGATGCTGTCTGTCCCAGCCCAACCTGGGATGCCAAAAATTCCCAGTGTACTTAAAGAAGTCACAGGTCCCTTGGTTTCTTTGTTGGGGGTTAAAAAGTCCTGACATTTCTTCATGTGTGTGAAAAAGAAAGGTGAGAAAACAGAGTGAATGGGACACAAGCACATAGAGGTATTTCCAAGGCCTGGGCTGGAGATGGTCTGGCTGTAGGTCTTTCAGCTTGCTGAAGGGATATGCAGGCTCACAGGGGTCTCAGGGAAGAGTCTGAGGCACTGACCCACTATAACCATTCCCATCCACCGTTTCTGTAAGATCACTTGATTTCCAGTTACACCTTTATCTCCCAGCAGTGGGAGCTATGCAGACATGAAAGCTTCAGCCCTTTGAAAACTTTCTGTGTACTCATCAGACCTGTGATGAAATCAGCCCACCAGCTCCACATGAACATCTTGTGAGGATTGACACGGAGATGAGTATCTACAGGGCTTAAAGAAATCTGTACTTGAGTCAGTCACCATCTCCTTTCTGCCTGAGCAACTGTCCTGCCTCTCCCAGAGAGCAGCTGGCTTGTGCAGGAGGTAGCAGTATCTAGTAGGAGACTCTGGTATTGCCTGCTGAAGAAACCATTTCAAGTCTCACCACCTTCCTCTCGCGTTGCAGTGTGTGACCATAAAGTGAATTCTAACAGCAAATTGTACTTGAGGTTATAAGTCAGATTGGCTGCCAGATTCCTCTTTGTTTTGAGAACATGGCAAAAAAATCTGAGTGCCTGCCACAGGTCGTGTTGGTGGAGCATCACCATCTGGAAACAGAATGAGAGACACAAGACAAAATCCCCGGTGTCAGAACTTCACTCTGATTTAACAGAGTGCAGGGAGAGTTGAGTAAGAGTGAACTAAAATTTTGAGAATTCTGGGGGTTTTTTTTGCTTCTGTTCGAAACTGGCGTCATGCTCTGGGAGGCGATGTGGGAAATGTGAAAATGAAGAAATTAGCAGAAAGGGCTATGACATCTATTCCCACCTGTTGCTCCATTATTAATAACTGCATTTTTTCACCACCCTTAGCCAGCCATCTGTAATATCAAAGAGCACACTTTAGGTTGTTCCTCTCTTGACATGGCAGTATTCAGACAACACATGTTTCAACAGGATTCAAAGACTCTGGATTCTGCAGCTATGTGGGATCTGGAGCTTCCTGTCAGCAGAAATAGATCTCTCTGCACTCGAGAGTGCAAGAAGTGATCACTTGAGCTAAGGCAGCAGGGGCTCTGCGGGGTGACAGGTCTGTTCCCACACACCAATTGCTGGTGGTACAGCTTTGCCTGAACTGAACAATTCAATGCAGCAGCATATTTCTGGCTGAGGTTTTTTTTTTTTTTCCCATATTTTGGGTTTCCCACAGTGGATTATTTTGAATCCAGCTTCACTGACTGACCTGTTTACCAGTTAGGATGTTTATTTTTCCTGGAGAAAACAAAAACAATAAATGTTTTATGAAAGCAGCATAAGAACAAAGTATGGAAAATCAAAGGAAAACCCTAAAATGAACTCTTCTTGCCTCAGGGCAGAGAATATGGCTGCTGCATCCTAGTGTTCCACTCATGTGGGGAGGTTTTCTTTTTGTGAAATGTTACCCGTGTGCCAAGTGGCTGCAGATATCTGTATCACAGTATCACAGTATCATAAGGTTGGAAAGGACCTCCGAGATCATCAAGTCCAACCTATATCCCAACACTAACACTAACACTAACACCATCATCTAAACCATGGCACTCAGTGCCTCATCCAGTCTCCCCTTAAACACCTCCAGGGTCGGCGACTCCATCACCTCCCTGGGCAGCGCATTCCAATGGCCAATCACCCTTTCAGTGAAGAACTTTTTCCTAACATCAAGTCTAAACTTTCCCTGACGAAGCTTGAGTCCATGCCCTCTAGTTCTGTCACTGGTCACCTGAAAGAAGAGACCAACCCCTGCCCGTCTACAACCTCCTTTTAGGTAGTTGTAGAGAGCAATGAGGTCTCCCCCGAGCCTCCTCTTCTTCAGACTAAACAGCCCCAACTCCCTCAGTCGCTCCTCATAGGGCTTGTGCTCCAGCCCCTTCACCATCTTCGTTGCCCTCCTCTGGACACACTCCAGCATCCTGACATCTTTCCCAAACTGGGGGGCCCAGAACTGTACACAGTATTCAAGATGAGGCCTGACCAGTGCCGAGTACAGGGGGCGATGACTTCTCCGGTCCTGCTCGCCACACTATTCCTGATGTAGGCCAGAATGCCATTGGCCTTCTTGGCCACCTGGGCACACTGCTGGCTCATGTTGAGCTTCCTGTCAACCAGCACTCCCAGGTCCCTTTCTGCCTGACTAGTCTCCAGCCACCCTGTCCCCAGTCTGTAGCTCTGCATGGGATTGTTGTGTCCAAAATGAAGTACCTGGCATTTGGACTTATTAAACATCATCCCATTAGAATTGGCCCATGTCTCCAGTCTGTCCAGGTCCCTCTGTAGGGCCATCCTACCCTGTAACAGATCAACTCTTCCTCCCAGCTTGGTATCATCTGTAAACTTGCTGATGATGGACTCAATCCCCTCATCCAGATTATCAATAAAGATATTAAACAGGACCGGACCCAATACCAATCCCTGGGAGACACCACTCACCACCACTCTCTGGGCCTGGCCATCCAGCCAATTCCTAACCCAGCACAGAGTGCTCCCATCTAAGCCACGGGCTGCCAGCTTCTCTAAGAGTCTACTGTGGGAGGTAGTGTCAAAGGCCTTGCTTAAGTCCAGGTATACCACATCCACAGCCTTCCTCTCATCCACCAGGCGAGTCACGTGGTCATAAAAGGAGATCAGGTTGGTCAGGCAGTTCTCTTGACCGTTCTGCAGGTGCCGCATGATTGCACCCAGTATTATCTGCTCCATAATTTTACCTGGGACCAAGGTCAGACTGACAGGTCTGTAATTACCTGGATCATCCTTACGGCCCTTCTTATGGATGGGTGTCACATTGGCCAACTTCCAGTCTTCCGAGACCTCTCCGGTGAGCCAGGACTGTTGAAAGATGATGGAGAGCGACTTAGCAAGCTCATCCGCCAGCTCTCTCATCACCCTAGGATGGATCCCATCCGGCCCCATAGACTTACGAGGATCCAAGTGTCTCAGCAGGTCTCTAACTTCCTCCTCATGGATTGCAGGAGGGCCATATTTCACCCTGTCCCCATCAACCACTTCAATGGACCAACTGTCAAGCGAACAGACATCCTTACTGTTGAAAACTGAGGCAAAGAAGGCATTAAGTACCTCAGCCTTCTCTGCATCTTTGGTTACTATATTTCCCTCCACATCCAATAAGGAGTGGGGGTCGCTGCCATCCTTCTTTCTACCATTGATATATTTATAAAAACTCTTCTTCTTATCCTTAACCGAAGTGGCCAATTTGAGCTCCAGCTGGGCTTTTGCTTCCCTGATTTTTTTCCTACACGACTTAACAACATCTTTGAACATGACGTGGCTTATATCCCCTTCTTTCCAACGACGATACATCCTCTTTTTCTTACTTAGCTCCTTCAGAAGCTCCTTACTCATCCAGGCCGGCCGTCTGCCTCTACGACTCTTCTTACAACACATGGGGACAGCCCACTCCTGCGCCTTCAAGATTTCATTCTTGAAGTGCATCCAGCCCTCCTGGACCCCCTTGCCACTAAGAACTATTTCCCAGGCTACTTTCCTGACCAGTTCTTAAATAATCCAAAATCTGCCCGCCGAAAGTCCAGCATCGATGTCCTGTTCCTGCCTTTCCTTGTTACATTGTTTACAGAAAACTCAATTATCTCATGATCACTACACCCCAGACAGCCTCCGACAACAACATCACCCACCAGCCCTTCTTTGTTTGTAAACAGCAGGTCAAGGACAGCCTCACCCCTGGTAGGCTCACTCACCAGCTGCGACAGAAAGCAGTCCTCAATACACTCTAAGAACCTCCTGGATGATCCTGAACCTTCTGGATCATCGAGTCTAGCTCCTATGTAATAAAGCCACAGGGAAGAGTTCCCTAATGCATTCACTTATGTGGTCAGAAAGTTCTTAGCCACGGAGCCTGAAGGTCATTTGGCTATCACCACTGCGGGCACATGAGATGTGCTAGGTAGCAGGCACACAGTGGGTGGTCATGCACGCAGACGTCCATCAGCTGCCATCCAGGCAGAGGTGAGCTATGGTTGTCACCATCCCGTGCTTATAATCACTAAGTGCTTCCAGGTCAAGTGACAAAGAGCTAATTAGAACACAGCAGCATGAGGGGAAGGAAGTTTCTGCTTGCTCACCAACATGTGTAACTGAGCCAGGCTCTGTCCCTGGCTCCACTGCTTTTTCCATCAGGGGCCTGATCAAAAGACCTAGCGATGTAGAGAGCGTCCCTTTGATTTGAATCTGGAAGGCAATATCCATAAAATCCTTGGGGCCCTTTTCAGATATCCCCATGCTATCAAGTAATCCTCAAGTCATTCATGTAACCCTTAGGTGCTCCATTGTCCCAGCACCTTTCTCTATAAAAGTCCCTCCCTCCTATGTGCAGAGAAGCTTTCAGGATCCTGCTCTGCTAAGCAACCGTTTAAGAGTCAAACATGGTGAGACTAAGTTCTTGTAGATGCCAGGTACAGTAATTCTACTCTGCTTCTATCACCTCATCTGAGGAAGGGTGAATTCATGAGTTTTATACAAGAAATGGTTAAAACTGTCTCTGTTGGCCATCCTGGCCTTGTTCAGCTTCCGTGTTCCCAAAGGAGCTTAATATCAGCAAAGAAAAGAAAGGCAGGAGACAACTGCAAGGCTTTTGGCCAGTAAAATAATTCCAAATCCTTGTGTGTCTAGATTTGGAGAGCTTTTAAATCCAGGAGGGCTCACAAAATGCAGTTTGGCCTTTGCACTGTTTCAACAATGAGCCATAAAAACAACACCCTGGACCAAGTCTAGTCTAGGAATTTACCCATGCATCAAAAACTCTAATGTAACTCCATGAAAGTCAATCACGTGTCGAAGCTTCCACATCAAAATTACTAAAGAAAGGAACTTCTGTCATGCCAGAGTGCAAATGAAGCTTGGGGGAACAGTTTCAATCCTCGAAGAAAAAGTTCCCAAGTTATGGGGGGTAGCTCGTATCTCAAGAGCCTGGTTTTAATCATAACCTATACAACTCAGTTACACAGCTGAGGCTTAACTACTTGGATGGTAGTTGCCAACTGGATGGAAGCCTGACTTGGTATTTTCCAGTCGATGGGAAAGCTTTGTGAAGGATATTTGCTTGTGCAGCAAAACAGCTTAGCATGAGCCTTCCTAGAAGTGAAACATGGAAATCACCACTTCCACTAAACACACTCCCTTGCTCTACACAATGTGAGGTTCATACCAACACCTTGCTGAACGCTCACAAACCAGGCATCAGGGCTGCTTTAGACACAACCAGAAAAGGTAACTTCTAAGAGTAACATCTTTCTGGAATGGCAGAAGAGCCCTTCTACCCACTGGCCTTGGCCCTCCTGCTTGCCTCATCAGCTCATACCAGCTCCCACATCTACCACCCACCTTCTGGAAGGTGGAGGCAAAGCACTCCATGATATTGGTGGGTTCCTGTTGCTGTAGGGATATGGCAGGTGCCAGCATGTCCTGCAGCACGGTGCTATTTACTTCTCAGCCTTGATGTGGAAAGATACAGTTTTGTCTGCATCATTGAGATGCTTTGAGCTGTCTCAGCCTAGCACTTTTGATGGAATCATCCTGGCACAGCTGATTGCACAAGCAGGTCCAGATATTCCTGAAATGGAATGTGTTTGGAAAAACCACCCAACTATTTTAATTTGAATCTTAAAATATAGCAAATGAAGATAGATCACTGTCATTCCCCCTCATGGCTCCATTCTTACCATAGCTTCCAAACCATGGTGAGCTAATTTTGGCCCATGCTTCAATGTGAGCTAACATGCAGTGTATTTAATTGGTACAACTGAACCAAACTCTTGGAAACAGGGTTTGGCTTAAGCTGGGATTGTGGAAGGAAAAGATGCCCCTTTTCAACTGCACTGTTGTGTCTTGAGTGCTGACGGCAGAGAGAGGAAGTGTGACCTGTCAGAGCACAGGAGACAGAAAACATGGGAGGTTCCTGTCCTGTTCTGCTGTTGTAGTTCCCACTGCAATGTGTACTACAGGTGGCTGATTTCTCCTCAGCAGTTTGACAACCCTGTCTAAGGGGATTCCTCTGCAATGCTATGTGAGTGATGAAGAGACAAGTAATTTGCTCTCCATGGAAGTTGCAAGACTTGGTGCTATTTTTCCATTCTGAAGATTGAGCACAGTCCAGTGAACAGGGCACATCCTCTGCTAACGCTGAACCACTTAAAAATGTTCTGATTGGGTGACAAAAAATTATCCTTGACAAAAATTATCCTTGCAAAGCTGAAAGTTGGTCAGATAAGTCTGGATTGAAATAAGTAGGGCTCCTAGTCTCAATCTCCAGATATTTCTAAGGCTGAAGAATGGATGGTTTTCTGGTTCCTTAGAGGAGTATCTGCTCAGCTTGAATCTAACACTTGATAGTGCTCTGGTGAGAACTCCGAGCCAGCATAAATACATTCAATTTGGTGTTTCTTTCATTCTTGAACTATGGCCCTGGTCTGTGAAATACTTACTTGTTTAAAGAATGAACTATTGAGTCACTGAAAGTGAGAGCTCTGATGCTGAGGAGGAGTGAAGTCATCAGAAGTTCTCCCTGTCGCAGGTGAGCAGGCAGGAGAAAAAGCAGATTTCCTCAGCTTTATCTTTTTATGGCCCAAACAAGTAAAATCTGTTGGATTCTGCTGGTGGTCTGATCAGGCCTGAGGTGCTTGGGTGTGATGACAGTAAGTATTAGTCACGATCACAATGTTATTTGTCCTGTAGATACAGCTGGGTTTTGTACTTGGATAATGAGTGTCTCAACAGGGGCATTCTTCAGAGACGCAGCAGGAAAGAGGGTAAAGATCTCTCCTTGTCTTTTCTGCTTCTGCTAAATCACAGTCCCAGCAATCCCAGCACACAGGAATTGTTCCTCAACAACTCCCCCAACAAGACAGGACAGAAAGAAGGAAAGAAGCAGAGCTCTGGTTTGGAGAGAGCAGCCCGCAGCTCTGCAAAAGGCTTTGCCATTCTCTCTCCAGCTCTCCTGTGCTTTGTGTTGCCCCAGGTGGTGTTCCCTGGCAGAGCAGTGCCAGCCAACAGCAGGGACACTCCAAAATGACTTCAACAGAGGGTAAAAGGTGTTTCAGTCCTAACCCAAGCACTGCTAGGTTTCCTATTAAAAACACCCCAAAATGGCTGTGAATTATGCCCAATAAGTTTAATAATTGATGAAACCATAGCAAGTGACAACTACAGAATACAAAGCAGACACAAAAAATGACAGCATAAAAGTGGGAAGGAAAAGTGTCTGCAATGAAAAATGAAAGCAAAATACACTTAACAGAGGGTATGGGTTCAGATATAGCACACGTGGTCACATACAACACCGCATTAGTAACAGCACACACAGATACTCATTACACTGGGGATTTTCACAGTTCTCCGCTTCATCCCAGACGACAAGTAAATTGGTGTTTTCACTCTCTTACATAAATTCTTGTGCATACAACATCATCAGCACCAAAGGTCTGGAAAAGAAATAGAAATTAATCAGAAGAGATGGAACCAGCAAACATTTAACACCATTTTAAAATGTTATTTTTATTCCAGCAGCTAACTCTACAGCAGAAATACATTTTCCTATGTCTTTTGACAGATGAGAGTAAAGAAAGGAGTCATTTTGGAAGAGGAGTGCAACGTAAGTAACCTTTTTTTCCAAGGCACCATGAATTTTGTCAGAATGATAAATGACACAGAAATTCCCTTTTTCCTACAGTTTCTTGGCATGCATTTATAAATAAACATGAAAAAAGAAACAGAATTTGGAATGCACTTTTATATTTAGAAACAGTTGCAGCGCTTTGAACTGGAAATGCTGAGGGTGGAATTCAGATGGCAGCTTCAAAAGGTATTCTTTGATATTTGCAGGTATAAATCAGAGTAGTTCAAATGAAGTCAGTGGAGCAATGCTGAAGACCAGGAGAATGTACACCTATAACCTGCGAACAGAGTGCTGCTGCACACCACGCTCGGATACCAAACCCCTCTTTGCCAGCTGTAAAGTGGGCAGCATCGATCACAACCTTCTTTCAGGACACTGTGACCTCCGCATGTGAATTTCTTCACCAAGATAATGGTCTGAAACGAAGGCCCGTGATGGAGAAAAACATAGTGGACATCAAACTCATTTCACATGACTGAACATCTCTGAGATCTCACTACACACCTGAAAGCCGCTGACTGACTACAGACTATGACCCATTATCATCCCATTTCTTACAGCAGATTAAGTACCTCAGAGTACCTTGATTTTACAGGTACTTAGAGTTGGTGTTACATAATGCCTCATTGACTGAAGCGGAGCTGAGAAAGCAATTAAACATGAAGCAAATCATGGGTGCAAGAGGGGGGAAATACTGACTGCAAAAAACCTCACGTTCAGCTACCCTGACAGACACTTTTGAGCTCACCACTAACAAGCTGTGAGGTGGGATGTTTGGCTGCAATAACTGCCAAGGTCTCGCTGAGAAATACAATTAAGCCCTACCCCAGTGTGTTATGAAAATTCAGCTGGACTTCATTTGTTTTAATGCCTTCTATGCCTGTTTTGGCATAGAAGGACTTAGCTTTAAAACTGACTGTGGCTTACATTCTGTTCACTTTATTGAGGAGAAAAGACTGTTAATATTTTGGAGATATAGGCTTTGGTTTTATGGATATAAAGAGTATATAATATAAATATTTGTATACGTTTTTAGGAAAATGTCTGAAAATGAACGTTAAAGGATGCACGTAGTTCTCTCTTGCTCACACTACCAGCTGAAATGCTTACTATGGCTTCCTTCAACATTTCCAAATTATACACAAAGGTGAAACTATTTTGTAGGAAATTCTCCAGAGAAGGCTGGAAAAGGCTGGACCATCGTGGGCTTGAGGTTGTCTGTGGTCACTGTGACAGTGATTGTCTTTCTATGGTACACTCAGGCACCGCCAAGCACAGCGAAGTCTGGGTCCCCCACTGCTATTTCAACACAAATCATAAATAATAGTACAAGAGTCTTTGTGTAGTGTTCTTCAAGAGCTGGCAGAGCCCCAGTCTGACAGTTGGAGCTGCACAGCTATGCAGGCACATCTTGTGATGTGAGTGGGTGCCACACCAGCCCGTTCTAATGAGAAAGGCTACAGCAACAGTTTGCCAAAACTCCTGTAACCTCTCTGATAAGTTTATGTGTATTCTTTGTATTCTTTCGGGGAATTAGGGGACAAACTCCTTCTCCAAAACCTGTGCAACAGCAGTTATTCTCAGAACAGGTCAGCAGTTGTATTGAGAGGGAAGAGTAGATTGAAATTCATGTGATCCATAGTGCGAGTCTGTCCTGGGGTGCCACTGAGCATCTGAAATTCTAGTGTGCAATTCTGAGACTGTGCTCCTGGGCAGAGCTTGCTCCTAAGACATCAGTGCTGTCTGAATGGCAGCTTCCGTGCAAGACCCACGGAGTGAAGTGTGGAAATAAAGATAAACATTTGTGGAGGAGGAAAAAAGCAATAGAATCTTTCTGGGAAAGGTCAGTAGTACAGGTGCATCCAGAATGCACTGCACAGTTGTATTTCCAACATCCAGCTCCAGCTGGACTTCTGGACTCCTGAAACTCTCAGGCAAAGGACTATATTCAAATTGCTCTGTCAGAACAAAAATTAAGTGCAGAAAACATGGGCATAGCTGGGGAACCCAAATACACAGAAGTCTTAGTCAGTTGTTATACACAAGGACTGTCATTCTCTGCAACCCCACAGTCTCATGCTCTGGAAAACCACTATAATTTAACACAATTATATCTTCAAAACTAGATTGTAAAGAGACAAAATTCATGGAAAGCCCAAATTGCAATAGTACCACGTAGCCACTGGGTGCTCCTCAAACAGCCAGACATCCTTTCCTTTAAGACCCAGCTTAGGTTACGTGGTCTCTGATCTGCTTCAGGAATAAGCTGCACTTTTTACCACCTTACCATTCAGATGATTAGTGACCTAATTCCATACTGAAGCACATAAATAAATGGCTTTGATTGTCATGGTTCTGTACATGGTTTAGATGTGGACTTCAGTAAAAGGTGTTGCCCTGTCTTATTGTTGCTAGCATTGTTGATACAACTCCACCACACGTTGCTAAACAAAGCAAAGAGGAACAGATTCAAACTTGCTGCATTCCTTTCCTTATGGTTACTCACAGAAATGTCTAATGTACAGCTGGGCCCAAGTTCAGAGGAAGATCCAAATCAAAAGGCTGTTATTCCTGTACACTTCACAGTTAAATTCATGTATTCATGGGTAGAATGAAGAAGTTTAGTGCCTATGGTGCTAATTCTAGATTGGAAAGAAGTGATAGATCCTGTCAGAACAAACATGACCCAAAGGAGCAGAACTTCCTAATAAAAAGAAAGAGGGCAAGCAATCCTGGCTATTCAGTGGTGGTTTCACCACAGCAATTAACTAGAAGTGGAACACTACCTAATTGTGGTTCAAATCTAAGGAGAAGGTGCAGGATTCTCCAACACCACCTTCTCATCAGCTTGCAAAAGTCTCACTTATCTTACAAAATACTACAAGGCAAGGTTTCTATCTAAATCTAACGTGGGATTTTAAATGTGCAGTGACTGCAAATTACAGAACTGTTTTCTTCACTTAGCTTGTCATAATCTGTAGCTAAGAGCCCATAAGCACACTACAAACAAAGCCCTGCACAGGGGGATAATCCAATAAATTGACCTCTCTCAGTTCACTCAAAATCTGATGACTGCTGACATCATTAGAGATTAAAAAAGAATTACAGGGCAGTAACATATTACCGTATCAGTAAATCTGCTTTTTGAAGGCCTCCTTTATAAACATGTGCTGAGGAGCCTTTGTGATAAGTGGAGCCTACAGTATAGTTAGGAAGACTGTTATTGAAAAAATCACCTGGGAAAGATCACTTCTGCCAGCGTATGCAAAAAAATCCCCTGCTATCTGCTCATGACTGACCCACCTGCAGAGACAACTTGCAAAAGGGAGGCAGAGACCAGGAGCAAACAAATGGAAAAGAGAAGAAATTACGAATCCTCAGCAAAGGGTTTGCCCACAAACTTCCACATTATCCAGAATAAAGATACAAATCTTCACAATAAAGGCATGTTGTCTATTTCCTTTCTCCTCCTGACTCCCACAATGTTTTATGAAAAAATGGTGGGGCTGTAGCCACAGAAGGCACAGCTCCCAACTCCAACTTGGGTATTGATAGCAAGTCACCCAATATACAACCACCACACTTTTTGCTGGACATCAGTCGACAGGACCACGCAAGATCAGGTCATTTATCAAGGTTCAGCAACGTCAGCATTTGTGTAAGAGAACTGCTATAGCTTCCTCAGAGCCATGCAGCAAATGAATGACAGATCTAAGAACACGAGACAGTGTATCTCCTAGTAGCAGTCTTGAGAGCCAGCACACAACAAACATCTAAGCTATTGTAAGAGGCTGTACACAGGATCAGATGCATCCAAGGTGCAAACAGCTTTGGCTTCTTTCTCTGTTTGTGTGTTCAGGATGTGACCCAGACCAGGCTGTACTGGTGAACAGGGGCTGCAGATCCCTAAACCCCCTTGTAAATCTGCTCAGGGCAAATAGGTCCATGGAATGCATACATAAGCATTATTACAGGCTTCTGAACTTTTATCAAGGTTGCTTTAATGAGGTCAGCAGCAACCCCCCCACTGAGCTCACTATGAGTAGACCCTGCTTTTGATAACTGCTTTGATTTAAGAGCACTCTTCAAAGACTATAGAAAAGTTAAACCCTTAGGTAGTTTAATGTTGTTTGATACAAGGCTTAGGCACATCACAAATCTCAGCACTCAGCTGCAAAGTATCTTTCCAAATCTGTATTGACCCTTCTCACCTACTGTGTTTAATTTTAGAAGCCAGCAATATCATTTAAAAAATGTTCACTCACTCATCCAGGCTCCACAGCTCACCAGTGTTAATCAACTGCAGCATGATCTTTCCGGGGAGGGAATGTAGAATAGAAGCCATGCTTGAAACCCCCCTTAATGTTCTGATCTTTGACCCTTGCTATAATTGATTCTGAGAACCCCTGTGTGATATGTGAACTGTGTAAAATGTGGTCTGAGGCTGTTTTTAAAGCCCCTCTTCAGTAATCACTCACTTTAAAATGTTTGTGTGATACCGATTAAGCTAAAATCTATAGAAGCATGAGCAGCCATGAAAGCAGCAATGCAGATAAAGTTGGAATATAAATCTTTCTCATTTTAATAGCTAACATTTGGGAGCAGCATCGTTTAACTTTGTAAGAGCAGACCTTTTGTTCTTCTGATTTACACAAGTGATTGATGGCTCATTAATGTCCCTGACAAAAACACACAGCAACAGCAAAAACATCAGACAGTATAAAGGGAAAGGGAAGAAAAAGCAAATTAGAATAGACTTACTCCCAGGTCTTAATTTTCAGACAAGTAAAGGAAAGTCTGTTAAAGTCTGATGTTGATTGTTCAAGTGCTCATCCAAGAATAGTTTGTGAATGTGGAGTTGTACCTACAGATATTCTGACTCTCCGTATGCGCGACAGTGCAATACAATATATTCTAAAGACACAGTCAAGACAAATAAATGTGGACTTTGATGGGGATCTATCCTTTTCAGCCTTCTTTGCTTGCATATTCCATGTATTTTTTTAATCTATGTCGTTCAGTACTTCCAAAAACCCCAGCAAGAGCATCCGATGAGTTTAGAATAAACAGCACTGATGAAAGCAATGTTCAAACTCATTCCCAGGATCTTTTTTTTAAAGCAGAGCTGGATCCTTCTTCCCTCACTCAGTTGAAAGGGCTCATTTTTCTAACAGCACTTTAGACCTACATCTACCATTGTATGAGACAAATATTATTTATGCTACAAATAAGAGTAATATCATTCTTCTCGCTCCAAGGAGTTAAGGAAATTAAAGGCAAACTTAACTGGTATCTGAAGATAACAGAAACATTTGCCAACTAAATAATTAATTTGTTCCCAGCATCTGCGCACCAGAGGAAATGATGTGACATGGAAGACCATCATATTGCTCCAAAGAACCTTTGAAGAACATAAGGAATTCTTCTGCCAAGATTCAAGGAAGACTGATAATTACACAGTAATATGGTTTTTATTTTAGCTCTGTGGTAGTCATAAAAAACCAAATCCATGCTGAATTGTCATTATAAGTGATAATAAATGCATTTTATTTCACATGCTGTGTTGGGGAGAAAAATATATCCTTCCACTAGGAAAATGCCATAATCAAATGGACCCCCTAAGCAATGCAGCATATAAGATCAAAAATATGTGGAAAAGCTCCAACATTTATGCAGCCAGTATTAGCAGAGTAAAACTCATTTCTTACCCCCTGCCTGTTGCCCCAAGCCATTTTTCCATTCACGCCTTGGTCTCTAACACAGTTTAGATTCCTTCTTGCAACTTTTTCCAAATGGGGTATGAGTGTTCTTGACTTCTTCTGCAAATGGATGTGATAGCTAAGAAGGAGCCTCAGACTTCTTGAAAGATTTATTTGGATAGAGGATCTGGAGCAGAGGCTGTGAGAACAAGTATCAGCCTTAGAGTTCCTAAGATGCTCCATCACAGGCTCTGCCCCAGCTTCCCAGCTGCAGACATCAAGAAGTTCACAAGAATGGGGTTTCCTTCTGCTTATTTAAGATGCTCTGCCAGAATGGAAATAGGGAAAGCTTACCAAAGCACATCAGAAACAGTAAAGAAACAGAAAATATTTCTTAGGTAAGTAGGGAAGTCTGAGGAGTGTGCAGATGGGAACTGTTAAATGTTGGAAGTGACATGGGAAGCAAAACTGAGTGAGAAAGAAGTTCAGGTCTTAAAGAACCCTAACAAAGCTGGGAGGATGGAAAAAGAAGGGAAAAGACAAAGAAAGACCTTTTCCTCTTGCTGTGATCTTAGTTTTGAAGAAGCCAGATGTACCTGGGGCTCTGTAGACTCAGATTCAAGCAGAAGATAAAATAATCTTAGCTGAATCTTTTTTCACTGAAGTGGTGAAAAACCCAAACACATTTGAGAGGCAAGAGATCAAAAGGGGTCACAGGGTCTTTTCACTAAGAGCTCCTCTTCCTACTTTGTTCCCTGTTACAGTTGAGGAACGCACCCCAGCCAATCCCTTCAGGCAGTTTAGCTTTTAAAGCCCACATAATGGTCTGGAGGGAATATTCTGGGATTCTAAAATTACGGGCCATTGGCAAGAAAATGTAGCTTCCCTAACCCTCGTTTGTCTTCCTCCAAAGAGAACCCTTTTCTGCCTCCCAGAAGGGTTAATTTTGCGATTTTAACTTCTGCGAAGGACCAGAGACTTCACACGCAGCACCTTTGCTCATAGAAACACCTCATTGCTGAGCTTCAGGATGTCAGAAGATTTTTAACATATTGACTTATGTATTTAAAAGATTTGTGCAGTCACATCAAATGTCCTGAGGACCAAGTAATTTCCTAATATTTAACAAAGCAAAAGAGGCCATTATGCTCCAGAAAAGAGGTAGGAGAATGGAACTGCATATCCTATTAAACAGCAAAAGACAAAGAGAATTACGTGGATCTTTTGGAGGCAAACACTATGTTTTCATAACTGCCATGGTAAAATTGTACATGTAACCAATAAACATAATGCAAACTTGCAGGAGAGGGGAATGGGATCAATCTGGGGAATCAGAAACCAGAAAAAAAGAAGAGTTAACCAAGTCTTTGCATATGAAACAGAATAATTTCAGATAAGTGTAGGGAGATGAAGCCACCACTACACCAGGTGCCAGTGTGACTGCAAGCAGAACTGTACGTGTGGTTCTCTTCCTTTATAAAGGAAATTGATAAATTGAAGAGGGTTATAGAAGCACTGAAAGAATAATTCAAGGAAAGCTTGCTTTATATGAAAGGACTCAAGGTCTTCCAATGGTTTAGCTTAACAACAAGAAGGTTCTTCCAAGAGGCGGCTTCATCAATGTTGTTAAGAGAAATATTTGCAGTAACAAACCTTAGGCATATTATTTAGGTTCTTTTATACACAATATGTGATGACTGGACGTTGAATCTAAACGTGTACAGATTAGAAAGAAAGTTTGTATTTTAATGGCAAAGAAATTAACCAGTAAACCAACTTGGCAAAAGTTATGATTTAGTTCCTATAAATGGAAATATTTTAAAAATAGGGGAGTTTTCCTAATGTATACCCTAATTTAAAACAATTAATTTGGAAAAGCTGTATTATACAAGAATAAAGGTTAGATGGCCTTAGAATCTTTGAATCACCCTGGTTTCTTAGCCAACCTCATTCTTCTTCCCCAGCAGGGTAAGTTCACATTGCTGCTTGCAGGAGGCAATTGTATTATGACTGTCCTTCTTGCTTTGCTTGGCTCAGTTTACTTTGTTTAACAGCTGACTCACTAGTTTGTTGCTTAAATAACAAACTACAGAAATGTATTGTTAGAAAGCTGGAAAAATGACAGATGAGAAAATATTTCGTCCACTGCATTATATGTAAAGATGTGAAGCAGAGATCAAAGTACTTTGCCTCCTAAAGTGGTTTTTTTCGGTAATATAAAGAATTTCAATGGTTGAGTCAAAAGAAATTACCCAGAAACAGAGTATTCATTCAACAGAAACCAGTGTGATTTCACTGACGGCACGCACCTCCTCATAAGGTGTGGGTGAACAGTTCCAAGATGTCTGGAATAATATTAACACCTTAAAAGCTTTTTGTTTATACTTGGTTAGGTTGGGGTCCTGTTTTTGTTTCAGACGTGATCTTAAAAACAGAGCTCTGACTGCTTTAGAAAAACACTGGGGAGGCTGTTTGTTTTTTAAAGTGCAGAGATTTAGTTATTGTGATAGTTTGAAATAAAACCTCCCTTCTTTGATGTTTTCATAGCCGTCGCTCCAGCAGCATCTTCCATGCCCAAACTGATGAGGTGTAACAGTCTAATCAACTCTTTCTCTGGAACTCACTAGCAAGAATACGTGCAATAAAATGATCCTGAGCTGGAGTTGAACTGTGCTATCTGTAACTCAGAGAAACCCTGTCTTTATCCCGTTCTGGATATTGTTTCATTAATATAGAGGGACTGCTGGGGAAAGACCCAGAGAAGACAACTCAACTCTAACTGGAATAAGTACAATATAAGTAAAAAAATTGCATGTGATTCATGGCATAAACAGCAAGGCCATTGCAGAGGTGCTGCTGAGAATGCCTGCAGAACCCTGCTGCCATAAGGGATGTCACACAGGAGTGGGGGGGATGCTGGCTGACAGCAATTGTGCAAATCAGTGTGTTTCTGAGAAACTCATGAAAGAAATTCTGAACTGGATTCAGAGATGATCAAGGAACTCAGGAATGCTGCAGAGATGGGTGAGGAATTATTATACTCAGAAACAGAATGAGGTTAGAGCACGTTAACAACATGCCACATCTTTCCTGCTATACACCACATGACTGTGTGTAAGAAGGAGCATAATATGCACATGCCTAAAAAAGAAGAGTCTCTAGAAATGAGGTCAAATGCCTTGATCTCACTTGTACAAGAGAAAATCTGCAATAAATCAAACAAATTCTTTAGTGATGTGAATTTACAAAGCAGAAGTGGCTCACTTGTGATTATTCTACCAGTAAAAGTATGGCAACAGTTACAGCAATAAAAAGCAAGAAAGAACCTGCAAATATCTGCACTTGCTCTTACAAAATAAACATCTAAGAAGAAAGAAGTGATGTATGAATTGCACTGTAGAGGATTATGAAAATGGTAGTTTTCCAGATGGATTTAAGTAAAGAAAAATAGTTAGTCATACTACATGGAAACAAAAAGCTGTTAACATGGTGCATATATTGGGTAGGTTCAAGATTCTTACCAAAATCAGCTCATCATTAGCTAATTCTCGAGTCCAGTATGTTTTGGGGCCATCTCCCTCAATAAGAGTTTGTTTGCAATAGATCTTGTTTTCATTCTCCCAAGTGGCCAAACTCTGCAGGCAAGGAAACCATTAGGAATAACATTAATTATACTCCCCAGCAGCATGAGGTAGAGACGCAACAATGAGAACAATTGCTGCAGGAAAAGAGCAACACATGGAAAGATAAAGGGAAAGGGAAAAAGGCATCATTGGAAAGCGGTGAAACCAAAATTAAGGTGTGAGTGGGCATTTTGGAAATAGATATATATTAATACAAAAGTAACTGTAAACATGCCTTTTTGATGTAAATTCCAAATTAAAAAGCAACCCATTTTTCATAAACTGCTTGAATGTTGAAAGTATAATTTAGAAACGCGATCATGTAGGATGTACTTTCCCCAGTGCCTTGGTCCACATGCGGTTCAACCTGACGTGTTATCACCATAGAGGTCCCTGAGTGTAAAAGCATCAAGAATCCTATGTATCATTTTGTGGTCATTAAAAATGCAGTATTTGCCGTTTACAGCCTCTCACGCTATATGGCACCGTGCCCAGTTAACTGTATATTAAACACTTACTCTGCCAAGAAGCTAGAATAAATCACAGCTAAATTAAAGAAACTTTGTTAGAACACTAGTGTTTGCCATATTACTTTTCTAAAGCTATGGCTCTGAAGACTGAAATACTCTTGGTGATTTTTCAAAGCATTTCAATAATGATTATGAAACCACTGAAAAAAAAAGAGGAAAAAACCCCATAAAATGTTGTTTAGCTCTCTATGATTGTAACAGGCAAGCCCTGACTCTGGGCTTTTCATTCTAGCATGGAACTGTTATTCTACAGTGCAATGGAACAGCTGTGCAGGAGGATGCCCTGTAATGAATGTGCAAGTAATTGCTTTACAACTGGCACAGGGGAGACATTCATCAGTCTGTGATTATACACATGTACCTATATGTGTGTGTGTGCACGTGTATTCACACACTCAAGTTAACACTTCCTAGACTTTCCAAGGGAAAAAACCCTTTACTTTGACTTAGAATAGCTATTTACTTTATAAATCTACTTTATAAATAGGATTTTTAAGCCAACAAGCCATCTCAATTAGCAGCTACAGAAGCTGTGCCTCGCAGCACAACTCCACACGACTCGTTCTTTGTCTGTAGGAACAATGGCTCAAGTTAGTCAGCAGAACAAAACCCTCCACCCCACAAAGTGTATCAAGATCCATCACCAGCCAGCAATTTTGCCAGATACTGCAAATTACATTCTGAAGTATTATATTATATGTCAGTTCCTGCTCTGTGGCCACATCTTGGTTATATACACACAGCGGTACAACTTACTCCTGAGAGTGGACTATAAATAATTTCACGACACATGGAAAAGATTTACTACTTCACAAAACACATTTCTTTCAGATTTTTCCAACTTTCATAGCTTACAGGCATAATTATTGTTTTTCCATCTGCAGCAATAAATCCAGGTCACATTTACTGTATATGCATTATGCATGAAGATACTGAAATACTACTTTTGCCAAACAAGATAAATTAACAAAGCCAGCAACATTTCCTGAACAAACTGTTAAATATACGATAACTCATCCTAGAGATCAAGTGGATGTTCTAAGTGTTCACTCACTTTCAGAAGCTGCCTTCCTTTTTCATAAATTTAAATTCACAGCATTTGCATTGGAGATAGTAAATTCTGAATTTTTAGTGGTGCAAATGCTCCCAGAAGTTGGTCTGAGAATTACCAGAGATCATATTTTGGATAGTAGATTATTTCATCATCCTAGGACACTTTTAAAACTGTATTCTCATTTGGGACTACATTCTGATATGCTTAATTCATACTTCTTTTATAAGTGTTCTATATATACTGCTCTTAGAAACGTGAGAGTAAAGTGCCTGAGGAAAGGATAACTAACCTGTGCCTTGATAACTTTTTCCAAAGGACAGCTATGATCACAGCCCAGATCCCATGTTAAGGAGCTGGTGTCAGATGCTGCTGAATCAAGGCCACCTCCACAGGAACTGAAGTGGTCACAAAGGTAGAGGAGTAGGGGCTTATACACAGAATTAAGCCTAAAGCATGCAGTGAACAGCCTCTAATGCACTTCTGCGTGAGGAGATGGTGTAATTCTGGCTGGTATAACACAAACTGAAAGGCTGTCTTACACTGTTAAAGACTTATTTGATAAGCAAACTAGAGACATGCACTTGCAAGGGCAAGAAAGAGGATTTCAGCCACAAACTACCAGCAATCTGCGATCCTGCTTGTGATCTCAGGTGACTGAGTTTAGGGCAAAAAGCTATGTCAGGTTTCTGCACTAAATCCTGACTCTTGAGGTCTCTCTTGCTCCACTTTTCCCCATATCCTGTCAGGGACAGAGACTGGGGAGAGCTTTCACTGCAGCTGAGGTCTCCAGGACAGAGGGAAGCAAAACCAGCTAGACCAAACCCTGCCAGCCAAGGAGATGGCAAGCAGGGACTCAGACTCTGCTTTTGGGCCCTGCCATGCTCTGCTGCCTTCAGATTTCAGTTTTACCCTGCAAGAGGGAAAATGCTCGATGCGGGACAAGCGGAGTGGCAACCACCAAGAAGCTCCCAGGAGTGTTTCTGGGAAGAAAAGGGTGGAGGGCAGCAATGTCTCTGCCTGGGGATGCCAGCAGCAGATGGGCTTGTGCCATCAAAAGAGAAGATCATTTAGTTCCAACCTCCCTGCCATAGGCAGGGACACCTCCCTCTGGACCAGGCTGCTCAAGACTCCATCCAACCTGGCCTTGAACACTTCCAGGGAGGGACCATTCACAGCTTCCCTGGGCAACCTGTGTCAGTGCTTCCCCACCCTCATTATGAAGAATTTCTTTGTAATGCCTAATCTAAATCTCCCCCCTTTCAGCTTAAAGCCATTCTCCCTTGTCCTATCACTATTTGCCCTTGTAAAAAGTCCCTCCTCAGCTCCCCTGTAGCTCCTTCAGGTACTTGAAGGCTACCTTCAGGTACTGAGGTCCCCTTGGAGTCTTCCCTTTTTCAAGCTGAACAACCCCAACTCTCTCAGCCTGTTCCTCATAGCAGAGGTGTTCCAGCCCTTTGATCATCTTCCGTAGCTTCCTCTGGACCCGCTCCAACAGTTCCATATCCTTCTTATGTTGGGGATTCCAGAATCGGTTGGTAACACACACACACACAGAGACAGACACCCAGCTCTCCTCCTACCCTGCACTTTCGCCCATCCACCGTCTCCTCCTCGAAGCTCTCCCCAATTTTGAAGTTGATCTCGGTGGTGCGGACAGTGGTGGAAGTTTTGATGTAGAACTGGTCCCCGTCCTGGCGGATCTCCACGTGCGGCTTGGAGGCAGCGGCCACCGCCACCTTCCTCAGCATGGCATTGACACCTGGGGAGGAACCACAGCTTGAAGCCACCACCCTTGTCCCCCGGGCTGAGCTCGCCCAGCACCGAGCTGGGAGAAAAGAGGGGACACCGCAAAGCCGCGACCGCGGCTTTGCGGTGTCCCCTCTCTCCTCCCAGCTCGGTCCTGATTGAGCTCATCCCGGAGAAGCGACCAAACCCAGCCTGGATCCCCGCTGGTCCAGGTGATGCTACCAGGTGAGGCTCTTCCCGGGCAGAGCCCCCGGCTATCCCCCACCCCATCCCGACCGGACAGAGCCCCGGCTCCCCCCGAGCCTCACCCAGTGCCTTGAGCAGCTCGTCGAAATTCTCGCTGCTCCTCATCTTCCAGGTGCCGGCGAAGTTGGGCATGGTGGGAGCGCTGGGGACGCGGCTGCTGTCGCTGCGGCTCCGGCACCTTCTGAGCTGGAGGGCGGCGGGGGGCGGATCTCACCCAGCGCCCCCAGCCCTGCCCACGCGACTGGCCCCTCCCGCCGCCCGGCCAGCCCTCCAGCTGTCTGTCCAGCCGTCTGTCCACCCATCCAATCCTGCATCCTTCCAGTCCTCCATCCATCCACCCGTCCAGCCAGCTGCCCATCCATCCATCCATCCATCCATCCATCCATCCATCCATCCCTCCATCCATCCCTCCCTCTATCTGCCTATCCACTCATCCATCCATCCATCTGCCCGTCCACCCATCCATCCAGCTATCTGTCCGTCCACCCATCCATCCAGCTGTCCATCCATCCATCCATCCATCCATCCATCCATCCATCTGCCCGTCCCCCCATCCATCCATCCATCCATCCATCCATCCATCCATCCATCCATCCATCCATCCATCCATCCATCCATCCATCCATCCATCCGTCTATCCATTTGTCCAGCCATCCGTCCACCCATTCATCCATCCATCTGTCCATCCACCCATCTGTCCATCCATCCACCCATCCACTTGTTCACCCATCCATCTACCTGTGTGTCCATCCATCCATCCATCCATCCATCCATCCATCCATCCATCCATCCATCCATCATCTGTGCCCAGGAAGGAGAGCCCACCTGTCACTTGTCCCACAGCTTGGGGTGGGGCACACAATACTGAGGACTTGATGGAAGGCCCCTGAAGCAAGGAAGGGAGAGGGCAATCCAAGTAAGCGCAGGCTCTCCAGGCTCACACTGGATCCCCACCAAGCAGGGCCAAGGCACAGTAAAGACACCACACCAAGCCCCCAGCCTGGTGGGCCCACACGCCGACCAACCTGCCCCAACAATGCTCATCCAGACGACCACCAGGCCAGAGAGGTGCCAGGGAACACAGCCCTTCCTAGAGCAGGAGCCTGTTGCAAGGAAGCTACCACTGTCCCTGATCCAAGTCTCCCCTTCAAGAAGGGTGAAGGACAGAGACACACAACCCTTCACCATGCCACAGCTCCTCATTGCTCTGCGGTGCTTCTGGCAGCTGGAGGACACAGCTGTGGAACCAGAAGGTATTCCTACTGCACCCGAAGGAGCCCACGGTGGTCACAATCTTTTATGGAGGACCTCATGAAGCTGTTTCACACTTACTGAAATGAACACCACTGTGGTAAAGATTTGAGCATGCCTTTGTGCCTCTCATCTTTGCTTCAGATCCCTCAGTTTCAGATCAAAGATGCTAAAGTTCCTTACTGCAGCTGATTTATCCACATGATTAAGGGTCTACCCACATGAATTTGATGGGTTAAGGCATATGGAGCGTTTCTGCTGGTGTTATGCATAGGGAAATACTCAAAACATTCAGAGGTTGGTGCTTTCCACTCAGAACAGAGTCAGATGCATTTTAATTATAGGAAAACCTTTGCTGAGCCAGCTTCATGGTATATTCACAGCCATTCTTCACTTGTTAGACTCTGTTAAATGAACAAGTCGGTTACACAGGATATGTATAAAATGTCTTCACTCCTTGAAGATTTATAGATCTGGGAGTTAATTTAGCCATGTGTTAGGCAGTATTCTCCAGTTACTATAGCTGAAATTTGTTCTCATTTCTTATCCTGGGAAAAATTTTACCTGAGTAAGAACCACAGAACAGAACCAAATATTTGTCTGTTAATAGTCACTCTTTTTTCTGCTGATTTTTTTTTCTGTGTTTTCAGAAGGACACCCTGGAGACCTGGCATAGTTCTTTAAAAGAAATATTCTGATTGAAAGTGTGTTGTTTTTTTTTTCCAGGAAATTAAAATTTCAGTGAGGAGTATCTGTTTTCAATAACATAGTTTCTCTAAAAGAGAAAGGAAAATAGCACATGAAACATGTTCCATTATTTAGAAAATGACAAAACAATTAATCCCTATTGTTTAAAGATTTCCAGTCACCTAAAAAAAAAAAACTCCTCTGAAATAAACAAACAAAAACTCTTTGGAAAGAAAACCAGACACACAAATCATTTCCCTGTTGCACGTAGGTTCAAGTCTTACAAATAAGAGGCTGCAGGCCCAACAAATCCATACTAGGTCTGTGGATTGCTATGAAACAGAGAAGAAAAACCCTGATCAGTTTCAACTTCCCAATTGCACAAACTACCATGGCGCAGTCTTGCTTCCAGAATCCTGCAGAACACGTTTACGTGGAGGCCAGTGGAAGTGGTATGACTCGCTCTTTGCAGGACAAAGTCCTCAGTTACCTCTGATAACATGTGTGTGCAGCAAAAAGCAGACAGGAACCACCTATCTCTACCTGAGAAAACAAACTGGCTCTGAAGATTGTAAGAAGGGACCCTTTAAAGGGCCATTTAAGTTCTATAACTCTTTCATTCGTTGCACTACTGACATGGACAAGAAGTAATCCAGTAGACGTTAGCCACGAGGACATTCCTCAGAGGTAGGACTTTTTTTCTAGGTGTTGCACTGTTGCCAGTGACCTATTTCATGAAGACCAGGAGAGAGCCCATGTAGAAGGTGCGGCAAGCTGAAAGGAGCAAGCACCTTCAGCTGATGAAGACTATTCTGCAGTGGCAGAGCTATTAATCCTAAAGACACATATATCAAAGTAAATTATTTACATGTCAATCTTCTCTTGAAAGTGCGAGGTACTGATCCACCCAGATTGTACAGATTCTGAAACCACAACTCAGCTACACGCTTGGGTGTCTGATTGGCTCTGCCTGGCAGTGTGCACTTACTGGTGCCTTATTTATGCCCAGAAGGAATCAGACCTCAGAATTCAACCACAGAGGGAATTGCCCCTCTTTGAGACTGAGAGGCCAGCACAGGCTGGAGACAGGCACGTGCATTTCCAGAACTGTCCTCCCTCTCACCAGTAACTCTTCATCCATACACAGAAGCTGAGCTGATCACCAACAGCCATTCTCCCCTTGCCCTTTTGAGTTTGATTTTTCTTTGTATCCTTCCTGTATGCTTCTCCCCTTTCCTTTCCAATCGCTTAAATTTTCCCTCTCTATCTCAAAAATATGCCCTCAGGTTTCTCTGGCTTTTCTAATTAATTTAAACGTCAGCAGCAGTTGATCCCCAAACTCATAAGGAACCTAACTTCACTTCAATGGAACTTTGAAAGCAAAATCAAAACAACTTTAAAAGCGAAACAGCTAAAGCTCAGTGAGAAAAATGGTCTTTTTGGTTTTTTTTTTCATTTCATGTTTTATGGAAATATTGTGGATTGTAATCCCACTGCATGGTGGGATGCAAATGCCCACTTAAGCTGAGGAGGCAACAGTGAGGTGTAACTTAAATGGTAACAAAGTTCATGCAGCTTATGTACTAGTTACACCAATTCATTATGTGTATAATAATAAGAATACAGAAGTCAGTAAGAGCTGAGTTTCTATTTTACAAGCTGTGATCATATCAGTCAGCTCAACACTATCAAATTCATTTGCATATTGAACTTCTTAGAGGAAAAGGAAGAAAAAGATAAGGAAGAAAATACAGAAAGAAGCTTAGAGGTAAGAAAAACAGAGGGGGAGTGCAAGAGCCATAAAGAATATAGCACTGTTATAATTTGAAAAACTAAGAGGGGACAGAATGTGAATTTGGATCAGTTTACTGCATGTCTTGGATCATTCAAATGAAGGATTGAAATAATCAGTTGGGCAGAGAGGACTCCAGTCCCTACTGCTATAAAGTGAAGGGAGTTCCACTGAGATCAGAAAGCTACCCTGATTTACATTAGCTGAGAATATTGCCCACGGACTTTAACCCTCTTCATAGATCCTTATCCTAGCACAGCAGCAATAGGAGATGTTTATCAGGTCATGCTGAAATAACCCAGACTAAAAGGCAGTTTTACTTTTCTTTCAACCTCCTTCTGTATGTAATTTTCCCATTAATGTTATGGAAAACAGTTTGATTTTCAAAACATCCCCCTCAGCATTTTTTCCCCTTGGCATTTATTTTATTTACCTGAATCCCCTAAGGCTGATCTTTCCCTGCAGATGGATCTAATTAATCTTTCCAACAGTGCCCCTAAGACAACAAAAAGTAATATACGTACAGATGGGACCAGGGCACTCCATCATCCAACCCCTGGAGGTTATTGACTGACCACTGCGCACTCACACCAGGCTCAGTGTAAACAATAAATTTTATTTACTAAGGTGGTACCCTAGAAAAAAAAAAGACTGCTTTAAGGGTGAATATAATAAATTATTTCTGACGTGAATAAATTATACAACTGGAAGGCAAATTGCCATTGTAAATTTATCTGCCAAATTAATTTACAATGGGCCTCTAGCATGACACTTGGTGAAACATAATACGAATGTATGTAGAATAAACACTGTTTCTGCAGTCTTGCCTTGTATCTCCTGCTGCACTCTCATTAAGCTGAAAAAATATCCACCATTCCCGAGCTAAAATGCTCGAGGAACCTCCAGTCCTAAGTTACCCTTTTGGGTTTGGAGACCTAATTAATAGGAAAGGAAGTGAATTCTTGCATTGTTAGAGGTGGACAGGAAAGTGTTTGCCACTTTTATGTTCATTAAGAAAAACCAATATTTTCATCTTAATTCCTTCCCTATATCATTCCCTTTGAAGGGGAACTAATTGATCTGTATTCTCTTCCACAGTCAGGCTTTAAGCTGGCCACCTGCTCTTTCTGCATTCTTTTCTGAACTGCTACAAGAACACAACAAAACTTAGAACTGCTTTCTTAGCCAAAGTAAAATCAGCTGCTCTTTCTCTGAAAAAGAAAAGGGAGTGTGATTGCCTCGCAGGTTGCTGAGCAATTCGATCCTGACCCAGCAATGCCTATTAGCAATGTCAGTAACATAATAACTGTGAACTGTGTTTTAGAGGTGCTCATGGGAGTGTGTTCCTGGGTTGCTACCAGAAAAAGCCCACAAATACCAGTGGAGAGGAAAATCAAGATCACTCAGTCTCAACCTAATATTCTATCTGTAATATAAATTAGTTTAGATCACTGCTTTGGAAAACCACTTAGGAACCACTAAATAGTTGTGCAGAAGGGTCATACTGAATCACCAACTTAGTACCTGGACCTTTAACTTACATGCACAGAATTTGAGTATTGACTGAGAATTAGGAACAGCAGTGACATTGCCTTCTCTCTAAACTGCACAGCTCTCACCAGCTGCCTTGAACAGTTCCTGGGTCCCGAAAGTCAGATTCCGTATGTGGACTGGCAGCTGAAAGGGAGTTACCAGTCCCCAAGTCCCTTTGGTTCAGATAAAGCAACAGGACAGAAAGTAACAGATTTGAAGCGACATTAACAATCTGCTAAGTTTAAAATACAGACTTGTATGGAGAGGAAAAACATCTATTCACATGATTAAAGAGAGCTTTATGTTTTATTGGGTAAAATAATGCATTTCAGAAAGAAAATAAAAAAAGAATTTATTGATTTTTAGAATACAAGAGAGTAGAAAATGGCTTGGGAGTGCAAGTTATCCTTATACACGTTTTAACAGATTTTTTTGTGGATCTGTGAATTAAGGATGGCTCTCTGGATGAAGAAGAACCTGGAGAATTCCAGCAGATTTCTTTAGAACTAGCAAATATTATTCTAAACTCCTTTCCTCTTTCCTCAGCTTATCGTTTACTGAATGAAGGTTAATGAAATAGACTATTCAGACTGATTTAACTAATTTTGGGGATGCTTCCCTTCAGCCCAATACCTTGGCTTCAGACAAGATAATGAACAGCTCTTTAAGCAGTGAAGTCGCTTGCACTTGCTCGCAGCAACACAAGGCAAGGATGAGGCAAGAAGAACAGAGGATCTGAGGCAGGAGCTTCCTGGGCTCCCAAGGCTGGGACACCCTGGTCTACACAAATCTCTAGGAAATAAAATCAAGCCATATGCAAGCCAAATAGGCTTTCACAGGTCAGCAAAGAAGTTACTGTTCCCCTGTCAGAGACTGTTAACTAAACAGATGCCTCCAGATGTGCACTTGAGTCAGCCAAGGGGTAGAGATGTAGATAAAGCAGCTCTCAAAACTCAGCTTTTCCTTTGAGCTGGTAGTTTTCCTTTGTGGCCACAACAAATAACCAAACATCAATAGAAACACGGCAGTATGGCTCTGCGTGTTACACAGCCTTGGCATGATCTTTCAGGTTGAGACATTGCTGAAGTTTCGTTGTTAAATTGGAAACACTCTTCATAATCACTAAGACAGAGGAGTTGTTTCTGTTTCATGAAGGGGTTATCTTGACATCAGAAATCAGTGATTTTCACAGGGGCTTTCAGGAACTCTGCACTCATCCACTTGAACAAAAGGCATTAATAAAGCCCTAGCTGTCAATTTAGAAGTAATCAAACTGTGTCAACTCTCCTCTGAAGACAGAGCAGGTCTATTAAGATTAACTTCCTCAGGCAGATGGACCAAGCTGATACATGGTCACTGGAGATTCTTAAAGGATCTTCATCTCCAAGGACTGAGGGCCACGTTATTTTTTTCAAATGTCCAGAAGAAGAATGAGTGAATTCAAAGGAATACATTCTCATTTAGGTCTGGACTGAAGTCCCAACAGGGCCATGTCCTGAAGCTACAGAGGCCACGCCATTTGCACAATTCTAGGTTTTACTCTGATGCCCTGACCTTTGTGTACACGCTAAATTCAAAAGCTTTTCACTACATCTGGCAGACAAAAAGAAGATGAAGAAAATTAATTTTCCCTTTCCTAACAAAACGGAGTATTTAGCATTCCACAAAAATTAGAACCAGGAAATAGGGATCTCATACGCTAATTCAATTTAAAATTCCAAATGCCTTTGAAAGGTTATTAATCAGCCTTTTTCAAAGCAATAGTAAGTCTAAGGGTTTGGTGTTAGTTCTTAGGAGTATAAACCACTATAACTCTATTTGTTCCAGTGAAGATATGACAATTTATACTATCAGAAGATAAGGTCTACAAATATGTAAGCCATAGGTGTTCTAAATCCTATCAATCCTTCTCCCTTCTTTCTTCTATCCTGCTACGCTTTGGTCAGAAAGTGACCTTGAGAAGGACTGATCCTTCCATTGTTAACCCTCTGACCTTCTAAACTAACATCCTTTGCTCTTTCTAATTCAGAAGGTTTCTGGGGCTTATTAACTAAAAAGGCCAAGTGGCCGTTCCCAACTGAAACCAGAGTCTCTGACAAGGAGGTCATTGTTTCCACCTTCCTCTCTGGTACTAGATCTGCACATTTCAGACAGAGAAGGAATAATGCAGACATTCTTTGTCTAAACATTATCTGGAAAGCATCAAGATAACTCAAGCCACTTCCTCGTCATTTAAGATTAGAGGGGTCTTCTCTAGGGATCTAAATTATTATGGCCATGATTTTCAAAGTTGGATGCTGAAATTTGTAGCGAGCTATATTAAGAGGTATCTAAACAAAAGAACCTCTGTCTTCAGAATTAATAACAATTTGAACTCCCACTGTTGTCAGTAAAAGGAGAGGGTACTCAGCACCTCTATGAATTACAATATCTTTACTTAACGTGCCTTGCTATACACTTGGATGAATAGCTGAAAACAATCAAATTTGGAAGGTATGAATAAAATTCTCAAAAGAAGATGCTGCATTCAGGCTTCCAAATGTATAGTTTAGGATCCATGTTGATTATCAAAAGTGTTTATGAGCGAAGTATCTATTTTTGAAAATGCTTTCCCTTTTCTTTAGGTAAGACATAAAAAGTCTGAATGGTTGTACAGGTTGAAGAATCTTTGTGCAATACATCCTGGAAAAGCAGAAATTCTGGCCAAGATACAGGTCCATACTAGTAGGGGCTTCAGTCCCTTAGGAAAAGCAGAGATATTTTTACATTCTTGCAACACATTAGTACAAACTCCTACAGAATTTGTCTGATTTTTCTCAACAGCCCTCTCCTCAAAAGAGTCCATTAAAAATCTAAGAATCTAAGTTTTCTCTTCTGAAAGTCTCAGAATATCTTTGAACTCCTCTTAATTGTAAAGACAACTGCAGTAAATTTACTGAAGTACTAAGGATGCAGTAATTTCTCCCATCAGCACCACCTAGTGCAGAGCGTGCTTGATGTCACGGCACCCACATGTAGCTCTTCCATCTGTATCCCAGATGCATTCAGCCTTGAGCAGTTTCCTATGAGCATCTTCCATCAATAATGTTAACAGGAAAAACATGGGAGAAGGACAGGATACTATGTCAAATAATTTCAAGATATTGACTCTCAAAGCAAGGTTAAGTGAAACACTACAGCTGAATTTTAGGAGGCTATTTTCATAAAAGCTGACATACATACAACAGGAAGTTTATTATATAAATACACTATTAAAGGTGAATTGCTAAACTTTAAACTTGGATGTGCTGATGTAATCTCTCTACTTTTCAGAACAGAGATGACAGAAAAAGGGGCCACAGTGAAGCTGTGGGGGTATTTAAATATTTATTTTAATGCAATATCAGTTCCTTTTGCAAAGAGCATCAAGATCTTTCCATCTCAGAAATCCAAACAGCAATCCCAAAACACAGATTTTAGAGCAAAAAGCTCAATGCTTCCTTTTTGCCATTAACTGCTGTGGGTCACTGAGCACACTCCTCGGCTTTCCAACCCTTACAAGAGATTTGCCCTTTATAAGAGGAAAAAAGAAAAAGAAAAAAAAATGGCATTGTTTGTTTTATCGTTCAGAGTGTTTGTGTCTGGGCACAAAGTTTATAAAAGCAGGAATGTCATTTCATGCACATTTTAAAAGAAATACTAAGCCTGCATCCAGAAGAAAAATTCAATAGTCCCATGTAAACAGCCAGACCCAAATCATAAAAGTGCCTATGAACACAGATAATACGCATCTTTTTCAACTATGCACTGCTTGTTAATATTGCATTTAAAAGGCCCTCCAAGATTAAAGTCCCCATTTATGCCAGATGCTATAGATGTAATTCTGTCTACATTTTTTCATTCATAAATAATTGTGAATGATATTTTCTTGGCACAAATGAACCAACGTATGCATCTGGGATCCAGGCTGTTGAATCTCTGCTAAAATGAAGGCTACAAACCTAAGCAGAATTTCTAAAGAGAAATGGAACCCACACAGTGGAGACATAAGTTCAGATTATCACAGCTGGAAATGAAGAAATTGTAGTAGATTGATTAATTTTGATTTTGCTTAATGAGCTGTGACCAAAAGCCACTAAGCTGAATGCATCTTCCTTTCTGGAACAGAAGGGGTTCTGCCCATAATAGCACTGACACTGAATGGACTCTCTAACGGTTTTTTTTGCTTTGTTTCTGAAATACCATGAACTATTGCCAAAGTAGTAGTAATGAAAGAAAAGACCTTGAATAACCAACTTAGAGAGGAAGAGAGTTAAGTACTGGAGGCTACTTTCCTGAACTATCAGAAGCAAGATTACTGGGAGGGCTGCCTATGACCTAAAACAAGAGGAAAAGATCAGTAAATATGAAGGCAACTAAACTGTATCCAGGAGCCGCTCGTACTCCAGAAATCTGGACTTGGTACGCTATGGATTTCACATCCTGTGCTGTGGGTGTAACACAGGTGTGGCATAGGTGGCATAATGCTTAGGCAACCAGCCTGGTGGATACCAAATACCTCTGCTTCCCCGGTGGCAGATGTGGGAGCTGTGCCTGCAAAGCGAGGAACTGAGCAGTAGGAGCAATGCTCAATGAAAGGAACCAAGAACGGGACAGGACTCAGCACTTTGTTTCAGTCACAAGGGAACGGTGCTCTCCTGGCAAGACGCACAAGCACAGGTTGTGACACCCAGCTGCAATTATTGCCCATGGCAGGGGGGTTGGAAGTGGATGATCTTTAAGGTCCCTTCCAACCCAAACCATTCTATGATTCAATGAATTATCTCTGTCTACTGTTATTCACGTGAAAGGTTTGCTGGTCTTCTCAAGTGACACCAGCAAAACCCTTTGCAGAAGAACGAACCTTGCAGCTTATGACTTCGAGATACTCCAGAGACAACATTGACCTTTGGAAAATGGGCAAGGCATCACAGACTTAATCACAAAACATTTACATTAACTTATTAGAACAATTATAGACACAAACCCCAAGGTTCATTATCCCTTTTAAGGTAAACAGTATATAAAGTCCTCTTGACTTTCTGCTATTAAATCAGACCTTTGTTCTGATGATTTATTTCTTGCTTCAGCAAGACACTGCCTGTAGCTGTGATTAAACAGATTTACTTTCACAGCAACTTCTAATGTACTTCCCATGTTTTTTAGTCTAATGACTGTGACAGCACAGTTTGCTGCTGGCTAAAGGTTTTAAATTCTCTTTTATCTGACAGTTGTAAAGGTTGGGTTGTACCACACTCCCTCACACGCAGTGCGTACGACAGTCCCTTTGGGTAGGAAGGAACCCCATAAATACATGTAATGTCCTACTGGCTCAGGCCATTATCTCTCGTGTCTGGATCGACTCATCAAGCTGGCACATATTTCAGATGGAGTTCCTAGCCTTGGAAAGGGGCAGGCAAAATCATAGATGAAGGATTTGACAAGTCACACTGTATGATCCTGCTGAGGGAACCAGTCTGTCCAGCCAGCTCTCAAATGTCATTCCTTCCTGTGTATGCTGTGGCACTAATTACATCGGACAAGAAGAGTAGGTGGGCCACTGTGCTAAATATGAAACAGACTCACAGTGGCAACAAAAACGAGACAGGAGCAGAGAGGGTGACATACTGAACAGACAAACAGACAGCAGACTACCTCTGTGGGACTCTAATTGAGTCCCAACTGCTTCTAATTGAAGCAATACTTGTGGTAGGCTTCCTGAAGAAAGAATTAAAACCCCTCAGCACCTTGTAGGTTTTGTAACATGATTTTTTTTTTTGGCACAAACCTTAGCTCTTCCCAATAAACCCTCTAGTAAGCTGGAAAGAAAGGTCTGCACCATGGTGTCCCAATTCTATATGTCCATCAAAAATGGACCATAAATAGCATGTAAGGCCAGCTAGAGCTCATACAGCACTAATTAAATGCATGACAGTCCTGACTGTTCTATCTAGAAGACTGTTTACTGCTGCTTGTCACAGCCCAACAGCAGCACATCAACACTCTGGTTTCAGAATAGATTAAAACCTTTCATTTCCTGGCCTTGCGCACTGACAGCAGTAGAAAAGAGAAGGTCATTTATTCATGATATCACTGCTTGTTTTGGAGCAGCTCTGCGCAACTGACTCTTTATGATCTCTAGGCACCATGTAATGTAGAAACAGATAAGAATATTAGGACAGCACTGTGTGCATGTGTAGCGAGATGATGGGAGTACTAGAAACAATTACTTTACAAAGCCATCAGGCATACAAACCAACACACTGGAAGAGTTTTTAAGTCCCTGGTGTCTCCCCTTGGCTAATTGATTCACTTGTGGGCCAAAAATATAACTGATATTTGGAATTTTATCAGAATAGTACTATAGGAATCTAATGTTTTACTACTATCTATCTGAATATTATGTTTACATAAAACTGATAAATGTGCCACCAACCAAGAAAATAAATCATATTTCTCTGTGATTTTCTTACAAATTCCTGTAAATTTAAAGAATCAGAGGAAAAAATATTCTTCTGATGTTCTTTTCAACTTTACTCTGTGAAATGAAAGGTCCAGTAAATTCCTGGGTTTTCTTCAAGCTCTGCACTATGGGGTAGTTTCGGTTTGGAGATGGGAGGGCAATGTAATGACTCTTTACCAGGACTATGCATGGTCACTGTGGTCACCCAGGAGCACGCAGTAGCAGGGTCATGGTATTTAGTTGTTCTGCATCACCTTTTATATCTTTACCAGATAAACAGTATAGGGGAAAAAAATAAGAGAAGTGGCAGCAAAGCCCCAGACCTGCAGAAGGAATCCGTGCAGCACCTACATAGGTTTTAAATGCATTGCTTTAAATTGGTTCAGTTTCCTGCCAGCTGTATCTCACCAGGGTGCATATTTACAGGAACAGCATGAAAGCAAACTCACACTTCTAAGTGAGATGCTAGAACTGGAATTTAATGAGGAAAAAAAAATTTGGAAATCAAATTTGAAAAATCCTTTTTATATCCCCATCCTCACAGGAAAGCACATTGACAGAATAAGCCTCTGGGTCAGGCAGGAACAGAAAATAAATAAGATACTACAGTGTTTGCACGCTTCTAGAGGAACCCCCTTGGTATAAAATACTGTGGGGGCAATGTGGCAGAAACAGACTTCCCTGCAGATGCTGCTATGGTCTGCTGCTTTAGGATATCATTATTGCCCTGCCACTTGGGTCAGTTCTGTGAAGATTAACCCCTACCAGAATGGATGCCACTGTACTGATATACAGAACTTCACCTGCCAAACCCCCAATTGATATATTTCATATCCATACTCTCTTGCATACAGCACCTCCTCAGCATTTTTCCCTAATACACAGAATGGTGCGATACGACAGCTAGAATAATGATATTTTATCTACGAGACTGATTTTGCTGTTAAGGAAGCTTTTATTAAAAGGCAGTGTTTTATCTGGAATATTACGAAAATTGAGCAATTTTCTATCACTGTCATTAAATGCATGTCACATTGATGTACAAAGAATATTTCCCCATGAACTTAGAAAGTTATTCTCAAAAGAATGAATTCTCAATACAATTGAAAATGGGGGAATATACTCACATGGAAAAGATAAGAAAAAGCAGCTAATTAATTATTTGAGCCACTTTCAAAGTTTAAGATGTATTTTTTATACCATAGAATCTATATAAACCCTTAGTTTTCACTCCACACCATTTTAAGAATAAACTTCAGTAACGTCCAAGTTTTCAGCTACTATCTACTCCAAAGTACTTAGTGCTAACTTTCTGGTAAAGCATAATGCACAAAGAAACACATTACACAGACAAACAAATAGAGATGCACTATCTCCATCATGACAATGAATATTTTCTACTAAAGTTGAAATCTTGGACTTGAAAGGAACTGTTTTGTTTTGTGAAACTGTTAAATCCAATCATCTCTCAAAGATTGCATGATTGTCTTTGGCCAAAAGAGCTCCTTCTAGTTTATTTAATGATATTCAATTAGTTCTCCATTAAAGCTCATTTTAAACAGTTTCATCATTACCAAGAATGACTACCATTAACTGCAGCCCTGGGCACAAGGAGATCAAAGATTAATAAATCAGCTTATTGGTTCCGCAGTGCAATTTTAAATCTTTATCTGTCTCTGAAAGCTTTCTAAACTAGCTAATGGCACGGCATTGCAGTTCTCATTGTACATGAGTTTATTTTATTATGCTAATTATCTATAGTTTTCTTGCCCCAGTTATTACAAAACATGAGCTAATGGGTGTTACAACAGTCAGGGCATTCATGCACAGGCATCTGTTTACCTCGTTTGTAACGCATGTTAACATGAGGATACATCTGTTCTTGTTACTTTACTATTTCAAAGGACACTGATTTTGAAAGAGATCCAATGATTTCATCTGGAGATCATTTATTATATAATAAACATTTCAGAGCAGATTTTCCTACTCTTACTCAGACTGGGTTTTGTGCAGTCCCTCAAGTACTCCCACGGAAACCAAAGAGGCTACTCCAGGAGTAATGTACTGTTGCATGTGAAATAGAGAAGCAGCCTCCAGCCCACAACTGTTGTTACCATTATTATTGCAGAACCTATTGTACCGAGTGACAGATGATAAAAGGGCCATAGTTCGCAGCTGTGAATGGTCTTGAGAGTGAAGACAAGTAGCTTGTGCTCAGCATGATGAAGATACGAGAGCATGTGGGACTGTGCAGAATAGTTATAACAAAATCATTTGGGATAGAACAAACCGAATCATGAAGACAGAGAATATCGTAGCAGCAGAGACTCAAGACATAGGACATGGCTGTCATTATCACAGAGATATTATGGAGAAAGGGTCTACAGGCTTTAGAGATAGGTATTTAATAATACGGAGAACAGGCAAGACACATGTGAAGTCCAAGCCTGAGAAACAGACCTGAGAAACACATGAATGATGATGTTTTCCTCAGTGACTGGGAAAGACAAAGAAATAGACTTAAGGCAGAAAGAAGGCAGGCAGTGTACAGGGAAGATAAACTTCTGCTGGGTATGAGGCCTTAATGAGAAAAGGTAGATCTAGGAGATACAAGCCCAGCGATTCCAACGGAAACTGTAGGGGGAAATGATATTACTCAGTGATAATGTAACATCATAGAGAAGGAGAGGAGATTTGCTTCAAAAATATGCTTTAATAATATATGTTGTTGCTAATTTTTCACTCATTTTACAAGATTGTTTCTACCTGCAAGTACAACCGAACAACTACAGCAACACACAGAATGTGTTTCCTTAGAAACAATGGGGAGTCAGAAACATGCAGGGGTCATTCACCTCTACACAGAGGTGGGGATCTCCAGAAGAAATCTGCAGTCACCTGCTACAATGGGGTCTTTGGATTCATTCTGACTCCTCAGGTTTGTTCTTCCTTCTCTATTTAAGCTCTATGTTTAGCACCTGATTTTCTGAAATGCTCATCATCTTGTGGTACAGACTGTATTTACGCTCCACATGAATCCTTCATCACACACAGACTTCATATGAGATTCAAAGGGATGCCAGTTCTACATTCCTAGACGTCTGATATCAGTGCTTTTAATTACAACAATTTTGCAAGAAAATATGCCCCTAAACCAAAAGTATTCTGCCTACAGCGTTAATTTTTCTGAGCATGTGTGTTTGCAGTGGAATGCAGTGCAATGATATTAACATTCTGAACACCTTAACCTTGAGATAAACATTCTGATAAACAACAGAGTTCAGTATATGATGTATGTTTCAGGGCATGGCTCACGGATTTTCATAGATTCATAGAATGGTTTGGATTGGAACGGCCCTTAAAGATCAACCAGTCTCAACCCCCCTGCCATGGGCAGGGACAGCTCCCACCAGACCAGTTGCTCAGGACCCCATCCAACCTGGTCTGGAACACCTCCAGGGATGGCGCAGCCACAGTTTCCCTGGGCAACCTGTGCCAGTGTCTCCACACCCTCATGGTGAAGAATTTCTTCCTAATGTCTAATCTAAATCTTCCCCCTTGTAAAAAGTCTCTCCCCAGCTTTCTTGTAGCCCCCTTCAGGTACTGGAAAGCTGCTATGAGGTCTCCCCAGAGCCCTCTCTTTGGTTTCATCAAACGTGAAAACAAAACATGGCCACTCCAAAAAGGAGAGGTTATAGCTGTTCTTGTAAGGAATTTGGCATGATGTAAAAAAAAAAAAAAGTTGTCTTGATGGGGTTGTGTTAGGACAAGGCCATCTAGCAAACCCTAGGATTTCTTATCTTTTTTAGGCAGTTCCTTAAAAGAGGAAGATGGGATGAAGGAAACTCTGGGAAGAGGGGTAAATCATGCTTATGGACTGCCTCCCACATCTGTTTTACCAATCAAAACATAGCCCAATTAGGGTTTTGGCAGTTTGCTGAAAAGTCGGTCAATGAAGTGCTTGGAAGGACCTGAGATTGTGTTTTCCAAGACATTTAATTCCTTCAAGGGCAGAGCCTTTCTGTGCTGCCTCACACCTCCCTCTTGGAAACACTGGAACATTTGGGGAACTGTCACACTGGATTTTGTTACCATGCTCTAATGCAAGGAGACTGGAAAGTGACCCAATTTGTACAAAAAAAACCCAACCCAGACAAGCAACAACAAAAAGAATGTGCAGACAGCAATGCAAAGACAGGAAAGCAGAAGGGATTGTGTTTACTCAGCAAGCTGATATTTTCGTTAAGGAGCTAAACAATGTAAAATCCTCACAAACTCACTCTGTTAACAACTGAATTCTGTCCTCCACTTGCTTTTGGAGCAAATCTAGCTCTCAAATACCAGATACCGATCACTGAGGACAATCAAATACCTTTATGCTTTGTTCAGTCTTTCTAAGGCAAAACTGTCCACTGAGACCCATGATTTACAATTGTCAGCTCTTTAAATGAGCACTTTATCAGCAGTTGCTATAACATATTTCTATTCCCACATGTAATAAACTCAGGAACTTCCCACCTTTGGAAAAGGAGCTGCTCTTGCTGTGATGTGCACAGAAGGAGAGGTGAATAGAGAGGCAACGTAACTGGCCACAGCTGACACTGTGCTGAGAGTAAAGAGCCAGCCAGGTTTACCGCTCTTCCCCTAACAGGGTCAGGAAGATGACTAGATTCTAGCTGTTCAGGACTTAAGGCTCCCAAGTATGTCAGACTGCAGCTCATATTACCAAGCCTCCTTTAGATTTTCTGCATCACTCTCTCAGCAAAGTCCTTCTCCTGGGCATTACTCAGTTCCTCAGAAGCCGAAACCTGGCATAAGAAGCACAATATGGAAACAGGAGACGACTGGTCCTTGATGCTTACACTGGAAATCTGTAATTTGTTTTTTCTTCACATTGTAAATTATTCCAATTCTAAACACGTGCTGGAAAAGCTGCTTTTCAAAATCTAAAACTGCTGCAGAGGATCATGTGACAATGTTTAGACCACCCAGCTATAAAGCTGAATTTCTCATGTGCTCTTCTACTGTTTTGATAGAGCACCTTTTATGCTGAAAAGTGACTCTTCTCACAGAGAGTCCCCAAACCTGCATGCATTTTACGAAAATCCATGGAGACTCTACTAGGAGCATCCCCAATTCAGGAAATGAAGAAACTGACCTAAACAGAACATTAGACTAAAATAACTGCTTAAAACTGATTCTTCGGCATTTCAGCAACAGTCTTCACTGAGGAGATGGGAGAGAGCTTTTGCTACCTTCATCTCCTGTTGTTAAGGCTCAGAACCAGGAGAATACTTAAGCATTATGCTGTAACATAGAATCATAGAATCATAGAATGGTTTGGGTTCAAAGGGACCTTAAAGATCATTCAATTCCAACACCCCTGCCATGGAAGGAACACCTCCCACCAGACCAGGCTGCTCAAGACCCCATCCAACCTGGCACTGAACACTTCCAGGGAGAGGGCATCCACAACTTCCCTGGGCTAAAACACTTAGTGTTAAGCTTGAATACTCTACTGGATTAGGAACTGAGCACACTTGAATGTACTTAGTCCAGACGTGCAAAAGAGACAGACAAACCCCTCTGCTTTCTGAGCACTCTCGTAAAATCTCCGTTTATAATGGCAATCCAGACAGGACCACCGCCCACCCTTCTCGTATTCACTACTGAGCTGCTGGGCCAAACTATAGTTCTCTGCTTTCCAAAATCGTGTTCATGTGGGCAAGAACTGGACCTGTGTTTGTTGCACTAGACTGTTTAATGCTGTGCTGGCCAACACCCACATATTTTTACTACTGCCTTGCTTGGGGGTAAAATTTCTACAATACTGCTTTTACTGTTAAACCTGCAGTTACAGACCTGTACCAATCCCAGATATTATTACAGTGATATTCTGTATATCATAGTAATATCCAGCAATGGCACTCAAATTTGAGATATCCCAGTCATTTCATGGTGACTGTAGCACTTCAAACAACAAACTGCTAAATTTCTGCAAGTAACCAATATAATGAACCAAGTGTGGTAAAAAAGAGCTACCGACTGCACTTCACAAAATTTGACGATGCATCGCAAGGGCCTAAAAGATCACTCTCTTCCCTCCTGACCTCAGGAATTTTGGGATCAGTGGGTAATCATTTTTGTGCAGAATCAGCTCTGGGCTAGGTGTCATGACAGAAATGCTGTACATGACCTCCCTCCATTAGGCAGCGTCAAGAGCTGTAGCTAACTGGGTCAGACGCAAATACAGCTCAATACAGCTGCATAAACCAGTTGTTCTCTCCCTGATAAATGCAGAAAGCACTGACTCCTATACAGAGCAAAACCCACTTCATCAACACTTGTCAAACACCATATGATGAGGACATTTAGGGGCTCCTCACTCTCAGTATCTCTAAGTCTACTCATGAGGGCCAAGACATCACAGGGAAAATTGCAGTCTCACTACTTTCAGTGTGTCCATCTCTGCAAGAAAACCTTTCCTCAGGAGTTTCCAGCCATGGTGTGGGGAACTTGCAAGTCCAATTTGGGACACTTGCATTTCCAAGCCATCAAAACTCAAGAATCTCTTAACAAGAGCTCAGGGTTCCAGGTGTCATCTCATAAAATAACAAATGTTACAGTTCTCAAAGGATAGGTTTTCTTATCAGGGAAAACTCACAGAACTGAAGCTTTCCTTGGGGTCACAGCGTCCAAATTCTGCTGTTGCAGTGTTTTGTACTGTTGGCAACAATCCTCCAGTCACAGCGATCAATCTGAAATTCACTGAAATTAGGAGAAATCCTGAGACTCAGGCGATGATTACCTCACACCCAAAATCTATTATTTCCTCATGTCACGCTTCTGCTCATGTCAGTAACACATCACTAAACACAGTTGTCCCAAACCAGTCAAACAATCATCTCATTATAAGTCAGGAATTTTTTTGTTATATGAAACACCGATCACTGGTACAACATCAAATGTGAATGAAGTACTTGTGATGGGAACTCACAACAGCAGGGGGAAGTGTACAGCATCTTATACGAGGTATTTATGGAATCAGTTCAGAAGACACTTGAACATGTGCTCAGGACCTAGTGAAATCTATGAGACATGAACACATGCTCTTGCTGTGCAGAAATAGCACGTTGAATCACCACTGTAGGATGGGCTTTCATAGCCAGCAACCAACACAATGATTTAACACACTTACATGGTTTGATGCAAGCATCTCATCCAGAGGTAGCTGAAAGTAACATTTCATGATGTGCCATGCTCAGTCCTCTTCTCACTGACTTTCATAAGAGACAGTATGCAAAGCACTGGCATTTATCCTCCAGCACAGCTCCTCTGTGTAAGGTTAATACCGTCAATTCGATTCACGCGGGCCTGTGAGCCAGACAGGCAAACTGAAGAAGAATAAACCCCTCTTACAAGGAGACAAGAAAACGAAAGACGTTGCCCAGCAAAGTCATCAGAGCAAACAGCATGAATGAGACAGTGTTGATGAAGACAGAAGTGGCATTGAAGGCTGCAATAACAAAGCAGGGCAGTGACATGAAGATAAGTGGCAAAGTAATTGTCTGGTTGAGCCAAGTGTATCCATGTAGTCTGCCTGCCAGCAGCTCATGCAAATGGATACCAGGCACTGCAGATCTAACTGTCTATTTATATAAATATATTTGAGAGGGTGACATAAAAATGCACAGAAACACTAAATACTACTAGAGGTTTATGAGGGTATCTGAGCTAATTATTACAAACCTTCTTCGCCTCTACTGCCAATGAATGAAGGGTTTTCTTCCTGAGTTTTCATACTAATTATTTTCAAAAGCCAGAGCTGTACCTGCTATATTTGATCCTGTAAGAATTTTTCATATCAAAATCACTCCCGAAGCTACGAAGTTGCCACATTTGCCAGGTCAGTTTCTAGCTCCCCACTCCAGCAAAAAGTAAGGTAAAATCAACATAATAATAGATTGTCACTTTACAAAGAGAATCCCTAAGAAGCATAAAATTAATAAGTAAATAACGTATTCATAGACTGGAACTATTGTGCCTTAATTCCATCATTAGTGAATTGTGAGCAGCTTGGTCAGGCACAGAATATCCCCCAGCAGGTGGAGGAAAGTCCTTCCCTCCTCCTGTCTCTCAGTTCAGTATCCCATTCAAACATTGGTCTGCAAGGATTAGGGAAAAAAAAGAAAAGATGCCTTCTCTTGTTGTCTTTGCCACCACCCACCATAACTTCACATGCCTGAGATACGAGCAGAAGAACTCACATTCTGGGTCATGGAAGTGCACAGGACCCCTGATGCCTGCATGCTCTTGCTTTGTGAGAACAGTATCTCAATTTATACTGGGAGTTGCTGCATCCACTGGTGCTTGAGAATTAACTGAACATCACTGGGGTGATGTTTGGCATGGAAAAGCCAAAAATACCAGTATGCTTGTGTTACAGCACTTTCTTTTGCAGCATCAGGCACAGATACCAAAGTAAAAAGTACACAACCAGGCTTAAAATAGTGGCTTAGATTATGTGACCATTATTTACTCACTCACAACAGCCAATTATTTAACTGGCAGCCAAACTGTTTACCTAGAATTCAAGTACTTCAGTTTTGGTACATAAGGTCACAAATTAAGCCCTCACTACCTGTCTTGTATATCTGAAGCCATGATAGCAGAGAGACATATATTAATTTTGGTAAAACACCTGAAATTCATCATACTGAAGAGAAAAGTTTTACTGCTAGATTTGATGTATGGGTTGAAACTTTGTGCTTTCTGAAAACAAGTCCCAACCACATCCATGATGTTTTAAAGGGCCTTATTTCAATCCTGACAAATGAGCACCAGATGTTTCTTTTACCATACTTGCATTTTATACAGTCATTCAGCGTTTCAGGCTCACGTTAAGGTCTTAGAAACTCTTTCTGACCCACCTTTCACCCTGTTAAAAAAAATGCAACAGGGAACAAAATCAAGAAAAAAATATAATAATTCTGCTTAAATACAGTAAACAAATTAAGGATGAACAGAAGTCTTTCCACAAGGAGAAAGAGAAGATAGAGTAAGAATAACGGCTGGGTTCAGCTACCACCAAGCATAGGCCAACTGTTAGAATATCTCCCAAAAGTACAATGCTTGTTGCTTTTTTCTTCCTTTATTTTATTATTCCTTTTGAAACAATTGTGCTCTGACCTATAAATCCTGTCACCAGGAGATTAAAAGGCCTGTAATTACATCTAACCATTCTGGCTTCTCTGCAGGTGACAGCAGGGATGAGGTTGCTTCCATGCTTCCATGGAGGAAGGAGTCTAACTTTTAGGATTTATTTGTTTAATTAACTGTTTTATTTTCTTCTTTCATTCTAGAAGCAGATGTTCAGCCACTCCAATCTCACAACCTCACCCACTCTGAAGGAAAGTGCTCTCCAGGCCAAGTTTTCTGCTGACTGGTACCCCACAAGGACAACCTGGGGTGGAACTGTGCACTGTCACCCAGAGAAAGATTTGTTCCTGCAACTGCTGAGAGTTATTTTCATTCCTGTTAGGCTCAGCCTCTGGCAGTTTCTATTTTCTTTTCCATTTTTGTCTATCCCAAGAACTTTTCACTGCTTGATCCACCACTGACTAAATTTGTCACCTTGCTTCAGATTTCACCCGTCTGTGAAATGGGATAATGATCCTTTCTTAACTCAAAGGGCAAGAATATAATTAATATTTGGACTTGGTTTCAGATTCTTGAAGAAGAGCTTTTCCATTATATCATTTCCCTGTTTTGGCCAGCACTTGGACTAAAGATGTGAGTGTAGTTTTTATATCCCATGAAATCCGATGGCTGAGTGTGGTGTCTGGAACTCGCAGTGCCTTTACAATGGATTTTGTGAAAAATAAGAGATTGGTTTAAACTAAAGCCTTGATATGAACCTCTGTGAAGTTAAAGAAAGTTTACGTTTGACTCCAGTTTAGCTGCTTGGGACCATCAAAGACAAACCTATCAGTGAAAAAGCATATTAAGCTGCAAGAAAAGGGAAGAAAGGGGAATGCAAGTGAAAAAGATGTAACAAAAAAGTAAGTGAGGAGAGAAAAAACAACAACAGCTGAAAGTTTATCAAATCTGCATGCAAACACCTCGGTGAATTTCAAAAGTGGAACTGTAGACTGTATTAGGATCTGATTTTCTGTGACTCTTGCTTTTACTCAACTACCCTGATATTAACGCACTATGATACTGATGCTTATATGTGCTTATACACTGCCTTTCAAGAAAAGGGAATATGTAATGTGAGTAACTGTCTTCCTAGAACTTGATGGAGGGGACAGATACTGGAGATGAATGAGCAAACAGTGCAAACACTGTTCCAATTCACTTCCAGAAACACAGTCCCTTAATGGTTTCCTAGAGGCACATCAGGCAACATAAGGAGAGGCTTCTTTGCCTCTGCCACAACTGTTCAGAGTCCCCAGACGCAGAAGGACAGGGAATGATTAATGTTCCATTGTGAATGCCAACCTGCTGCTACTAGAAAGAGGTGGAGATTATCTTGATGCTGCTGCCCCACAACGGGCAGATGGTATAAATCTGCACGCAGTCTCTGAGCTCTTGTGAGAAGCCGCTCTTTGTTTCTGCAGCGCCTGCAGGTACTACCATTGCTGTGACTCATCCTACTAAGATGGAAAATCAAACCCAAAATTGATGGAGCAGCTCTGAAAGAGGCCTATAATAGAATCCAGCCCTCTGCAGCCACAGTTATGTTACACAGTCCCTTTCGTAAACTGACAAGGTCATTCCAATTTGATAACTACAGAAATACATATTCATGTCTTACCCACTTTGGCACACACCACACACAACTTCAAATACCATTATAATTTCCCCTAAACCCACTAGAAATGCATTATTCAGTGTGGAGGGGAGAAAGTAGTTGACATGTTTGACAACATGTGAATGCTGTAGTGTTCATGTATCTGCAGAGCTGAAGCTCCCAGTTAATTATCCAGCCTTGGATATGCCAGTCTTGGCATTTGTCTTCTGAGTAAAGCTGGGCAGGTGTTGAACTGTGAATGCTGATCTGAACTGTGACTGCAGAACTCAACTGTGATTGCAATAGCTGGCCACAAAGGCAATCAGCCTATTATTTTTGAAACTAAGTGTTTTGCTCTCAATTTTTGCTCCAGAACAAGGACAAATATACAGAGAAACATGCTCTCAGTTGCCATTCCAAGCAGGCAGTTTATCTGTAAATCAATCATGTGGCACACTCTGCTTCAGATTATCCTCTTGATGCACCAAAGCAGCATCAAATCAGCTTTAACAAATACAGATCTGTGTCATAAGTGATGTAGGAAATAACGCACAATCTCACTCTGCGCTTGCAGGAGAACAATAACAATCTTTTCCCATGAAGGTCTAAGGTGTTCTGTGCACAAAGTCAATATTAGTGCGTAGAAGAATTCGGCATGATGCAAAAGCCCTGGAGGGATTAGGAACATTTTGTCTGTCAAAGATTCTGTTACCATGCTGCAGCACTCTATACAGAATGGTGAAACCAAATCCTGATCATTTGAACAGAAGGCGAAAGAATTACATTTTAAGTACAAATTATATGGAAGAATTCTTAGGAGAATCCTGGTAAGAAATAGGACAATTTATCTTACTTTTAGAAAACGCTTACCATTGCATTGTCACTAACAAGAAAATGAGAATTCCTGAAATTCAATACATCAAAGTAGTATGGCTGAAAATCTTCTCAAAGCTCTATCTAAATAACAGAGAATGACGGACTGTGTAATTTCATGGAAGTTTTACCTGATTCTCACTCTGCACTGCAGAAATGCTCAGAGTTCCCATTCTGGTGATTACTTTGCTTACTCAGAAAAGGTCTATTGATCTCAAAGAGCTTTGTGTGCACATGATACAGAAAATGTTGGCAAATAAACTCCCTAAGACTTGTTTAGGAGTTTTAGAAAACAGCATCCTTTACTTCAGCATTGGACACACGAGGGAATGATTTCCATCAATCATGTGTAACAAGACAAGAACGAGTACAGAATGTACTTCCCACTTACAAAGATATGTATGAATTCTCCCAGCAATCTCGTGCATATTGTACTCCTTTCCAAGGACTAATTTTAATATTATATGAACTTCACAACAGTCAAGTCTTCGCTAATTAGAGCTACAGAGCCATCTCTCTTTGACCTTGAGTTCTTAGATAAGGAAAACCAGTACCGTCTAGGAACAGCACTATTTAACAAAACACACTGTCTGGGGAACAGTCTGTATCTGTCTAACTTTCAAAAAAAAAATAAGAGTTACTTAGCACTTAATTGAAATTAATTAGGAAATTAATTCTATAGAAAACAAATTCTGCTTTAATCAAAATATTCCATATTTTGCAATAGTAACTACTTCTTGTATCACATGTGCAGATTGATTAAAAGCTGTGAAAGGCCACTGATTGTCTTTAATGTTAAGCCTCAGGGAAACTGATTTAGAATCACAGAATGGGTTGGGTTGGAAGGAACCTCAAAGCCCACCCAGTTGCACCCCCCTGCCATGGGCAGGGACACCTCCCACTGGCTCAGGGTGCTCAACCTGACCTTGAACACCTCTAGGGATGGGGCAGCCACCATTTCTCTGGGTAACCTGTAACAGGGCCTCCGCACCCTCATGGGGAGGAATTTCTTCCTAATATCTAATCTAAATTTCCCACTTCCAGTTTAAAGCCGTTCCCCCTCGTCCTATCACTTGTTTTATTCTTGACTGTTGACCTTGATTTGTTCTCCTGAACTTGAATTCTGGCATTTTTTCCTCTTCCAACTCAGGTAGAGGCAGCAGCTTGAAAAGAACTCGGCTTCTGAAGAAGCCACACCTTTGTTTTCCCTGTGAAGCAGAGGAGGAGGAGTGAACCTTCCTCTCACTCCCCTGAAATCAAAGCAGCTTCCCTGCCGCGGGAGGCTTATGAGGTGCCCAGACAGCGCGGGGTGAGGAGCAGATGCTGTGCTGGCTGTCCCTGACCGCCATTCCCGCTGCCCTCCTGTGCAGGGGCACCCAGAGCCGCGCCCGGCCCGGGGGCAGGCGGCCGGCAGGGGGCACCCGTCCCCTCACTGCGCGGCGGCGGCGCGAAGGGAAGCGGGCCCCCCCCTGGCTGTTTAAACGTCATCCACCGCAAGACGGCAGCGGGAAAGT
>JAUMJL010000754.1:0-67271 GCA_033558185.1 Dromococcyx pavoninus | reverse complement strand
CAGCCAACCTGCCTGACAAAGAGCAAACATATAAATGTATATATATTTGTTCACTCACTTTGCTTCTGAGCACTTATTAATCCACAATGCTCAGCTGCAGCTACTAAATGCTGTTTCCTACCAGCTTTGATTCATACCTTAAACTACGAGAAGGGAACTCTTCCTTTGCAACAGCTCCAAAGGGAGGGAGCTGGTCTCTTTCCTCTCTGGCCAGTCTGAGGCTGCAGAGGTTGTTTCTTTCCATTTTTCCCAGCCATTACAATTATGTGGGACATGACATTAAGAGGAATAAATTGAGGCTGTGTACTCACACGACCAGACTACTCTGCCTGTTTCCCTAATGCCAGCTCTTCCTGCCGGTCATGCCTCCACAGCAACGTTGGGTGGCTGCAGCCTCTTCTGCACCGGTAAGAACCTCCAGGGGTTCGCCTCCTGCCTCCGTCTCTTTGGGGAGCCTGGACTTGGCTGGGCTGGAGTCCCACTTGGACAAGGCCTGGTTGTGGGAGCTCCAGGGGACTTGGGCAAGCAGACCTTGGCCTAGGGCGCATCTGCAGAAGGCAGCCTGCCCTAGGGGGTGGCCAGGCTGCGGGTGACCTGGACAAGATAGGGCACACAATCGTGACTGGGCTGTGCTGGGCCTAAGCCAAGGCCGAGATGTGGGATGTGCTTTGGTGCTTTGTTGTGGCCGGGTTGCGGGAATGGGGGCTGTGGGAATCGGAGGTTGCAGAGATGGGGGCTGTGGGGTGCGGGGAGGGAGCTGTAACGATGGAGGCTGCAGCACTCGCTCCAGGCCCCAGCATAGGCCGCAGCAGCGCTGCGGTTCCCCCTGCGCCGCCGTAACGACCCCTCCCGTCCCGGCATCCCCCGCGCGGCCCTGGCCCCGCCCCGCCCCTCCCTGCCGCCATCTTGAGGCATGGCAGCGCCACTGCCCGCCCCTCTCCAAGATGGCCGCGCGCTTCTCCCCGCGCACTTCCGGCCCCGCCGCGGCCTCGAGCTCCCGGCGCGGCGGTCGCTCAGGGCGGTCGTGCCCTCGCTCGCTGCTGCCCCCGCCGCCCCTCGGGGCCCTCTGGGCGGCCGGTGGGGGCCATGGCGCTACTGCCGCGGCTGCTGCTGCTCCGGGGCTGCTGGCGGCGCCCCGGTGCTCTCGGCGCGGTTCGCGGCCTGCAGGTAACGGGCCGGACGGGGCCTTCCCGGGAGAGCGGGGCCTGCCGGTGTCGCCGGTAACGTACATGGGGTTCAGGTGACAGCCTGGAGAGGAGAAGGCTCCGGGGAGACCTTGGAGCGGGTTCCAGGACTTAAAAGGGCTACAGGGAACTTCGGGAGGGGCTCTTGATCACGGAGTGCAGGGATAGGATGAGCGGGAACGGTTTTAAGCTGAAAGAGGGGATTGAGATGAGATCTTAGGGAAATTTTTTTTCCTTTGAGGGTGATACTGCTCCAACACAGGTTGCTCAGAGAAGCTGTGGATGCCCCATCCTTGGAGGTATTCGAGGCCAGGTCTAGCCTGGCCTTGAGCACCCTAATCCGGTGGGAGGAGTCCCTGCCCATGGCAGGGGGTTGGATCTGAATGGGCTTTGAGGTCCTTTCCAACCGAAACCATTCTGTGATTGTCATAGCATTGAAGTTATTCAGCCTGAAGAAGAGAATGCTCTGGGGAGACCTTATAGAGGCCTTCCAGTACCTGAAGGGGGCCTCCAGGAAAGCTGGGGACAGTTTTTAGCAAGGCCTGTTGTGACAGGACAAGAAGTGATGGTTTTACGTTAAAGCAGGGCAGATTTATACTGGACATAAGAAATAAATTTTTTATAATGAGAGTTGTGAAATGCTGGCACAGGTTGCCCAGAGAGGTGGTTGGTGCCCCATCCCTGGAAATATTCAAGGTCAGGTTGGATGAGGCTCTGAACAACCTGATTGAGTGGAAGATGTTCCTGTTTCTTGAGGAGGGGAGTTGGACTGGATGACCCATAAAGGTCCATTTCAACCCAAAACATTTTATGTTACTATAAAATAGACACTTGCTTCCAGATTAGGCCTTTCTGAGGAGTGTTCTCGGGTTAGACCAGCACAATGACAGACACAGTCTGTCATTTCAGCACTGTGCAGCAGTAAGTTGGGGGAGTACTATATGAAGAGAAGGCCTAGGCCATTGTAACAAAGAACACATTGATTAAAGGCTTTATTTCTAACATCACTTGTGCTGGCTCTTTGCATCACTGGGATATTAGCCCCCACCAGTTGCTGTGCTCCTCAGGTGCAGTTTCTCTCTCTTGCAGAGCTGCTGGTATTGCAGGGCACTCTGACACAGTTCTTTAATGCAGAAGGCAAGGTTCTTGTTTAGACTGGGCCTCCAGCATGGTTTAAGACTGTTTTGTGCTTTCCTTTAGTGCCGTGAACAAGCATTGACCATCCGAGTAGGCAATGGAGGGAGAACAATTGTGGGGCCTCTTTATTTTCTCTGCAATTGATTTATACTGGTCTGGGCTGTTCTGTTTTGAAAGGTATTGATCCCAAGAGGTTAACCCTCTCTGGCTAGCACAGTCATGTTGCTGCCCAGCAAACCTGGAAAAAAGGGTGAAGGATTTCAACCTGGTTCGTGTCCCTGTCTGGTTTGCTGCACAGAAGTGTGTGCCCGTGCAACAGAGGGGTGGTGAGACAGGGAATCACAGCAGAGAAGGGGCAGGACTTGTGTTCAGTGAGAGTATTAGTGAATGTTAGTTCAGATATTGTGCCTTCAAATGTGACTATGCTGCTGGATTGGGGCTGAATTACCATGAGGAAATGGCTGTGTTGTCCTTGCTGCTGTGCAGTAGGGTTACAAAGTCCTTCAGATTTCCTGTTGTGGGAGGGTTTCTTTACATTTACAGAACTGACTTCCAACGTACCTTTAGAATGAAAAACAGAGATACGTGGAAGAGAAAGATAAAATTTTCAAGCATTTTGAGTGTATGTCCCTATTTATACGCATGCTTTCTTTAAACTGGGTTATAAACAACATTTTCAAGGTCACATAGAAAGTCCACAGCACAACCAGGAATAATATTCAGGTCTCCCGGCTTCTGGTCCTGCAACTTTCCCACAATATTTTCATGTTTAGAAATCTTAGTCTCATGGAGTGCAGAAAAGGTGAGCAGTCACATTACTTTTCCAGTAGTTGTCTTTATTTTTTCTTTATCTTCCTCTTCAGAGCCATCTGTCACAAACACTTTCCCCGACACGTCAAGGTCTCAGTGTAGTCCTGGTGAAACAACGCTTAATTCAAGATCCAGTCAGGCTTTGGAATCTCTTAGGTGAGTCCAAAAGTACAGGTGAAGGAGGGCAAAAGGTCTTACTTAGAGTGTTGGCTTTTCCTTACCTTCACTGCCTGCATTCCTGAAACTGGAATAAAGCTGCTCTGCCCTTGGCTTTGGGAGCTGTGGGCCATTTCCAGGGGTTCTAGGTTTTTGTCTGGTGACAGGGATGAACAATGGCACCTTTCTTCAAGGAGCCCAGCATGATTAAGTAAGCACTAGAGCAATTAGAGCTAAAAGCTAATTTAAAACCTGCACACTTTAAAGTACAGAATCTTTCTGGGCCTCATTAGCAAAGCCTAAGACAAAAATGTTATTCACCTTTCTTGGAAATTGCATCATATGACCTTACTGAAAGCCTTGCATTGGAGCAAGTTAAAAATGTGTGTTAGAAAATGTTACCTGAATTCTTAGAGCAAAAATACAGAAATGTAAAACAAAGGCAATTATTCTTCTTGCTGCCCTTCTCAAATTGGGAAGATGGGTTTGCTGATGCCTTTGAGAACTGTATCCTGACCAGTGTGGGCCTGATGAGCTTGGGCTGCTTTACCTTTAAGGGTTTTTTGTTTAAGTTAAAATAAGAATATGTCTTTCAAATGGCAGTGAGTCCTCTGTTAGAACTAGCAGGGAACAAGCAGTCTGGTTTCTGGGCTTACTCCTCATTCCTGAACCTTTGTGAAAGTGGCACCTGCTGTCCTCATCAATTGCCTTGCTCTCCATTTTCCTGCTGAAAAAGCCTTTGCTTATCATTTTGTAGCAGCAACTCTGAGTCTTGTTGTTTGTAGTCTTAGTTCCTTGGCTTTGATTAGCATATCTTAACAGCATTTACTGGGAAACCTGCATTTGACTCCAGTACAGGCATTTCCTTTCATAAGCACTTGTAGTTCCTAGTGGACGTTTCTTCACTGACCACGCCAGTGTTAACTGTAGGTTTATGGGAGATGTGTTTTGGCACTAAAGAAACATCCCACATTATTGTCTTTGCCACATTAAAATGACCTCTGAACAAACCCGTGTTTTGGTTTGATTATCAAAAAGTATCTGTTATATAAGGAAACTGAAGGAGTCTGTGCCGCCTCCCGTTGCTCCCTCTGGTGAGGCTGTGCTGTTGCCTTGTCATAGGAATGCAGCTGTGTGCTTGGGTGGATGTGGAGCTTGGCTTTCTCTGCCTTTGAAGCTCATGTGTCCTCGTCCCCTTTTCCTGCTGTCTCCTGAGCCCTTCTCATAGTAACTGCCTACCTCTGCTTGCCTGCAGGTAGCACTCACTATTTTACTACTTCAAGCTCTCAGGCGAGTAACCAGAAGAATGGAGGATTCAAAAAGAAATCTCCACAGGAGGAGGATGGTATGTATGTGCCAAAATGATCTTTAAAGAAACAAACTCTGTGTGTGTGAAGGGTGAGGGCACCCAGCATGGAAGATCCACCTGAATGCTTCTGTCCTTGGGTACTGTAAACCCATACCTGTAACTCACCACCTCTGCCAGCCTGTGGCTCAGAACAGATTTGAAGGGGTGTTTTGACTTAGGTGCTGGAATATGAAGGCTTAAGACAGATAGTGAAGTTTACTCTCTTTCTGTGCCACTTTGCATCCTGTGCAAATAACTTCATTGATGTTTGCCTTAGTTTTGCCACTTTGCAAAGGGTAGTGGTGCTATTTACTGAGTTTTGGGTTGAAGGTTTTGAAGCGGAGCATTTTGGTGTAATAAACCTGTATTAATTAAATTCAGTGCTTTAAGCTGGATTCTGTTTTTTTTTTTTATTTTTCATTTACCATCAGAGAGGATGTCTCTCTACTTTGGGTGATTTACAGAGCTCATGGTTAAAAATAGATTCCTTAGGGAGTTCTTAGCTGTGTTACTAATGCCACTTGCTCAGAGCTTTTTCTTTTCTTTAAATCTGTCTTACCAGGTGCTGTTTTCTGTACTTATCTGCCTCAGCCCTAGGCATCCTGGTGCACAGGACTTCCTGAAAATGAGTTTTATCTCACTGAATGTGTTCTGGAACCTAGAGATTTATGTGGTGTGACGCATTATGTTGCACAGTCGAGGAATGCTTTCCCTGTACCTTAAGCTTAAGAGTGTGAGGAATTTAATAACACAAATGGGGCAGGGGGTGCAGGGGAATAACTTTTGTGTACTGGGCAAAAACATTGTGTAACTTCTGGCAGGCAGTGTTCTGATCTTTGTGGGAGGCACTGGTGTCTGCTACCAGTAGGCTTTCACCAAAGATTTTTCAAATAGGTTTGTGGGTGACCCTTGGAGTCTTGGTATTATTGTCAGTGTTCTGCTATTTGTAGATCAGCAACAGCTGCATTCCATTTAAAAAGTGTAATTCGACTCTTCCACTTCTGTAAAGAAAATTCTGTGCTCCTTTGTGAGTACGTGCTCTTTCCCTCCAGCCTCCCAGGAACTGAAGTGCATGCAGAGATGTTCCAGCCTCTGGACAAGGCGAGTTTTCAGACTCTAGTGTAGATTTTTAGGTGTGAAGTTCTGTGGCTGATGGCATGTCCTGCATCTGCTGGCCTGGTGGGGCAGTTTAAGATGTCAGAGCTGGCCCAGGTGAAGGTCTCATTCCTTTGTCTTGATAGTGATGCTTGCAGAAACATAGTGAAACCTCAGCGTTTTCTTCAGTTTATGACATTACTTGATGCTTGCAGTTGCTGGTGATGTGGATTCTGTGTGCTACTTGTTCCGTGGGCCTTGCAGTGGGGGATAAACCCTCTGAGGATGGTGGGCTCCAGACCTTTGTGCTGTGAGCTGGAAGGCATTTGGGATCATGTTTAAGTCATGCAGGTAGTAATGTAACTGTATAAATTATGTGATAAACTTTTATGTAGGTAGCACCAGATAAAGCAATAGCCTGGTTTTTCCTTTGTTGTGGATAAACAATGGTGGAACACTCTTGGAGTAACTGGCTTCTGAAGTCAAAACAGTCAACTGCTGCTGGCTTTTAGCCTGTCTTGGGTCATTGCTTGCAGTCTTTAAGGTGAGAGCAGTGGCTTTGCCTGCTTGATCCATTTAACAGGGCTGAAGTCTTCCATGCAGGTATCACAGGCTCCTTGTTAAGGAAGTCAGAGCCGAGAGGTTGGGGCCCTTTGTGTTTGCAAGACCACACAGGGCGACTGTGAGCACAGTGCCTTGAAGTATTGTAGCTGTTAAAATCAGTAAACAGTAACATGCCGTGTTCGGCGGCCTCTCCTCCTGTGATTAATGGATAGCTTGACTTTGGGAGGTGGAGTGCTACCCCATGTCTCCAGGGGAATACTTGTCTCTGTGGTAATTATTAAAAAGAACTCTTCAAACTGTCACTGCAGCCCTTGCAAGATTTTAATCGAGAGTTCAGATTTGGGGTTAATGGCAAATCATTGCTTCACGGAGGCTTTTTGAGACTAAAGAGCTGGAAGTATTCCCACAGCTGTTGCTGGCAAGTGTCGCATCCAGTTACTGGTTCTCATTTACTGAGTATTGTGGGTTTGCTTATGGTGCAATGTACATGTTCTGCTGTAAAGATAGTCAGACTTTACATCAGCTTAGAGATAGATTGATTTTGTCCTTAATTAAATGCAGAGTAGAGGAAAGCTTTGTGTTCTAGCTTTCTAGAAATAGTGTTTTTTCCTGAAATTATTCAGCTGTAGGTTAAAGGTCTGAGATGAGCCCAGTTTGTAGAAACTGGAGAAGCTGTGTTTGTCACGGTATCTAGTGGTCAGCTTTTACCCTGTGGTGACCTTTTTGTAATAGTATCCTCAGTCATGCATACTGTAGAACATTTTATTTGCCTCCTTGCTTTGAAATATCATAAAGAAATGGCCTTTAGCAATGGTTGGCTCTTGACATCTCCAAGACACTTGCATAGCGATAGATGGACCTTCTTTCTGTCCATGCCCACTTTTCTGGAGTCATTTATTTTCTCTACACACTTTTTTTTTGTTTAGAACTTGCTCGGCTTTTCAGGGTATTGCCCAGAGCAAGGCCTCTATCGTACTATATTTTAATTTTCTTTAATAAAACTATAGTGGGTGCCATCCCAGAGCTTTGTGATGAGTTGCTTTGTTCTAATAAAGCTGGATCTGGCAGATAGCACAGAAGTAAGGGGATGACATTGAAGAATAAAGTGGATGGGCTGGACGCAGTGTCTGAGCTTGTCGCTGTCTTTTGAAATTATGACCTTATCTGAAAAGCTCCATTGTTTCTATTTAGGAGCAAGCCTTTCCTGTTAAACGTGGAGCGGGGCTAGGAAACAAGTGAAAAATGATGCTGCGTATCTGAAGGACAGAGTACTTTTTTTAGCATCTGACTGGGTCATATGTTTGTCCCTTGGTTTTGTTGCAGCGTGTGTAGGGTCTAATTGGCGGCGGGTGATAAATGCTGGTGTCAGAGCGTTTGTTAGGAATTTGCAAATAAATCTGATCTGGGCTGCATTGGACACAGGCGCTGCCAGTCCAGTGGCACAGAGTTAATTTATTTCTGGATCGAGAATTATATTTATGCATGCCGTGCTGCTGTTGATGTTAAACTGTATATCAAGAACAAGTGCTAAATTATATATTGAGAACATCCACATACTGGAAAGAGGAGATCTTTGCTGCATTAGCAGCTCAGACACCAGTAGCAGCTGACACTGAACTGTACTGTGGCAGTGCTTTGCAGACCACAGAGCTTCAAATTTGCCAATGCAGTGCAAAAAATGTCGAGAGTCTGCAAAAAAGGGTTTGGTGGGAAATACTGAAGTAAACCATCCCTTTTGTCCTCCCTTCTGTATGTCACTGGTGCAGTAAAGGTGGGTAAAGCACCCCTAGCATGGGAATCCCTCTTCGATTCAGATCCTTCATGTGGACAAATTATCAGATGTTTTTAAATGTGGTGTTAGTTTTACAGCATGGGAGAAAGTCTGTGTGATTTTATGACAGTGAGGTAGATCTGCAGTTTCTGTGCGTAGGTAAGCTGCAAATAGCATCCCCTGTGCTACGTCAGGTTTCCTGCAAATGCAGATGTTTTCTTAGGTAGCAGAGACATTGTTGGTCTCTGATACCCCCAGATCAGGAGCTCCCCAGGAAGCTTTTGTCTCTTACGTGACTGTGCTGTCTCATTCATCAGTGGCACTGGCTCCTAATAGTTAATGGTGGATATGTTAGCAACAGCCTGAGGACCAGACAGTGCAGAGGTATGTCAGGTAGAACTGGGCTGTAGTCAACTTGAGTTGGATTTTTAGGAACAAGGGTCTGATGGCTTTGTTTGGCCCATATCCAGACTACACCAGGGGAGAGAGAGAGACTCTCATTTTAGAACAGGATGACATTTAGTGGGATTGTGATGGATACAGAGGACTATGACAGTCTGAACTTTCCTGGACCACAATTAGATTGCCTTAAACCAGGAAGTGCTGATCAGAGCTCTGCAAAATATGTCCGAGATTGCTGTCTGTCTGTGCATACAATCAGTAACTTCTGGAAGTGAGGGGTATTCTTTGGCTTGCTGATGCTTCAATTCCTACTCTTACTGAAGCAACAATTAAAGTGAAAGAGGTGATCCTCCCTCTTTTCTGTAATCTGGGTACACGGTTCCTCACTGCATGGCTTTTGGGACATGGGAACAGCTGAATGTAGCCACAGCAATGTGATGCAAGCAGATTTTTTGCTGGCTAGCAGGATGCAAAATTTGCCTCCTTCCAGGCAACTGTTAAGTTTACATCTGAGTGCTTGTGCTTTCATAACCAGGCTTTTGACCTGGTGTTGTTCCATGTGTACAGATGAGGCCACGTGGTCTGACGGTCCAGAAACCAGAAAAGTCTGGGAATATCATGCAATCCAAAAAAAATGAGTCACTTGTGTGACCTTGGGCAAGTCACACAACCGCCTTTGTGAGCCAAGGCTGAAAATTACCTGTGTAATGCAAGGTAGTTGCTGCTTCTGAGCCTAGACCTTCAGGAGGAACCAAACATGACACCCCCCCCCCACAAAGGTACCATTATGTTAGTGTTTGTCATTTAATTGTCCCTTTGTTGGGTGAGAAAGCTCCACGATTACATGCTGATGTCTTCTTCTCCCTGATATAATTTCTTTTTCCTGAAGAGGAGGAGAAGCGCAGGAAAAAGGAGAATCAGATGCACCTTGAACGTCTGCGGGCGCTTCTCATCATCACGTTCATAGTGCTGATGTTTCGATTCACGGTCAGCGAGAACCGAGAAGGGACCAACATCTCCTGGAACTACTTTGTGAACGAGATGTTGGCAAAGGGGGAGGTCCAGAGGATTGAGGTGGTGCCAGAGAGTGACATTGTGGAAATCTATCTGCACCCAGGAGGAACTCCACATGGACAAGTGGTGAGAGGCTTTCTGCAGTTGGAATGAATGGTCTTGGATTATGTATTTGAAAGGAGTTGAACTAATGAATATATGTTCAGTAAGACTATAGCTGATAGACTTGCTCTTTGTTAATTTTTCTTCCTTGTGTTTGAAGTTCAGGGGGCTTTTGTTACTCATCTCAACCTGGACACGAAGACTTTTGTTTCAAATTGTGAAAATAGTTGATAATGACCTGGAAGAAAATTTTATGTGTGCCTAGAAAGCTGGAACAATTTAATATTTTTTTCTTACCAATGCAGTCTGATATGTGAGAAGGTGTCTGCAAGACTGTAAACACTTATTATTGGATCTTGTTTCAAACTTTTTCTCCTATTTGGATTTTAGTTTCAGGTGTTCTGTCAAGCTCCATCAGACTTCCTTCCTACATCTACCAAAATGGAAACAAAGCAGAGTTGGATCATATGCTTCTACAAGTGGCTACTAACAATTGTTACAAACTGATTTGAAAGATTAAGTTACTGTCCTTGGACACATCCCATTTTGTTCCATTTGCAAACTGCTGGATGAAATTCACTTCTGACAAAGATACAGAAACAAGATCCGTAAAGTCTGAGTGGAGCATGACACCTCCTTCCCAGTGATGCAGTTTTCCATATATAGTACAAAATTTTGCCTGAACTTGAGGTGTTGGTGCAGCTGGGTTTATAACACTGACTCCATCCTCCAGGTGGCCTAAGAAGTTGTTGCATCTCCTTGTTCCTAGAGAGCTGAGGCTTAGTTCTTGACTTTTATGCTTTCACAAGGTGCAGAAGAGACCGGCAGTGTCCGTGAGTTCATTTGGAGCCTTAGTGTGGGTTATGTGCTCATCAGTTCATTGATGTGGTATCAAAGGACGTAACATAAGACTAACTTTTTATCTGATTTGTCTGTTATGCACTTCTGCTCATTGCTGTGTCCTTGTTCTATGTTTTTTAAATATTTAAATGCTGCTTTTGATTGCATCTCCCCAGAACGTTACCCTGTTGTTCACAATGCGGGTGGCAAACATTGACAAGTTTGAAGAGAAGCTGAGAGCTGTGGAGGATGAGCTGAATATTGATGAGAAAGACAGAATCCCTGTTTCCTACAAACGTCCTGGCTTTTATGGAAAGTATGATATAAATCTGTCCTTACTGTTGATCTTATATTGGTGACAACATCTCTTGCTTGGAGAGGGAAGTCACTTTCAACTGAATGTTATAAATATAGAACAAAAAAGTGGTCCTGGTTTTGGAGCACTCACCCCATCTTTCAGGAAAAGGCATGCTCTAGATGTACCTTCACATTTCCGAAGTGGTAGTCCCAGGGAGGTGTCTGGAACTGCAGCATTCAGCAGACCAAAATGATTTGGGTCTGTGTCAGCAAGTCTGAGGAAAGTCTGTGTCTGTTGCAGTGCGTTCTTGCACAGCTGAGCACATTCTGCCCTTATAATCAATTATTCAAGTGCAGAGTGTGATAGAAACCCTGACTCAACAAGTGATGTTACGCTCTGGTCTGTGGAGAATGCTAGTGGGTGCAGCAAGCATTCCTTCATTAAAACACTTCAAGGAAGGCCTGGGGTGGTTTTTCGCTCTGTAAAAATAAACACCTAGCTTTGTCCTGCTTCTCCAGCAGCCGTAGATCAAAGGACAGCCTGCACTGGTGCTCACTCCAGCTGTGAGCCACATACTGAGCAGAGCACCTTTGATGCTGGGATACAAAATTCCAGTGAGAGGAGCACTTCTATTAAACTTACAGCCCTTTTCTGTTACCTGAAACTGGGATGCTTTGCTTAAAAAATGCTCAAGGCTTTTAATTCTGAAATAAGCTATAATGAGCAAGAAAAGGGAAGGTGTGTCAAAAGGCTATAGAGCACTGGTTAGGCTCTAGTCTGTGTGTTCACATGATGTACTGATGCATTGTGGTTGTTTGCTGCTGATGTGGTTTATTTGCCCTCGTTATTAAGACCAGCAGCTTGTTTTTGCAAAAGAAGATTTATGTGGTACGGAGTACAAAACACACCTGTGAAGCTCCCTGGGCTTTGGACAAGTCCACCTCCATCACTGATGGCTGTTACACAGGTGCAGGAAGATGCTTTCCCTAAGTGTGGGGAGAGGCTCCAGTGCTTGGAGAGCTCTTAGCTAACTGCATATTCCAAAGTACTGACCGAGAGATGTGGTGCAGAAGTCCTGTCTGCTAAGCACAGAAATCCCAATTCCTGTTAACATCTCAGTTGTCTGCTGAGATGGCCTGGCCACCTACTTGTGCATGGTGCAGAGCACGACGTCTGCTTTTAATCACTCACAGGGTTTGGAGCAGTGTCTTTCCCACCAGAGGCAGGGATGGCCAGTGGGTGTTGTTCTTCCTCCAACACAGCTTACCAAAATGTAAAACAAATGGCATGTTCCTATATGAATGGATACATGGGCTGGGTTTTGTCTGGTTACTTGTCCTTCAAACAAGCCTTTGCATAGTTTTAACACAAGGTTTGTATTAAAGTTAAGCTTTTTTAATTGATCATACAGTATGAGACCTTTAGTTGAAATTCAGAACTTGTCAGGTTTTTCAAATGTGTGTATAATAGGACAAGTAAAGTGGACAGTGAGTCAGCCACCAACATGAGCTGCTTCCCTGCCCTTGGAAAGATTTCTGGTTTTTTTTAAGAGCTATTATAGGGCCTGAAGTATCTCAGGAGGCTTAGTGAATGTCTGGAGAATTAGGAGTCTCAGACTGGAGTTTGAGTGTGCGAGGTGCAGCCTGGATTCAGTTTACTCTGAGATATGAGCACTTGATGTGCTTCAGAATTAGTCCTGTTTGCATAGTTAACAAATTGAAGGTGACTTTCAGTTTTCAGTGTTGCCTAGAATCTCTCACTGAGAAGAAACAAATGCAGATGGATATGGAGCACATGCTGGTCCCCTTGCTTCAGTAAATCATCCTCTGAGAGATGGAACACACATTCCTAGTTTAAAGATAAGACACGCAAGTGTGGCAAGATGATTTCATAGACATGTGAGGCAGAACAGGGTCCCACAAATCCCATCCTGTCATCTGACATATGATAATTTTGAAAAGCTTCCTTTTGTAGAGCTCACAGGATATTTGTCATCAGCATGTTTGTCTTGTAACTGCATTAGACCTGCGGTGTCATCTCTGCTCCTTATCTCCCTCCTAACAGTGTTTGTGTTGTAAAGGATCCAGGAAGCTGATGTTGGTTGCTGTAGCACTTCCTTCTGACATAAAGAACTTGAGCAACCAACCAGGCAAAGTGGAGCAGCCTCTCAGTGGAAGTGGGTTTCTGCCAGGATGAGAGGAGTTGGAATCTCCCTGGCATTGCTGGACACAGGTCTTCTGCTGTTAGCTCCCTTTGGATGGGCTGCCAGCCCCACTGGATTCCACTCTGGGTGTAATCTGGGTGCCTTAAGGTTATATTTGATTTATAAGTAGGCATGCCTCTGAAGGGGATGGTGAGGTCAGCTTTCTTCCACAGCTGTAAGCAGTATTTTCCAGTGTCCTCTGTTTAACTTTTTAGGTTATGTAATTGTTGGGTTTTTTTGGTTTATATACATATATATAAAAACCTCAAAAAGTTCCATTTTCTCACTCATGTCTGCTCATTGCTGCACTTGCGGCCTAAGTGTCGGGACCTTTAAAATACTCAAAATAGTTATGTTGAGTTCTATTTACCAAGTTGTGACTGAACACTTCAATTTGTACCTGTCTTGCTTCTGTCCTTCTAGCGATATCATCTCCCTGATAGTGACACTTGTGGCTGTGTCCATGTTGTGGAGCATCTTCCGCCTTATAAGGGTTGCAGGCCGGGTAGGAGGATTCAATGCCTTTGTAAGTAGCCTGGGTCTTGATGTTGTTTTGCAGCCTGCGGGCACTCTGGTCTTCTGCTGGCCTAATCCCTTTCCCTTCCTCAGCAAAGTCAGTGCAGAGGGAGAATTAACTGGTGCCAAGGACTCTCCAGCCTTGACACATCCTGCATCCTGTCGTGTCCGGGTCATCTGATGAGATTGTACAGTAACTGGCCTGAGCTGAGGGCCGTTCTTTCCCCGGTGGCCGGAAGGGCTGAGCTCAGTGAATTTGCAGTCCAGTTTGCTCTGCTATTTTCAAAGCTTGTTAATGAGTTGCAGCTGCAGATGGTGTTTTTCACTGGGCCCTGCCAATATGCCTCCCATACAGCCAGAAGTAGGAATTGCTGCTTTCTGCAAAATGAGTTCTCAATTTATAAAATATGTTCAGATTCTGGATTTCATTATGTATTGGCCTATTCCGCTCATCCCACATGCCTTGCTTGCAACATCAGTCAAATCTCCTCCTCCCCTTTTCCACCCTTGCCTGGATCAGCTGATGAAACTGCAGAAATCAGCCCAGGGTGCACTGCCGGGATTTAGGGATGAAAATATGGTGAATTCAATCTCTGTCTCCGCAGTTCTCTTCTGGCGTTGGGATTCTCTTTACACAAAGGGATACAGCTGCTCAAACGAGAAGAATATTTTAAAGAAGCATTGAGTAATGAGGACCTTGAGGACTAAACTCTGTCCCTGCATAAGTGGGGACAGCTAGGCCCTGCGTGTTTAACTCTTTGTTTGGATAAACTGATGTTTCCAAGCCCTGAGAAGCTGTAAACTTTCTTCTCAAGGAAAAAAAAATCCCAAGTAGCTGTTTTTGGTAGAACATAATGAGCAGTTACAAGTAGGGCGTTAAACTCAGTTCTTGTTTTGACTGTCGCTGTGGCTTAACACACACCAGGAGACTGAACTATGGTGTCTGTTAAGTTAGAGAACCTGTAGTTCCATCCTGGGTTGTGTCAGATTAGAAACCAGTGGCATCATCAGACAATGGTGTAGTGTCTGATTATATGCATTTACAAGACAGAGTTGGTAATGCTGGCAATTATTTACCATCAATACATACTCCTCAAAACTCTACCTCTCTTGTGTGTGTTAAGGACCAGAGTGTTTAGAAATCGGGGAGAAGATCCCAAATAAGTTTCTAGGCCTTCTGCACATTTATAAAAAGTATCTCTGCCTGTTCTACATGGAGCTTGAGCTGGATTGTGTTGGGATGATCATTGCAGGTTTATTCTGTCTCTCCCCAACAGCATGTGGATAAATAGATTTTGAGTGAACAATCTTGCTGTGAAGAGTTTCCAAAGCAAAAGTAAACCAGAAATGCATTGGTGGGCATTTTAGTGGTGTTTGCTAAGGGCAGCTCACACCTATGCTGTGCTGTCCCCCAGAGTATAGCAAAGAGCCTTTCCAGGCTGTTGCTTTATCCAGAGCCCAAGCCTGTCTTCAGTACTTATGCTGCCTTCCACAGAACCAGTTGAAAATGGCTCGTTTCACCATTGTGGATGGGAAATCTGGAAAAGGAATTAGCTTCAAGGATGTAGCGGGAATGCATGAGGCGAAAATGGAAGTCAAAGAATTTGTGGACTACTTAAAGGTACGTAAAAGTAGAACAAAAGTGTTTGGTGCCCTGATCTTTTGGGGTAGATGACTGACCTGGGAGGAGGTGGGTATATTTTTCTCTTCATCTTTGATGATACTGAGCAGCCTCTGTTTAAATAAGCTGACAGCTTTTTGTGCTGCGATCAGCGTGACTCAATCCCTGTATTTCCAATTCCATAACAGGAATGCAGATGGAGCTGCTCCCATTAGCAACTCAGAGTTGCTCAGGCTCAAAACAGTATCGGGAAGCTCTGGGAAGCCATATCCTTGTGCAGGTGCTTCTTGAGAGCTGTGGATCTGACAGAGTTGTGTTGTTCTTGCAGAGTCCTGATCGCTACCTTCAGCTTGGGGCTAAAGTGCCCAAGGGTGCCCTGTTACTCGGACCGCCGGGCTGTGGGAAGACGCTGCTGGCGAAGGCCGTGGCTACAGAAGCACAAGTGCCATTTTTGGCCATGGCAGGCTCTGAGTTTGTGGAGGTGATAGGAGGTAAAGCTTCTGGGGAGGAGAGTCGTAGGGGTTACTTAGCCTATTAAGGAGTAGGAGAGTGCTAGCTGAGTCTCTTGCAGAGTTTTACCCTGTCTTTGGATGGGGAGGATGAGTTGGATATTCTTTTCTACTGAAAATATAAAAGATTTTCAGAGATAGAGAGTATTTAATTATGTAGTACCTAAAATGCATGCCTTCTGAATTGCTGGCTGTTTCTTTCTGGCAATATCAGCCATGATTCTTCACCTAAAAGCATTGTCTCTGACTTTCCTGGGCCTATTATTAAAGCCACTGACTGAGGCTTCCTTCCTTGTATGAGAACTCTGATGGATTTTCTGCTGCTCTCTGCTGATGGGGGACGTATGGCCTCTTTGTGCCTTGGGATTTCCATCTTCTTTTCTTCCTTCCTCCTAGATCTCTTGAGACCCAACAAGGGTCAGTGTGCAGGAACATGCTGAATATCTTGGCTTCTGCTTTGTGGAAGGAACAGGAGTTCATGTTAGAAACTGGGAACAGAGCTCCTGTTACAACAGCTGTAGGAGTCCCTGCAGTTCTGGGAGCACAGTTAAGAGCCAGCACGCTCCAGGAGGAGCAGTGCTGAAAGGCTAAAGATAAGACTTCTTTAGATATTTCTTTGTGCCAGGAGCATTAAGAGAAGGACTATATACAGAGGGTTTATCTGGTGTCAGGGGTCTTAGGGACCAGTATTAATGCTCTTCAGCTCTGCTGACAATTCTAGCCTCAAGGCTTATTTCTTCTTCTCTTCCACTCCAGGTCTTGGAGCTGCCAGAGTTCGGAGCCTCTTCAGAGAAGCCCAGGCTCGTGCACCGTGCATCGTGTACATCGACGAAATTGATGCTGTGGGCAAGAAACGCTCAACCAATATATCTGGTTTTGCCAATGCTGAGGAGGAGCAGACCTTAAACCAGCTGCTGGTGGAAATGGATGGTCAGTAGTTCTCTCTGCCTCTCAGCAATTGGGCCCTTATCTCCTCAGAGATCTGAGCTGTTGGCCTGCTTGAACCTGCTGTGCCTCTCCAGCGTTCTCCTCTTGCTGAAGTTGTTATAGTTGCGTTGAAACAAATCTCATTCTCCTCTTGGACAAGGCTAGCTTGCACTTTGCAGACTGTTCGGGACTAATCCCAGAACCACAGCTTGATCACGTCCTTGCTAAAAGGCTGAATGACAAGTGTTAACTGTGGTTTGGGCTGTAGCTTAGTGAGGGGACTGTGATCCTGAGAGTCAGGATAGTTTTTTCCTATGTGGACACCAGTGCAGCCTTGGCTGGCCTTACTCTGGTTTCAGAGGTCGTTGTATCACTGACTTGAGTTGGGTCCTTTTGCTGTTCTTCCACCCCTTCACCAGCTGCTGCCCTAAGCACGGAGGAAAAGCAGCAGCAGCTACTGTTCAGCATAGGGATTGTGGGATTTGTGTGCCCAGTACTTGGCACACAGTACTACAGCTTCACACTGACCTAGGCTTTCCTGCCAGAACCCTTGAGAATCTCCTCAAACACCATGTAACGTGTCATTAAGTCCCTGTTTCTGAAGCCCTGTAGCACATCTGTTCCCTGTCCCTTAGTTAGACAGGACTACTCCAGAGCCAGTGGTGCCTAAGGAAGTAATTGGGCTTGAGACAGATCTCTGTGCTGTGACTAAGTAGTGGAGATACCCTCTCAAAACCTAGATATTTATATGGGCTTTTAAGGGTTTGAGGCTAACTCTAGTAAATTATAAAACCCTGGAGCTAGCTGAGGACCCTGGGTCAGAAGAGAGTGTAGTGTCACATCCAGAGTGAATTTGCACCAACAGCCATGTGAGCATTCACCTGCTAATAAAATCAACAGAAAATGTGCATTAGAGATCATGGCTGGCAGAGGGCAGCAACCCCAAACACTGTTACTGTAAGAAATGGCTTCAATGTGGGAGTGTGTTTTCCCACTGGCAATTGGAGAAGAATTATTTGCCTTACTGGGTAACCCGAAGAAAATGAATTGGCAGCCAGGGCACTGCTGTCTATGCAGGGTAATGTTTAGGTCCAGCTGGCCATTAAATGTTTCTGTATATTTGATGTATTCCATCTAAGATAAGTAGTGGCTTAAAGCCTGTTAAGGTTTAAAGTTTAGTTGTCCCAGAGGGACATAAGCAATATAATATATCAGTTTTCTGTCCTTAGTCTTACTCTCTCATTGTCTGCCTGACCACAAGATCCCTATCTAAACTAAGGGAGATAAGCTTTACAAGCAAGTCCTGGTTTGATGCCACACTGCTGGGTGGTTTCTGGCTGTGCTACATCTGGAATCAGCCCTTTTCTCTGACACTTTCACACAAGTGCCGAAAAGAGTGATCCTTTGGCTGGTTTTCATCATAACTCTGTCAGAGCCTGCAGCACTGACCCAACTTGCAATGTTTCTGTTGCTAAATCTTGTTCTTGCAGAGCAGGGTAAGGAATCACCAACAGCCTGCTCGTCAGGAGGTGTTTGTATAGTCTGCTCTTTCATGGAGCTGCCTTTTCCCTTGACTGGAATTGTGACACTTGAGTCATTACACTCTTCGTATGAAAAATTAAAAGGCCTCCTGCACTGGAAGTATCCCACTTTCTCCAGACCTTGTTAAAGGGGTTAAAACTGCTTGTATTTTTCTAGATGTTTGCAGTGGAACAGGGATGCAGCCCTGCCAAAGCAGAGCACATCCTGCAGTTTGGCAGCAAAGCTGCCTTCTGGAGGTGGCTCTGAACTCAGCCCTCTCAAGTCAGCACTCCCTTCTCAAGGACAGAAGCTGGAACTTCTAAAAGTGTTTTCAGGAAAGGGTGGTTGTTCCTGCATGCGAGTTCATCTGTGATTCTGGATCTTTGCCCTTGCTGAAGGAGAAGAAATTGTAGACAGAAGCACAGCGTGGTACAGGCAGGGTAGAGTGGTCTTGATGTACAGAGACCCTATGGATCTCTTTCTGCTTCAACACTGGTGCTGTGAAGTTCTTGAAGAAGTGGAATGAGCTTTAAGTAGGTCCTAAACAACCAGCCAGAGATCTGGTTATCAGAGGAATACGCTTGAAACGCACCGTGCTGTGTAGGTACCAGAAATTACTTTCAATATCATACATAGATACATTCCCCTGGGACTTTGCACGTGCACTGAGGGAACTTGGTCGAGCACATAACGAGTGAATACAGCTATTCACAGCTGTATCTGTGGTCTTGAAAGAAAAGGGCAGTAGTAACACACACAACTGCAATCCTGGTGTGACTGGGCTTGTTTTCTCCTGACAGTTGTAGGGTGAGTGGCAACCTCATATTGAGGAATATGAGGTCAGTACAATCCACATCTCCATACCAAAGATGAAGCTGTCTGATTTCCTCCAGTCTGTTTCTATAGTGTTTTCTCAGTGAGTCTCAATTTGGAAATTAGAGTTTGACTCTATTGGAAAGTGAGTTTAGAAGGTAAATATTGTCCTCAAGATGTACTTTAATAGTCCCTTGTTTGCTGTGTGCCACTTAGTTTATTTTTCAATTTATATTGTCTCATTTCTTTCTTGTGTAGATCATGTACCAAGTCCCTCATTTTGCTAAGCACTTTATCAAACACATGCTAGAAAAACAGCCCAAGGAGTTTAGAATGTCAAGTGGAGGACTGCTGGCAAGGACTGTCAGGAGAGTAGAAGGAATACGGACTTACTGCTGGGTTATACTCATCAGCAGTGATCTTGGCACATGTTTTGGAAATGTTGTCTAACTGAGAGTGTTACCTAAACGAACGCCGAAGTGCTGTGTGCATCATGGCAGAATAATTTTCAGATTGACAGTGAATAAGGTTTTTTAGGAGGTTAACAGTTCTACCCAAGCACAAGCAGAGGAGTTGGTGTGTGTTTGAATGAGGAAGCCTTGAAATGGAAAGTTGAGAGCTCTGTTTTAGCTGTCTTTAGCTTAAATTGATGGTTGAAGTTCTGCAAGCAACACCATAGAACCAAGTTAGCTATTAGTTTGGAAACAAACTGTGTGCAAAAGTAGATCTGTGAGTCATCAGCAGTGATTGTTGAATTTGTGTGTTCGAATGGGATTACTCAGAGGTGAGGTAGAAGAAGAAAAGGAGGGTCAGAGCTATATGGAACCTGCTCTGCAGACGAGAGGAAGGACGAGGACACCAAGAAAAAAGCCATTATGCTAAACTGTATGGGATGAATGTACGGTTTGATACTCAGTAATTCTGGTATGCAGATTTTAGAGTAATTGTAGTGCTCTTCCTGCAAGCAACCTTGGTTTCCTGCACTCTGACAGCTTTCTTCATGTTCTGGAAGCACCAGGAGTCTCGTGGGAGAAGGGGAGGGACTGGAGGGAGCCTGCGTGTACAAAAGCTGTTTTTAAACCAGAGTGACACATGTACTCCAGTCTTTGTCAAAACAGGTGCCTGTTTTGAATAGTGAATATTCCCTCACAAACAGCAAACAAGCGGAAGAGGAATGTGACCCAAATACCTCCTCTGTTCTGAATGCATTTCAGAGGAGCTTGGCAGTCCTGTACTGATCTGTGTGTTGTGAATGAAAATGCAGGATGTATTTTGGCAGCAGTTCTTCACCTGAAGTCCTCAGGCAAGGCCTCTCCCCGATCTGTGCTCTGTGCACGTTTCTGACACCGAGACTCCCTTCACAAATATGGCCCCGTTTCAGTGATGCAGTTCACAGATGATGTCCAAAAGGCTTTTGAACAAGTGGCTGGAGAATTACACAGTGTAATAATGCAGAGGAGACTCCCATCAAAGTAAGGTGCTGCGTCAGTGGGGAGCAGAGGCTTCTCAGTTCAAGTGGACCCTTTTTTCCTTTTCTTTTTTGAAGCGGCTTCATTTGTAAACATTGTAGATATAAAGGCTCCCTTTATGCTAAATTTTAAGAGCTGTTTTTCATTTGTCGATGTGATTGAGGTGGTGTTTTGTAGATTATTGCTCTGGCTGATCTTTGCCTGTGGAAGCCAAAGCCTGTGACGTGCCAGGTGATGTTGCATTGGGAACAGTAATAGGGATTCGAGGAATAGGAATAGGTTTCTTGGAACTGTGCTTTGCACCACTGAGATACAGGCTTGAGAGCAAGTGGGACAGAAGCTGATGTGAGGAGGATGGTCTCAGTGTTTCTGTTTTTTTATAGTTGTTCTAATAGTCAGAACTATTTTAAGAGAGTCTTCCCAGCTGCAAGGCAGATAATGTACTGTACCATCTAATCCTGCCCTGTGAATGAAGCTTGCTATCCCCCAAGTGCCTGCCAGTCTCTCTGCCTATCTATCACACTCCAAAGTTCAGTGTAATACATGCCTGGAGAATGGTTGGCTTCATCCTCTCCAGGAGATTATTTAGGCAGCATCCTGCAGGGAGAAAGAACTGAGGTTTGCTGTAGCACAAGCTGACAGAGCCGGTCCTTCGACTTACCTGTAACCTTAATCTCTTTGCTGAGCTCTTGTATGTTGACACATTTGGCAGCTCTTCTGGTGGAGCTGGAGAGAGCTGAAACTCGCCCAGCTTACGTGCACAAAGCTGCCTCTCTGCAGCGTGTGACTTGGCAGCAAAGGAAGCACATGGGACTTGCACATCCCTTCCTTGGGAAGGCTGCTGTATGCCAGGGCTGTTGAATCTGCTCTAAGCAGGTGACTCATACCCAGGGGCCTGCGGGCACCTGGTGGAATGTCATAAATAAGCGCTGTGATTCAGTGATTCAACATGAGCCCTGGCTCCCCACCCAAGCAGCAGAAACACCTGCCCCTTTCTGCCCTCTCCCAGCTATGAGTGCTCCGGCTTCCCCAGGAAGCTCTGCCTACCTTTGATGCCTCTGTGCTGCAGGCTGCTCTCACAAAGACTGCATATCCTGATGTTCTCTTCATCTTTAAGACCTAGAGATATTCTCTGACTGAGGCTTGAGCCACTGTGTGCTAATCATGACTGCAAAGCTGTTTGGCTGTGCCCTGTGTCTGCCTGCGTGTCTGTGGTGTAAATTCTGTAGGGCTGGTCTTTGCACTGGCCTGCAGTGTGCCTGGGTACCTTCCGAGTGATGAAAGATGAGTGAGAAGACAAAGATCAAATCATGCTGTAACATGCCCCTAGCTGCGTAGCAGGGCTCTGTTCTCTCTTTCTGCATTGACCTGAGCTGGTCCAAAGAAAGCCAGAGTACCCATGATGCCCAGAGCTTGACCCTGGGTGCCTTGGGAGGTTCCTTCCTGTTTTGTGCTCCTAGCTGAAGAGGACACTTTCTCAGCTTCAACTGCCCCAAAGGATGCTGTAAATGCCCTCTTGCTTTGTGATACAGCTGCATAAGACATTTGCTGCATCCTGCCTGGCCCTTTGTGTGTTGGCAGTGCAGTATCTGGGATGGTAAAAAACTTTAGCTTTGTTTTTTGCTTGGTTTTCTACAGGAATGGGGACCACAGATCATGTCATAGTGCTGGCTTCCACCAACCGCGCTGATGTCTTGGATAATGCCTTGATGAGACCTGGGAGACTCGACAGGCACATCTTTATTGATCTTCCAACACTCCAGGTATATTCCACCTGCTGCCCTGTCCTCACAATAATGCTAACAACTAAGGTATCCCTGTCCTTGCTGGTGATTCACTGGCCTGGCAAAGACTGAGCTTGGAGCAGATGGAGATGGGTAAGGTTCTGTTTGCCTTTATTTATGTGCTCTAAATAAGGATTTAACATGCTAATGCAGTTGCTTGTTTCTCTGAAATGACAACTCACTGTTTTTAAAGTGTCTCTGCTTTGGTGTGAGCTTTGGCAATGAATTCTTCTGTGAGGTTCTGTTTGCCATGCAGATGTAGAATTATGTGTCTTCTCTAAAGGAAATTGAGAGCCACCTAATTGGCACATTGGCTTGTATGAGAGCTTAAATTGTCATGTGCCTTGAGCAGCATTTGTTCTTTATGTTTGTTGTCCTCACTATCTTTGTAAAGCTCCTCATTTTCCTTTAGGCAGCCTGCTAAGTGACTTTCTCCTTCTGAATGCTTTTTAAATCCATTTACTATGAGTCTTCCATGTCTGCAGTGTTGACATTTGTATCAGAGTTTTGGGAATAGGCTCAGCTGCAGTACAGATCTGTCTGCTCTGCCAGCACAGGCTCTTCTTCTGCCATCTGTGCTTTACTGTCCTCCTCAGAGTTTTTAGTTAAAATACCTTAAATGCCTGATACAATCTGGCACAGGAAGCGTGAACCGTGCAGCTGCCCTAAAGGAGGAAGGGGAAAAACCCTGGCGACTGAGCCCATTGTGTTAATCAGGATCTCCTGGACCAGCTGAATGAGTCACTCCTTGGCTACTGGCCAGCCGTCCTCTCACCCCCACCTTCATCTGGGAAATAATCACAGGCAAGGCAGCTTGTAGATGGGGGTTTTCGTTGGCAGTGCGTGAGGGACCAGGTAGAGGCAGTCGGAGCTCCTTCCTACAAGTGCTTTTGTGGTGAAAGAAAAGTTCAGACAGATCAGAGTGAAAGTTAGGAGGGGTGAGTGGCTCTGAGAGAAAGTGACTCACGGTAAACCTTCCTGCATCTGTGCTGAATTTGAGATGTCGCTGCTGTAAGGACAGCCCTGCCCTCTGGTGGCAATGCCACTGTCCCCACTGCCAGAGGTCTGCTCCTCCCCTCCTCCCGACCTACGTTGAAGCTGAAGGTTTGCTGGGCTCAGGCCTTCTGTGTTCTTTACAGGAGAGAAGAGAGATTTTTGAGCAGCACCTGAAGGGTCTCAAACTGATCCAAGATGCCAGCTTCTACTCACAGCACCTTGCGGAACTGACTCCAGGTTTCAGTGGTATGACATGCTGTGTCCTTGTGGGGCTGCTCTGCCTGCTTCTGTGCTAGTTGTGCATCTCAATCTGGAGCTGCTTGGTTGCTTAGTTTTAACAGGGTGTTTTGGTCTAAAGGGCTTTTTTCTTCAAGCCTTCACCATCTCTATGGAAATAGTGGGAGCCTAACCAGCTCCCTGGTGAATGGAGCTGTGATGAGCAATTGTTCATGGCTATATTCAATCTTCTGAAACTTCTAGGACTAGCAGGATGTGGGGGTAGGGAAAATACACTTTTTAGTCCCTGGTTCCTAATTCCTAAGGGGGATAAACCACTGCTCATGCCCCTCTCCAAGCTGTTGTTGAGGATGAGATGCTGCACTTCAGGGGAAAAGACTCTTAAGCTGATATATGTTTCCAGGCAAACGATAGGAGGAGTGAATAGCAATTACTTTGTCAGTCAGAGTAGAAATTGGACAACTCTGGCTCCTGCATTGAGCCTGGTTCCAGGGTAGGTCCCTGGGAGTTTGAAACAGTGCTGAGCAAGGGGCTACAGAGTTCCTGTTTATGTGGAGTTCCTGGAATATCCTTTTTGGGTTTCCCCTCTAACAGGCCCCAGCACACTGCCTCTTCATGACTTCTTTCGGCAGCCCCCCACCACCATCACCCACCCACGCAAACTCGGAACAGATGTTCTTTCTCTTGAGCACAGAGGTTGTGCGGTCGCTGTACGAACAGCACGGCAGCCCATGCCAACCCAGACTGCCCACAGCACTCCCCTGTTGCTGAGAGACAGCCTTGGCTTCAGCCTGTGAATTGATTGCTGAACTCTGTCCTCTGTGTGGCAACGTAGCACTCATTGCCAAGGCGGTTGTATTGTTCAAATCCAACATAAACACCATGGACTGGGTTTGCTCTCTGTTCCCAAGGAACACAAAAGTGCAGGCTATTTGACCTCCATAAGTCCTTTTCCAGATTTGTTCTTGCCTCTTCTGCCCTCTGAAGTCTCTGTCACATACCAAATCCAATGCAAATCTTGTAAACTCTTGTCTACAGGAGCTGACATAGCGAATATATGTAATGAAGCTGCTCTTCATGCTGCTAGAGAAGGTCACAAATCCATTGATACTTTCAACTTTGAGTATGCTGTGGAAAGAGTCATTGCAGGTGGGTGCTACTGCTGTCATTTGCTAGTCTGTATCACAGTTCTTGAGGGAAGGTTTTAAGGGAGTGGGCTGCATTCGAGGAAGACAGATGGACCCTAACTGTGCTCTGGCCTGGACAGCTGTCCTGAAGAGCTTAAATGCCGTAGTCACAGAGAGTTCTCTGAACAAGATCTCGAATGGATCTATATTCCTGAATCTGCAGGCAGCCTGAACCGGTAGCTTGGGGAAGAAGGCCAGCAGCAAAACAGTAATGAGGGGAATTCAAATCTGTGTGGCTTTTGCAGTTTAAAAAGCTTCTTTTTAAAAAATAAAAAAGTGGAAGTATCCCTGGGTTTTTCCTGCTGTTCTGAACACCTGCTGCATAAACATGAATGGCAAATAGGCTATGCATCCTCTGCAGCAAGAAATTAGAGATTTTTCTTTGTGACCTCAATGCCCAGGCTGTGATGAATTGGCAGAATGAGCTGCAAGACAGTAGAGTACTGTTCTGCCTCTGAGAACATCCTGTCAGCCTTTCCCTGTCGCTTGTGCAGTTGCCAGCAGAGGAACCTCTGGAGAGTACCCTGTAGCAGTACATTACAGGAAGGGGAAAAAGAGTTCTCAGAAGTCTTGACTTGACCTGAGGGATTTGAATCTGGTGGGTTTCTGTCTGAACTGCCCTGTAGCCAAGGCTTGGCTTTCATAATCAGACACAACTGCTTCCGGGCTGCAGTGTCGTTACCATGGGGTGAACCCGGGCAAACAGACTGGCATTCTCTGCTAGAGTGTGTGGAACAGGATGTTTGTGCTGGGCCAGTTGTTTCCTGATCATGAAATTTAGTCCTGAGTGTTTGCTTTATCAGAAAATGTCTGAACAATTCCTCCTTTAAGAGAAGGTTTTGAGAAAATTCCTGTTTCAGCTGCCTCTTAAAAACAAAACCCTAGGAGTGCTTTGGGTAACGGTGGCTACACATGCACAAAGCCCAGTTAGCACCCAGGAATTCCCAGGAGCAGACAGCAAGACTCCGGTTGTAACACAGAATACGGAGCAAAGACGTGCTTTAGTCGTCCATCTGCAGGAGAAAAAGCACCAAACTTGTAGGGATTCACTTAGCTTTTCTTTCTGAATTCCTCCTTTGCCTTAGCTCCATGGCCTTGGAAGATAGGGCAAAAAAGCAATTGAGGCCACAGGGAATGTGTAGTAGAAGGGATATCTGGGATTAATGTGGTGGGGCATTGCAGGGCGTGGGCTTCAGCAGTTTCACTGCTGACAAGCTGGCTTGCTTCACTGAGGCTCTGTGGTGTGTGGGAGGCTGTAAAGTCTTTGTGTTGCTTAATCAGATTCTTTCGTATTGGCAGGACCTGGCTATTTTTTGTAGACTCGCTCTAAAAGGCCCCATGCAACCCTCCAGGCCCATGTATTAAATGTTCCCTTGCCATGTAATAGAAATGCTTCTGGGTTTCACAATCCAGAGGGCATTTCAGTTGCTCTAAAAGCTTTTCTTGGAAAAAAAAAAAAAGAAAAATATTACTGTGCTTTCCATTATAAGCTTCTGGTTTTAATATGAGTGCTGTGGAATCAAAAGAGAACTTTGCAAGTCCAGAGGCCCTGTCAGCCTTAAAGCTTTGTGTTGCTGGAAGGGAGGAGTAAGAACTTGTCTCTGTGGTAGTCACCATTGTGTTTTTAGTTTGGGAACAGAAAGTAGTCAGTAAGTTAGGGCTTCTGGGAGTGAAACCTGCTGAGTGCACAGAGGCTGTTTGGGATTGTCTTTAGAAGACGTACTGGAGCCTGTTTTCCTGGTGAGGTTTGTGTACACTGTGTAAGGCCAACAAAGATGCACCAGAGTTGTCTCCTGGGTTATTAGTCTCATAAATATGATAAGTACAGACCTTCAGAGGTGCAACTTTTCTGCCTAGAGATTACTTTATTTAAGAGAAGAAACAATCTTTGTAGGCACAGTGTGTGCTATTGTGAGGAGTGCAGTCCTTCCATCCTTCCATCCTTAGTGGGCTGGAAGAGGAATGCTTCCAGGATTTAAATGTGTGTGTGCGTATATATATATCTCTCTCTCCAGTGTGTGTGTGTATATATATACACACACATCTTTCTGCAGGAGGAGGTGTACAGGCACATGCACACACGCTGCTGAAGGCAGGGTAAAGGACTGCCTGATGAAAATCAAGGCTGATGCAATTAATCTGCTCTTCCATCACCATCATGCCTTGCAGGACCCAGTGGTTTCCAGGGTCCCTGAACTGTAATTTTACAAGATCTGCCACACCAATTTTGCTCTTTCCTTGTTTAATAAAGCTCTTGACTTTATTTAAAAATTAATGTTAGTAGAACATTGTTTTCCGAGACATCAAACCAACAGTGTAATTCTGCTCTTGACTCTGCCTGCCTCACCCCCTGCTGCTCCTCATACTGTGGCTTTAAAGTGCTGCTACCTTTTGCATTCAACATGCAGAGCTGTAATGAGTGCTTGATAACACGGTGCGTTCTGTAGTTAATGTGTTTTCTACAGGTTAGAAATTTTACCTCCATTCAGCCTTTTGCTTGTCCTAAATCCCAGTTGCACTTATTCTGTGTTATGGGCTTCTGGGCTGGAAAATAGACACTTCCAAAAATCACCTTTGAGGAGGAAGTACTAAGTGTGAGTTATGGCTTAATTTGCTAGTTCTCAGTAGCCTTGAAATGAGCTCATACAGAGCATGCCATGTGTAATCAGAGATATTTCCAGGGTCTAGAGAAAGTTTTTGGGTTTTTTTTTGTGTATAATCTTGGTCTTCTGCTGGTTCAAGTACTCTTAATGCACAAGAATCTCAGCTGAGACCTCTCTTATATATAATGCAACATCTTGCTTCTCTCATCTTCTGCCTAAGGGACTGAAAGACCGTATAGCAAAACCAGTGGGATACCCTTGCTGGTCTCTGGTTTGGGTTTTATTGCTTTAGAGCTTTTTTTCCAAATGGTAGCTTGAGTGGTTGCAGATCTGTCCCTGGGCAGAGATGTAGTGTAACAGGCCTTTGGCAGAGCTGGGAATAGAACAGAGCTCTGCGCTCTAGGGCTGGGATCTAATCTAATGTTGTTAAATTATTTGCCTAATGATTTAGTCTGTTGTAAGGAGGAGAGGGGGAAAAGTTTCTACTGGTGTTTCTAAGCAATCCAAGCATGAATTGCTTTCTGCTGCACCTCTTCCACTGCGTGTAATCCAAGAGCTTTTTACTGCCTTTCCCTAGATGAAGGGCAATATGAAGCTCGCTGGCTCTTCAGCCACAGACCGTGCTAGGTTGTGCACTTATCTGCACGAGATTATGCCCCCCTGGTTACATGTATTGCCAGCTATCTTATCAAATCTGTCTCTGTGTCCCTGTAGGCACTGCCAAAAGAAGTCAGATCTTGTCACCAGAAGAGAGGAAGGTTGTGGCGTTTCACGAATCGGGTCACGCATTGGTCGGCTGGCTGCTGGAGCACACCGAGGCCGTGATGAAGGTAACTCCACTGCCAGCCCTTGTATAATGAAGCCTTTCAACAGGTGGGAAGGGTCCTTTGGGGTTCCCCTGTCTGAGACACATTGATTGTGCCCCTGTACTTGGCACTGGTGAGGCTGCGTCTTGAATCCTGTGTTTATTTTTGGGCCCCTCACAAGAAAGACAGTGAGGGGCTGGAGCTTGTCCAGAGAAGGGCAATGGAGCTGGGGAAGGGGCTGGAGCCCAGGGGTCATGGGAGTAGCTGAGAGAACTCTGGCTCTCTCAGGGAGAGAAAGCAGGTTGTAGTGAGTGGGTGCTGGTCTCTTCTCCTAAAAAACTAGTGATAGGATGAGAGGAAATGGCCTGTAGTTGAGCCAGGGGAGGTTTAGATTGGATATTAGGAAAAATTTCTTTACTGAAAGAGTGGTGAAATATTGGACCAGGCTGCTCATGAAAGCAGTGGAGTCGCCATCCCTGGAGATGCTGGAGGTGTTCAAAAAAATATGCAGACGTGGGATTTTAGGATATGGTTTAGCAGGCATGGTGATGTTGGGCTGATGGTTGTACTGGATGATCTTAGAGTACTTTTCCAACCTTAGTGATTCTGTGATTGTTTTGTTGTACTTCGGTTGAGTTCTGCTGCGTTACCCTGGCCTCCATGAGTTTGGAGCTGGGAATACTGCAGCAAATATGCTGTGGAGAAATCCATTATTAGGCTTCATTGCTGACAGTGATGGTGCAAAGCTGATTAATCAGCTGTAGGAGAAGCCTTGATGTTAAAAACTAACTGTGAAGCTGTTTGGAGCAACAGAGTCCCCTGATGCTGCTGCTTGCTTCTTACCCCTGCTCCAGGCACAGAGCGCTGCTCTCTGTGTGCACACATGATCCCTGTCCCTGCCATGGCTTGCCTGCATGTTGGAGCCAGTGAAGCTGCTGTTACAGGAACTGCTGTGATAGTGATGGAGAGATGTCTGCCTGAAACCCTTCTCCAGAGGGAAAGGCTGCTCTTTGCACCCCAAGCTGTGCTCTCACTGATGCACATCTCGAAAAGCCTTGACACTGGCGGGAGGTGGGCAGTGGAAATGACAAGGGCGACAGCTCCTTGGCTCATCACCAGCTGCAAATTCACTCTGAATGACCCATTGTATGAATTGAACTGTTGTTAATTACTCTAATTTAATGTGTGGGAGAAATGGCTCTTATTTTTCTGAAGACATCCTGTCTTTCTCCAGGTAGTCTCAGTGATTCTGGAACCTAACAAAGTGAACACTGTTTGGCTTATACCTTCCCAAACAGCTCATAAATGTCAGGATTTCACTGTTGTGGAAGACAATGTCCTTTTCATTTCTTGAGCAGAAAGTGTATGTCTGCAGCTGTGAAAGCCTTCAGGACAGGAATTGACAGCACACTGCTGTTCTTGGCCGTGTCACTGTGGGTCAACCTGCGCCATAGAATCACAGAGTAGTTTGGTTGGAAGGGACCTTAAAGCCCATCCATTCCAACCCCCCTGCCATGGCCAGGGACACCTTCCGCTAGACCAGGTGGCTCAAGACTCCATCCAACCTGCCCTTGGACACCTCCAAGGATGGGGCAGCCACAGTGTCCCTGGGCAATATGTGCCAGTGTCTCACCACCTTTATTGTGAAGAATTTCTTCCTAATGTCTAGTCTAAATCTTCCCCTTCCAGTTTAAAGCCATTGAGAATGCAGGCCACCTCCCATTCTCCCTCTGCTGCTGTTGAGGGGAGCTCTTTTGTTCCCTGACTTGAAGGAGCTGCTCTGTGTTGCAGGTTTCCATAGCCCCTCGAACAAACGCAGCTCTCGGCTTCGCTCAGATCCTTCCAAGAGAGCAGTACCTCTACACCAAGGAACAACTGCTGGAGAGGATGTGCATGGCACTGGGGGGGAGAGTGTCCGAGGCCATCACCTTCAACAGAGTCACTACAGGTGAGGAGCCAGACCCTGCCACAGGCAGGGGGAGGTTCTGCCAAGAGAGCCTGAACTTCCACGCTTAGTTGCTGGGAAGAAGAAAAGTCAAAGCACGTGTTTTGATCTTGGGCTTGCATTCAGAAGCGTGGAGGTCTCTTATTGTTGCTTGCTGGCCTTTTGTCTTAGACTTTTCTCCAAGCCTGAGGCCACAGAGGCAGTTACCCAGTGAGGCTTCTGGCTTGTGGGATGGCCTAGAGTTTTCTTTATGTGCTGTTTTTCCAACTAGTTAAATGGGATAACAGTGGGCAGCAGCAGATAAGCACTCCGTGTGAGCACTCGTTGTTGTGTATGGGTCCTGCACCTTGTGTGGAAGGGTCCATGATGAAGTGGAGTGTTCACCTCCATCTCTTGTGGGTCCTCTGGTCTCTCAGCCAGTGGAATGTGTGTTCGTGCAGGATGTGCTCCTCTTGTGCTTAGCTCAGAGCTCCTAAGGATTGTGTCTCTCTCTTGCCCAGGAGCACAGGATGATCTGAAGAAGGTGACCAAGATAGCCTACTCCATGGTGAAGCAGTATGGGATGGTGCCCAGCATTGGGCAGCTCTCCTTCCCAGACCTGGAGAGCGCAGCTGGGATTGGTCGTCGCCCTTTCAGCCAGGGACTTCAGCAAATGATGGACCATGTAAGGCCATTCTTGGTTGCACATTCCCGTTTGTTCTTCACCTTCTGCAGTTTAGTAAAAAAATCCAAACTATTTGCATTTTCTGTTAGCACTTAAGTAAGAAATTTCAACAATGAACACTTGCCTGTCCTGTTACAGTGTATTAGGGCTGTGCAGCGAGGCATTAAGAACAGGCAAAATCACCCGATAGTGCCATGCAGCCCAAAGCTGCAGTGAGTGGCTGTAAAATATGCTGCAGTGAATAAAACTGAAGGCCACAGTCCTGGTTCCAGTATGGACAAGACCCTGATGAAACGGGAAATTAAATTGTGGCATTTCCAGAGGAGAAATACTCTGTTGGGGAAGAAGGAATAATCTGACAACAGTGTTCTGGAACTGTGAACAAATACCCAGCTAGGGAAAGATTCTGTTGCAATGAAGCCTCTACAGGACCTCAGGAGTCCCATGGATATCCAAGCGTGGCTGTGCATGCTTGGATTACAAGAGATCTGCGTCTTAAAGTCTTGGCTACACAATTTAAATGTCTCCACTTCCTAGATCAGAGAGGCTGCTTAACCGAAGTGATGGTTCAGTCTGACTGAAAAATGTTAGCCTGTTCTGCCAGAAAGCTGGGCTTCATTGCTGCAAAGAACATTGCCTTAGCTGACAAGTCAAATAGCTGGAAACAAAAAAATGGTTCAGAAGCACTGTGGTTGTGCTTCCCTGGGGTTTGTGCTGAGCTGCATCTTTTGCTACCGGACAAGTCTCCTTAATTAGACCGCGTTTCCCATCAGCTGGGGCTCGCGCAGGCATTTACTGTTCTTTATCACGAGTACTCCTTTGGCTCATTTCTGTATTTTCTGTTGATGGGAACCACTTTATGCCTGGCTCAGTTTGCTGATTCCGTCCCTTGGTGCTCTCGTTGTTTATCCGTATGTTGTGTTTGTTGCTACCTGTGCTCCAGATCTCTCTTCTTGTTACTATCTTCTAGGAAGCAAAAGTCCTGGTGGCTCAGGCTTACAGGCGCACAGAAAAACTCTTACTGGAGAACCGGGACAAGCTGCAAACAGTAAGTTGAAGTTTTGTGGGGTTTGGGTTTTGTTTTTAACTGGTTTTTTTGCCTTGCTGTATTCTGTGCTCTGCAGCTTGGCTGTGGCAGTGTCTCTGTGGTCCTAGAAAGTCTTGTAGTGGGTATACTGGGGCTCATGTTGTGAACAAGTGACTGTTCACTGTATATCCCCCAGATGAGGAGCAGGCACAGGAGGAATGTGTGCCTCTTCCAGCAGTGAGTGTCTACCTCCTAACACCAGCTGGAGGAGGAGCAGTGTTTTGGGGAGGCGATCAAAGCCACGATCTGAAGCCCTCACCTGCACTGCTCTGCTTGCCTCTTGGCAGTGTAACTTTCTGGAAAGCAGACAGGGACTGGCTTTGTGAAGCCTGCAAAGGCAGGAACAGCTCATCCTTCCAGGTCCTGGAAATATACAGGGCAGTTTCTGGCTGCTTTGAAGGAACATGGTACCGGATACCTTGGCTGACTGGTACTGGTTTGTGCTTTCTGGTGACTCCAGGCAGCTTTGCCTGCCAACAACTTGATACCTGATGTACCAAGGAGTCCCTGTTGCAAGGTAGATTGTTGCCTCCTGCTTTTGTGTCCTGACAGTCCTCTACCCTGTTACCCTAGTGCTTCCCTGCCTCTCTACCAGGAGCTCTCTACTCATCACTCTGCACTGAGCAACACTTGGCTTGCAGCACCTCCTTGGTACTTCCTTCAGAAGTCTGGTCCATAGCATCTAAAATGACCAGGATTCAACTTAGTGTTGCATGTTTTGCAAATAAAGCAAACCTTTGCCTTCAATCTTCTTTTTAAACAAACAACAACAGAAAAAAAAAACCTTCAGCTATGCAACTGCAGCCCTCCTGTGTGTAGTAAGGTAGCCGGAGCCACGCTGTTGGTCATCTCACAGCCCTATCCCCGGCACAGTGCCCTGGGAGCTCTCTGAAGGCAGGCATTGTTAGGGGGTCTCCTCTCTGCAGGCCTCCTCTGTTCTGATGCTTTTGTTTCACAGCAGTTAGATGTTTGCTAGAGGCTTACCAAAGAAAAACTTTTAAGTTAAGCCAAAGTATCTACAGAGTGAGTGTTGTGGTTGCCAGGCCAGTCTGTCACATCTTGTCAGCAGGACGGGGCCATTCCGTGTTCAACAGCCACCTGCAGCTCAAGTGCAGTCCTTCTGCTGGCAGAGGGGCCAGAGGATGCAACTTTCCTGGAGAGGAACTCCTGATGACCTGTGCCTGCAGGAACAGACAGCTCTTTGTTATCACTGTGTGTGCAGAGGAGGGTTGCAGCTCTGGCTGGGATCTCATTTGCTGCTGCTTTGGCATCTTAGACAGGCAGGGGCACAGGTGCAGTGACAGTGGCAGGAAGGGCACTTCTCTAATTGTTCCTGGAGTTCTGACTCGCCAAATCATTCATTCCCTCGAGCATGCTTTATCACCTTCAATCATACTGTGTATTTCTGGCCAAAAATGCTCTTGAGAGAGGTGCTGGCAGCCTGGGGAACTTTGTACTGGCTCCAGTGGGCTTTGGGGTCGCCCCCATCCCAGGGCTCTGCTCCTTATGGGCTGCAGCACAGGCTGGGTCTGTATGTGGATATGCGAGTTTGAGTTGGCAGGGAGAGTTCAGATCAGTTCAGAGAGGCTGTTTGCAAACCCCTGTGCCTCATTATGTCTTGTTTACTCTTTCTAGCTGTCTAACGCCCTCCTGGAGAAAGAAGTGATAAATTATGATGACATTGAAGCTTTGATTGGGCCTCCACCCTATGGGCCAAAGAAAATGATAGCTCCTCAGAGCTGGCTTCAAGCAGAGAGAGACAAGCAAGACACAAGAGATGAAGAAATGCCCCAGCAGCCACCAAACCATGAGGAGGAGGAGGAACCACGCCTCAGACCAGTATGAAGCCCACTCCTGATGTGGAACAGGATGACTCTAGAGGCTTCTTTTGGGCAGAAACCAAGATAACTGAGCAGGGAATCTCTGTGCTGCTGTTCCTAAAAATTAAGGGATGGCTATGTTGGCTCTTTTAATGAGCTTTTCCCTGCAGGAAGGAGAACTCCTTAGGATTTTTAAATTGATTCTCAGCAGGGTAGTAGCGATTAGGAGTTGGGTAAATCTAATTTGCTGGAAAGATTTCTCGTATGCAGGAGCGGTGTACATGTTATTCAGGGTGAAAGATCCTCTGGAGTCCTTGTAAGCTGCCTCGCTGTGCTGTGCTGTGGGACATGGCAGGAGCGTGGGGCTGTTCCCCTCAGCACCGCAACGGTCAGTGGTAGGGAAACCCCTGCAAGACTGAGCTGGCTGAGGCGCTGTAGTTCTTGTGCGACTCTGCTGTAAGCTTTGATCGTCTCTGCTACTGAGCATAAAATAGAAACTGCAGAACAGACTTTGCAGGAATAAACTGTCCATAACGTGCTGCTGTGTTTGTAGAATATGTCAGCGTGTAGATTGGTGTGTCGGCACACGTGAAGCTTATTATAGCTGTGGAGGTGTACAGGACACAGCTTTCCTCTCCCTGGCCAATAACTTCTATTCAGTTTTCATCGCAAGTGCCTCGCAAGCAGAGATTGTGGAAAACCTGTGTGCGGAACCGAGCGGAACCCCGCAGCGTGGTGTTAGAAACCAGCATCACAAGGAGAGGTTCTGAGTTACACAGTGAGAGTGTTTGGCAGCACTGTGGCTCCATGCTCATGGCTCTTGCAAAACAAGCTGTGATGACATGGGTGACTGTCATTCATCAGGGAGGGCGTTGTAAAGCTGGCTAATGCGTGGTGTGTTCTGGCTGGGTTAATCCTTTAGGAGAGATTATTGTCTTGAGTTATTCCATGAGGGTTGTGTGACCTGAAAGACCCCAGCCCAAGCCCAGTTACTGACAGTTCCAACTCCCAGCCCTCAGGCCGTAGTCACAGTCCCTAGGCTCCTGTCCATGGCTTGAGTGGAGCCTCTCATCTGCCCCAATGATGGGCAGGGGGATGTCCTGCAAGGTGACCTCTACGTTGTCCACACACTGAGCCCCCAGGCCCCCCTGCAGTGTGCTGATTGTCATCCCCATGGAGGGGCCGATTTCCCTTCCTTCCTGGGGAAGAAGTGCTTTTCTATGTTGGGATGCTACTCCCTGTATTTTTTTGTTCCAGACTTGTTTGTTTCTTCACAAGTTCATTCTTTGAATTAATTTTTCCAGCAGCAGATAAACTTTGAAGCATTCTTTGATTTCGTTTTTTAAGCCATAACTGTTTGGGGCTGCCTTTGCCAGGAGGATTCTGTTCTGTGATGGCTGTGGTGGTGCTACGCTGGGACACTGGTGGGACAGCGTGGGCTCCGTGGCTTCCAGGTGCAGTGGGCACGGCCGTGCCATCGCCACCTGCCTCTGTGGCTTCTGGGCTTGGCCAAGGTGTGTGGTGTCCTCTGATCCTTCTCTTGTCACACCAGAGCTGCTGCCACCCTCCCTGCACTGGGGACGGTGCGTTAGGCAAAGCCCTATGCTGGGGCGTGGATGAAGGGGAACAGGTCTTCCCATTCCCCTGGGCATCTGTGCAGCTGAGATGGATGCACAGGGGGGAGCATCGTGGCAGCACTTGGGCAGAGAGGCCGCTGCTTCTTCTGGCCGGGCTGGCGCTGTGAGGGTGTCGGTAACAGGGACTCGGTTCGTCCCTCGTCGCGTTCCTGGCTGCGCGCGGCCCCTTTAAGGTGCCGCCATCTTTGCTACGGGTGCGGTGAAGCAGCCGCCAGGCGCTTCCGGCTCCCTCGCCCTCACCGGGCCCCTCCCGCGGCGCTGCCCATTGACAGCTGCCGCACTTCCGGCGCGTTGCGCGCCGGGGTTTCCTTTTCCGGTCGGCCATTTGCCGTGGCGAGAGGTGAGTGTGGCGCTGTGGCAGCCGTAGGGCTGCATCCACTGCCATCCGCCGGCGGGGTCCGCGCCCCGGGCCGGGCCGGGCCCCACTGCCGTTCAGGGCACCGCGCGGGGGCTGCGGTTTGGGCTGTGGGGCCAGGGGGGCGCTGGCGGGGGCAGGACCGGGGATGGGCCTGACCTGGCCGGGGGCAGCGGCCTCGGTGTTGCCATGGGGGGCCCCGGTGCGGGGGTCGTGAGGCGACGCGGTACCCCGGAGGGGCTCGGCGGCCGGCTTCATCCCTGCCCGTATCCCTAGGCCGCAGCAGCCATGGCGCCCAGCCGCAATGGGATGATCCTGAAGCCCCACTTCCACAAGGACTGGCAGCGCCGAGTGGCAACATGGTTCAACCAGCCCGCCCGCAAGATCCGCAGGTGAGTGCGTGGCCGGTACAGCTCCTGCCCCGGGGAGGCCGTCTGTTCTCTCAGGCTGTAGCAGCAACAAGGTGGGGGGGCTCTGCTTAGACTCACACTATTCCAGCTGCAGTCAAGTGATGAGAAATCTCCGGAATCGCTGTACAGCCTTGATGATTCCCTTGAACCCTGGTATCTCTGATGACTGTGGCTGTTCTGGAGAAGTAGGTGTCACTTGTCTCAGCTGCTAGGCCAGTGTTGGGTTTTAATTCGGAGAGGTCCCAGCATGTTAGATGCCTCTTGGCAAGGGAAGTCATGGAATCATAAAATCATGGAATGGGTTTGGGTTGGAAGGTATCTTAAAGGTTATCTAGTTCCACCCCCCCTGCAATGGGCAGGGACACCTTCTACTGAATCAGGGTGCTTGAAGCCCTATCCAGCCTGGCCTTGAACATTTCTAGGGATGGGGCATCCATGACTGCTTTGGGCAGCCTGTGCCAGTGCCTCACCACCCTCATAGGAAAACATTTTTTCCTAAGATCTTATCTCAATCTCTCCTCTTTCAGCTGAAAACCATTCCTCCTCCTCCTACCTCTGCATTCCCCGATAAAAACCCCTCCTCAGCTTTCTGTAGGCCTACTTTAATTACTGGGAGACTGCTATAAGTTTTCCGAGAGCCTTCTCAAGTCAGCTGGCAGTGTAGGAGTGACACATCTGGCAGAAATGCCATGTTCCTGATTGCTCTTCTCTTTGATAATCCAGGAGGAAGGCCCGGCAGGCAAAGGCTCGCCGCATCGCTCCCCGTCCAGTGGCTGGGCCCATCCGGCCGATAGTGAGGTGCCCAACCATCAGATACCACAAAAAGGTTCGCGCTGGCAGAGGCTTCAGCCTAGAAGAGCTTAAAGTAAGTACAGAGTGCTGATCTAAATCAAGTGATCTCGGGGTCTGAGCTCGGTTGTTGTTAGTCTGCATATGGACAGCATGCAGGTGACTTGTGTTCCTGTCTGGTGTTGCTGGCTCTGCAGGAGCACAGAAGATACAGGGCTTGCCTTTCCTTTTAACTGTGGGGTGGGGTGTGATAGTGTGTGTCAGAGTGAAAAGTGACTCTGGAAAGTAAACATTGGTTTGTCTGGCCAGACTGTTATTTAAACAAAATTCCTTAAAACTTAAACTCTGCTTGAGCCTTAATTGCATCTCAAAAACTTCTTGGGGAGGGAGGGAGACTAATAGCTTTGTTTAATTATAGTGTTTCTTTGTCAGGTATCTTTGTTGTTCAAGGCCAGGTTGTATGGGACTTGGAGCTACCTGATCCAGTGGGAGGTGTCCCTGCCCATGACAGGGGTTTGGAACCAGGCTGGGCCTTAAGGTCTCTTCTGACCCAAACCATTCTATGATTCTCTGATCTTTCTGCTAATCCTGAAACTTTAACCAGTCCCATTGTAAACTTGTTCATGTTATGGACTGAGTAAACAGCAGTCAACTTATTTCTAAGACAAGTAAGGGATCTTGTGCCCAGAAAGGGAACTGTTCGGCGTGGCCTTGCAGAGTAGCTGTGGCTGTTTTCTTGTGTGATAGCTACAGTTGGTTCAGGAACACTTGGAAGTCTGTGGGATGTGTTTGGTGCCCTCCATTGCTTCAGGAAACTGTTCTGTGACCTCCCCAGGTGTGCCAAGCCGATGGGCTGGTAAAGGCTTGGCTGTGGGGACTGTAGAAACCCCACATGCATCTTTTCCACACCGTGGGCAGGAATAAACATCAGTGCTTGCTGGCAGCTGACATCCACAGCCGCCTCTTGTGCATTGTTTAGTGTCTAATTAAAACATTTATAACAGTGAAATTAGTGCATTGAAGCAGTAAAATTGTTCTTCTGGATGCCAAATGCTTCATTATCTTATTTTTCATTAATTTTTGGATAATGGTGGAGTACAAAATGGTACCCAGATGTTTGTCTCTAAACAGAAAATTAGGTTATTTCTTGTTTAAGATGGTTACAAAAAATTACTCTCTAATAGAGCTTCCAGTACTCAGTGAAACAGAATTATATGTGTGCTGGCTTCATAAATTTGTGTCTTGTGAGAGTTCGAGTGTTCCCTCACAGTCACTCAAGGGATGCACTTTGTTCTCCTGAGGAAATGCATTTGCAAAAATCACATCCTGTAAAGTCTCTGTAATGTCCTTTGCCTGTGGCATAGTAGGTCCATCGTGCCAGACCCTCGCACTGTGAAGGGCTGTTTGGTTGGATGCTGAGCTTTCCTCCACACTCCATAGCCTCTGATGGCTGCGCTTGAATTCCTATCTGGCTGATGGCCGGAGCAGCTCCCAACAGTAGCCCAGTAGCATTGGGAGCTGTTGGATGCTGACACCACGCACTCTCTCTTCAGCTCGCTGGCATTAACAAAAAGTTTGCCCGGACTATTGGAATCTCTGTGGATCCCCGGCGACGCAACAAGTCTACAGAGTCCCTGCAAGCCAACGTGCAGAGGCTGAAGGAATACCGCTCCAAGCTCATCCTCTTCCCAAGGAAGCCAGCTATGCCTAAGAAGGGCGACAGCTCTGTAAGTACTTGGCTGCTGGAAAGGTTTCATGGGGTTTGTATTGATTTCCAGAGGTTTGGTTGTCTGTCCATAACAAACCCTGGGGGGAGCAGCCCTTCTCTCTGGGCAGCGTGGTTCCCATGCATGTGTGTAGGCAGTGAGTGAGCCCAGCACAAGGCTAGACCTGGCAGAGTCCCCTTCCATAGGGATCTGGGTTGCACTGATGCTTCGGGCAGGCTTCTGCCCTGGACACTGCCATGCTGCTGGAGGGTGGCAGTTTGGATGTGGGGTGGGAGGTCTGTTCGCTGGAGCTTTGGTTATTGTTCAAAGAGCTAAGGTTTAGTTTATGAAGCCAAATTGTCAGAATGGCTGAGAAGGTCCATCTGGAATTCTCTTCTGCTGTGGTCACAGCTACCTGGAAAGGGTGAGGAAGGCGAGGACAAACTCTTTTCAGTGGAGTTGGTTGGTGAAAGCTGTGCGTAAGGCAGTCTGGAGGAGGTTATTGCTGTAGATATAGAAAAATGCTTTTCATTAAATCTCACTGAGACCCAGAGTGTGGTTGGCTTTCCTTGCCTGTCCTTGGCTCTGCCTGTGGTAAATGCATGCTTCCTGTGGGGCGCTGCGAGTCACGGAATGAGGTGGGATGTTCAGGCTGTCCTCAGTCTCCTGGAGAGCCTTGGCTCCAAACTGTTTAACAGTGGCACAGCCTGTGGAGCCCACCGAGCCTGAGCTGCCTTTCAGAACAGGGAGCCAGGGGCTCAAGCTTCTGTACCTGTCAGCTCAGATACTTGTGCCTGGAATATTTTTTCAAATTCCTTTACTTGAAATCAGCTGTTTAAAATAACACTTAATTACCTTTGTGCAATGCCATACTCTTACAAGAGGCTGGAATTGGCCGTAGAAGGAGTTGCTGAGGAATACACTGGATACCAAACTAAATATGGCACAGTAGATGTTAAGGTTTTTCCAGCTGGCAGAACTCCTGAAAGGCCTTTGCTCCTGTGGCCGGATCTGGGGGATCGATAGCCAGGCAAAACACGGGTTGTTGATGCGGCACATCGGCACCAAACACTTCTGTAGCTGCCTGGCCAAAATGCTGAATTCATTCCTGCTTGGTGTTAAATCTCTAGTCAGGATCATTAACAAGCGTGTGGAAGCTGGGTCCCTGTGTATGAGGTGCTGCCCAGGAAGTTCTAAACACTGCTCTGTCCTCTCATTGTGCAGGCTGAGGAACTCAAGATGGCGACTCAGCTGACCGGGCCCGTTATGCCAATCAAGAATGTAAGTGTAATGAATCATGTTCTCTGGGTGACAGAATGGAAGCTGAAGCTTCATAAGGAGGGTTCTCTGCTGGCTGTCCTACAGTTAAGGGTTGCTGTCTCCCAGCCCTTCCCATTCTGGTCGAAGAAAACCGGGTCAAGCTCATCCTTGTCTTTAGCCAAGAGTCCCTTGGGCTGTTTGGTTCCACGGTGTTGCAGAGCAGACTGCAAAGAGCTTGTTGTGTGGAACCCCATTAAACTTCTGATCAGGGGAGGGAGCCCTATATCCCAAGCTGAAGTTTTGGTCCAGAGCAGTGCTCCAGGCAACAGTGTCAGGGGTTCAGGACAGGATGGGTTGGCTGGGAATAATCCAGTAATCTGTATTCCCTTTCTCCCTGTGGTGACACGAGAGCAGAGCCATGCTCGCTCTTCAGATGAGGATCCTGTGCAGGGCCCCCCAGATTGCATTGGGGGGGTACAGGCTAAAGCGCACACAAAGCACCTCTGCAGTGTGTGTTTGTGCTCAGTGCTGTGTCCTCCTGGCAGGCTCCAGGGTTGTCCACTCCCTCCCTTGAAGGGAGCTCGTACCCCTGTGAAATTGGGGTGGGATGCAGGTTGGGGTGAGTGATGCGCTGGCAGCGCCGCAGCCCAGCCACACAGTGCAGTCACTACTTGCCTCAAACCGCTGGCTGCTTCCGAAAGGCGCCGCTGACAGCACACCACAAACCTGACTCAGATTCCAGGATGCTCTTGTTTTTCCCTGGCGCTGACGCGAGCAGGCGAACGGGGAGCTGATGACAGTGAGGTGCCTGGTGGAGTGACGATAAGGGCAAGGCCTGTAGATGGCATAAACGCTCTGTACTTAATGGCATCCTGGAGCTCGTGGCAAAAGTGTAACGGGACTAATTGCGTTCAGCCTTAAATGTGGTCTCCTCCGGAAGCCTCTGATGTGCAGCCTGACTGTCTGGCGCTCTCTCCCACTAGGTTTTCAAAAGGGAGAAGGCCCGTGTTATCTCGGAAGATGAGAAGAACTACAAGGCCTTTGTCAGCCTGCGCATGGCGCGGGCCAACGCCCGTCTCTTTGGGATTCGTGCGAAACGCGCCAAAGAAGCGGCAGAGCAGGATGTGGAGAAGAAGAAATGAACTGTTCTCCCTAGAACTGTCAATAAAAAAATGTAGAAACATGAGTGTGCTGTCCTTTTAGGGCAGAGGGGCAGGACTGGGCTGCCTGGTGCCTGACTGCACTGCTGCAGCATGTGATCCAGCACAGATTGGGGGCTGCTTTGTGTGGAGGGGCGCAGTCTGGGGGAGTTGCTGTTCAGATGTGGGAAGCCTCATTTGTTGGTAGTGGAGACTCCAGACTTGACTGAGAGTGAAACAACTCTTTCTGTTTTGTACAGCTCCCTGCAGATAGGCCTTTTAGCTTTGCTTTGTCTCCAGGGGTGAAGCCATGCTGGACCTTGACCCATTCTGTCTGCCTCAGGGGCTGCTGGAGGTGCTGGTTGGGGCTTTTGGGGGATACTTGCTCCCTTGCAAGCTTCCCACCTACCCGTCTCCTGTGCCAGCATTTCAGATTTAAATCTGGCAAGGAAATGGCACAGGTTGCCCAGGGAGATTGTGGCTGTGTTGTTCCTGGAGGTGTTCCAAGGCTGGGTTCGATGGGGCTTGGAGAACCCTGATCCAGTGGGAGGTGTCCCTGACCATGGCAGGGGGTTGGAACTGGATGGGCTTTGAGGTCCCTTCCAACCCGAACCAGTCTGTGAGTCTATGATTTCTCTGTGGCTCTGCTGTACAGAGTGAGGTGACATGGTGGGTGCCACCTGTGGGTGTTTGGTGTGCTTTGGGCAGCCCTTCGGTTTGCCCAGCTTCACTTTGGCTCCCTGGTGCTATTCCTATGGATGCTGGAGCCATTTCTTTGGGGAAATAAATCAACAGGGAGCCCCAGGCCCACACTGGTGAGGAGTCTGAGGGATCCTGGGCTCTGCCTGCCCCAGGGCTGGGTGTGGTGGGTGGTGGGGCAGAGCTGGAGTCTGTCCTGCTCTGAGGAGCACTCAACCGAGCTGCTGTGCTGGCTCAGGAGTTCTGGGGCTGCTGCAGCCTGGCTGTGCTGTGCTGGGATAATCGAGTCATTTGTATTCATTAGCAGCTGGGTGACAGATCCCGGGGCTCCGATGCAATGAAGTGCCCTGGCGCAGGGACAGGCAGCCGGACAGAGCCTTGCACAGCTGGATCATAGAATTGCCTGGTTGGAAAAGACCTTTGAGATCATCCCTAACTGTACCTGTCCACTGCTAAACCAGATGCCTGAGAAACTCGTCTTTTAAACCCCTCCAGGGATGGAGCCTCAATCACCTCCCTGGGATGAACCCAGGTTTGCTCACGCACAAGGGCAAGGGCTGCCTGTGCCAGGGCAGGCTGCTCGCTCCTGCCCAAGCCTGCGGTGGGATCCTGATCCTGCCTCTCTCCATGGCTCAGGTGCCTGGGGAAGGCAGGTGGCCTATTTCTGCCATGCATGCTGGCGATTAGCTCCCAAAGCCCAGGGCCCTGCAGTGCCCTCCTGCTCATTAGCCCTATCTGCATTTTAATCCCTCCAAACATGAGCTAATTACATCATCTTTCATAAAGCCGAGCTGACAGCTCTGCAGTGCCAGGGTGATGTGCGTGGGTGGGGGGTGCTGGGAGAGCCCCTGGCTGAGGGATGGGGCACTCTGTGGGGTGCAGGTCTGGGTGCTCTGGTGCATGAGGAGGGCACCTGGAAGCTTTAGGGTGCCCTGTCTCTGTGCTGGGGTGCTGTCAGAGAGCGTGGAGTGCCAGGGCCACAACAGACATCGCGCACCATGTGGGGAGCAGCTGGGGAGGGTGAGGAGCCGTGGGGTGCTGGGAATGAGGGTTGTGCCATGTGGGGGGCTGGCATGGAGCAGAAGCGGCTGCCCTCGCACGGCCAGTGGGGCCGGGGACCCCAGACACTCTGCTCAGCCCTGGTGCCCACGGGTGGGCTCTGCTCTGGTGCCGGCAGCGAGGCAGTTAACGGAGCTTGTCGTCTCCCTCTTAGGGCTCCGCTCCCGAACTGCAGCTTGAGTCAGTTGTGTGGAGGTGGCAGCGGCGGCAGCTCCGGCTGGCACACGGGCTCTGGCTGGCACAGCGGCTCCGGCTGGCACACCGAGCCCGGACCTCAGCCCAACCGCGTGCACAACCCAGACCAGCGGCACCCAGGTGAGAGGGGCGGCCGAGCAGGGTGGGAGACGGTGCCCTCTCCAGCAGGGGATGCCAAGGGATGCCCAGGATTCCAGGGAGGGGGAAAGATGCCCACAGGAGTCAGGGCACCAGAGCCATTTGCTGTGTTGAGTCTGGCACCTGCATGACTTTGGCTGGAAACTTTGACTGTGCAACGGTGGCAGCTGCAGGGTGGGCTGGGCACACTAGGGCACAGGCAGGAGGCTGCGCTTCCCCATGCCACAGCCAGGCACCCAGGGGCTGTGCATGAGGGGACAAGTCCCAGGCTGGGGCTGGCAGAGCCCCTCAGCATCCTGGTACTGTAGCATCGCTCGGCTGAGTGTCTTCAGTGTCCAGGTGGAGGGTGGCCCCATCCTCTGCATGGGAGAAGTCCCCCTGTCACTCTGGGATGCCACCAGCCCTGCCTAGGGCAGCAGGACGTGGCTGGCACTGCCAGCAACACCTGGCAGCAAGGATGAGGACCCAGCATCCCCACTGCCCTTACTGTTGAGCCTTGCCTGGGCACAGATGTGCTGCCTGCAGGGAGAGGAGGGGATTTTGTGCTTACCAGCACCAGAAAGGGCACCCAGGGTCGGGGCCAGGGCTGTCTGCTGTGCCCCCTGCTCCTGCGCAGCCTCTCAGCACTGCCCACGGGATACATCCAGCTGGGCACAGCCGCGTGGGACCCCACTCAGCCTGGATGCTGGCAGGAGGATGAGGGCACAGCAGTGCCTGTGTGGCTGGCTGGCACTCAGGGGCACCCAGGCAGCATCACGAGGGTTGACACAGTTCACTGTGCTTCGACAACTTGCAGGGCCTGTGGAGCCACTGGGACTGGAACCGGCCACCCCACCTTGGAGGGGGTCCCCAGGATCTCCTGCACCCACTGGAGCATCCCACCAATACCTGCTGACTCCAAGGACCCCACACACCCGGGCTCTGTCCCCACACCTGGCACTGCGGGGCAACGTGCCCCGGGCATGACGGGCACCTGCCCAGCTCCCTAACGGCCACGAAGGCAGCAGCCACCCCACCCGTCCCACCATGCCCTTCGCCCACGGAGCTGCCTGCCCCCCGTCGCGTCCAGCCACCCTCCGTGCCACAGCCACCATGGGCGAGGCACCCGAGCCGGCCACCCAGGCCCCACTGGCCGCTGTCTCCAAGGTGGAGCTGCGGGTGAGCTGCAAGCACCTCCTGGACCGCGACACGCTCAACAAATCAGACCCCTGCGTCCTGCTGCTGATGCAGTCCCAGGGCCAGTGGATGGAGGTAGGATTGGGGGCACTGCCAGCACCCTCCGCAGCGGGGCAGGGTCATCAGGAATGTGACGGGGCTGGTGCAGGGTGCTGGGTGCACTGTTTGTGTCTCTGAGATGGGGACAGAAGCAGAGATGGCCCCAGGGTTGCTACAATGTCCACAGGGCTGGCAACAGAGCAGGAGGCACTGCACGGGGTGCAGGGGGTGGAGCAGGGTGCAGGAGATGGTGGAGAGTGAGGTGCAGGATTAAGAGCAGGGTGTAGGGTGCAGGAGATGATGGAGAGAGGCGTTCAGGGTGCAGAGCAGAGTGCAAGGTGTAGAAGAAAGTGGAAAGGCGGGTTCGGAGTGCAGCATGCAGAGCAGGGTGCGGAGCAGGGTGCAAGAGATGGTGGAGAGCAGGGTGCAGGGTACAGGAGATGCTGGAGAGTGGGGTTCAAGGTGCAGAGCAGGGTGCAGGAGAATGTGGAGAGTGGGGTGCAAAGCAGGGTGCAGGGTACAGGAGATGTTGGAGAGCAGGGTGTAGGAGATGATGGTGAGTGGGGTGCAGGTTGCAGAGCGGAGTGCAGGATGCAGAGGAAGGTGGAGAGCAGGGTGCAGAGCAGGGTTCAAGGTGCACCCATAGGATGCTGGATGCAAGGTATGGAGCTCACAGCGAGGGGTGCAGGGAGCAGGGGATGGTGCAGAGCAGACGATGTTGGACATGATGTGCGGAACTTAGAGTGCAGAGCATGTGCTCAGTGCAGAGCAGGGGGCAGAGAGCAGAGGGCAAAGTGTAGGGTACAGGGCTTGGGGTGCAGGGCTGGGCAGGTGCTGGGGGGGCACGGGGACAGTGCAGACGCCTTGGTCAGAACGAGTTCTTCTGGGCTTGTGGTCTGGCTGGGCTGGGGAACAGGGTGCTCACAATGCACGGTTTCAGCTCGGCTTTGCTGCCCCAGGCCAGGACCAAGGGACACCTTGGCCAGCCCTGGAGTTGATCAGGGCTTGTGGGCACGCAGCTGGGCTGGGACAGCTGGGTGGCATCACCTAACCCTCCATGTATAGAGGGGCAGCTCAGAGGGAGATTCGGGGCTGGAACCATGGCCGTGTGCCCTTCACCCTACTGCCCAGTGGGGCCCTGGTGCCCACACAAGCTGGGACTGGCTCTGAGGCTGGCACTGGGACTGGCATGGCTCCTTCCCATTGCTCCCCCACAGCTTAGCTCTGGGCTGGTGCCAGTATCTCCACGCTTGCTAATCACCACTGCTCAGCCGGCAGATTTAGCACTAAATCCCTCTGCATGTAATCGACTCCGCTGGCTGGAGCTGGAGCCGGAGCCAGAGCCAGGGCGGGAGGCGAAGGATCCTGTGCCAGCTGCAGGTTGGGCTCCCCGGGCTGTGCTGTGCTCAAATGCTTGTACCCTACTGAGCTACAGCGTGCCACGCTCTGCATGCCATCCTGTGCTGTGCCGTGCATCCCATGCTGTGCCATACACACAGCTACAACTGCCTGAAAGGAGGTTGTAGGGAGGTGGGTGTTGATCTCTTCTCCCAAGTGGCAGGGGATAGGATGAGAGGAAACGGCCTCAAGTTGCACCAGGGGAGGTTCAGATGAGACATCAGGAAAAATTTCTTCACTGAAAGGGTTCTCAGGCAAGGGCAGAGGCTGCCCAGGGAGGTGGTTGGTTCACCATTCCTGGAGGGGTTTAAAAGATAGGTAGATGAAGCACTTAGGGATGGTTCAATAGTGGACAGGTGTGGTTGGACTCGATCTCAAAGGTCTTTTCCAACCAAGCAATTCTATGATGCCACGCTGTGCAAGGACTGGCTCCAAGAGGGTCCCTTCTAGGCCACTGTTTAGAGTGACTCTGTGAGCTGTCCCCTCCCTATCTCTGCTAACTCCTATCCCCATCCCCAGCCTGCTCAGCCACTGCCCAGCGCATCCAAAACAGACCAAATTGGTTGGGACCTGGAGCTCAGTGGAAGGGCTGTGTGACCTGCAGTACCCACATAGGAGACACAGAGCCACATGGGGTGGCTCTGGCCACACCGTGGTGCTGGGGGCTTGGGCAGACACTGCTGGACCAGGCAGGTGGTGGGCAGGGGCCGGCAGGCTGGCAGGGTGCCCTGGCCAGGATGCGTCCTGTTGAGTCAACACTGGCAGGGATGAGGTGCGGGGGAGGCTGCTGGAAGCTGCTTGGCACCCGCTGCCAACACAGCCAGGAGAGGCTGAGCACCCACCCACCTGCCAGGGCAACAGTGGCCCGTGACTGGTGGCCTCCACCCTTGGCCAACCAAGGATGGGAATGCAGGGGCTTGTCCTGGGCACAAGCCCATTGCTTCTTCTTGAGTGGAGCTGTGGCAAAAGGTGGTCCAGAGACCCTCGAACTGACCATAGGGTTTGCCCCAAGCCCCAGAGGGAGAGGTACCCCCAGGACCTGGGACTGGACACCTCTCTGCTTGAAGCAGTGACAGGGCTGCCTCCAAACGCCACTCACCTGGGAATGGCACAGGCAGGTAAATGCTTGTGCAGGACTCATTCTTCCCAGCAGATGCTTGGCATCCCCCATCCCTGCTCTTATATCCCTGGGTTCCTGCATACACATGCCCGGTTCTGGGTGAGCTCTGGCATCCCAAGGTCCTGGGCAGATCCGCTGGCCTGGGATCCAGCTCCAAACTGGGCTCTGGCTCCACTGCTTCCCCCCCAAGTTGAGCTCCTGCCATTCAGGTGGACCGCAGTGAGGTCATCAAGAGCAACCTCAACCCTGTCTTCGCCAAGATCTTCACGGTAGACTACTACTTTGAGGAGGTGCAGAAACTGCGGTTCGAGGTCTATGACAGCCACGGGCACGCTGGCGTGGGCACGCACGATGATGACTTCCTGGGGGGCATGGAGTGCACTGTGGGGCAGGTGAGTCCACATCTCCCACCCTGGGGACACCAGCCTCAGTGGCATCCCCTCCCTGACCCCTTGACTTTTGCAGATCGTGGCGCAGAAGCGGGTGACAAAGCCACTGTTCCTCAAGTATGGGAAGTTTGCGGGCAAGTCCACCATTACGGTGAGCAGCCAAGGCCGTGCCTGGAGTGGCACCGAGGTGGGATGCACGAGTGGGACCAAGCCAGGACCCTGAGGTGACCCCAAGCTAGGCATGTGGTTGGCACCCAGATGAGGAGGTGCAATAGAACTGTGGGACACATGGGTAGCACAGGACTGGTGTGCTGGGATGGCATTGAGCTGGGGCATCGGGTGACACTGAGCTGGGCAAGGACATCAAGCTGGGGCATATGGAGAGTCCCAATAACCCTCCTTCTGTCTCAGCTGTCATGCAGCTCTGCAGTCCCACAGGCTCTTGGAGGTAGGGAGAGCTCAGGGTCCCAGTTGATGTCTGCTGGCCCCCCTGGAGAGTCCTCACTTTGCTGAGGGGACAGACAGCACCCTGTCCCCTCCCTGGGCATTGCCCTTTGCAGACAGGCAGGGAGACAAAGCCATGCTTGGTGCTGAGCACCCTGCAGCCACCTCTCCTCTCAGGTCATCTCGGAGGAGATCTCAGGGAACAATGGCTATGTGGAGCTCGCCTTCCGGGCCAAGAAGCTGGACGACAAGGTGAGCCATGGCCCACGGGCAGGGCGGGCAGGGTGGGCAGGGCAGATGGTGCCCTGCCCCATTTTCCCTCCTCCAGGACCTCTTCAGCAAGTCGGACCCCTTCCTGGAGATCTACCGCATTGATGATGACCGCAGCGAGCAGCTGGTGTACCGCACCGAGGTGAGGATCCATCCCGCAGCCAGCCCATGGCTGCCCCCACAGCTGCCCAGCCCCACTGAACCTTTGCCCCACAGGTGGTGAAGAACAACCTGAGCCCCATCTGGGAGCCCTTCAAGGTCTCCCTCAACTCGCTCTGCAGCTGCGAGGAGAAGAGGAAGCTGAGGGTGAGGAAGGGAAGGCTGGTGGGAAACCCCATCCCTGCCTTGGGGAGGCACGTGTACCCCAGTTTCCCCACGGGGATCCCAAGGCACCAGGGATGGTGGTGGAGACAGTGCTGGGGCTGGGTGGGGGGTTGGGGGGTGCTGCCCAGCCAGGACTGAGCCGTGTCCCACCGCAGTGCGTGGTGTGGGACTACGACTCGCGTGGCAAACACGACTTCATCGGGGAGTTCTACACCACCTTCGAGGAGATGCAGAAGGCAATGGGGGAGAACAAGGTGGGCGTGGGGGCAGTTTTGGGGTCACACCTCCACACTACCAGCAGATCCCATTCCAGGAGGCACCTCTCAGCTCCTCCTCTGGTTTAGGGGCCATTCTCCCCTCACTGCACCCTCTTTGGGGAAGGGATGGTGGGTCTGGGCTCCTCTGGGGAAATTAGCGTTGGATGGCTGAGCTGGAGCCCGTGGGCTGGCTGGGAGCAAGGAAAGGCAGCTGCACCCAGAGCCTGAGGGGCTGCAGGGTTCTGGGACTGTGGGGGTACTGAATTGTGGGGCTGGAGGTTTATGGGGCTGCAGGGCTGCAGGAAGGCAGGGTTATGAGGCTGTGGGGTTATGGGACTATGGGGTTACAGGGCTGCAGGGCTGTGGGGTTATCGGGCGGTGGTGTTATGGGGCTGCAGGGCTGTGGGTTTATGGGGCTGTGGGGTTATGGGGTCACAGAGCTGCAGAGCCATGGGGTTGGGGGTGCTGTGGGTTTGGGGGGGCCGCAGGCAGCGCGGGTGCCGCGTGCCACAGGTGCAGTGGGACTGCATGAACCCCAAGTACAAAATCAAGAAGCGCAACTACAAGAACTCGGGGGTCGTGGTGCTGCTGGACCTGAAGGTGAGTGTCTGCACGCTGCGTCGTGCCCAACCATGCCTGGCTGCTGTGGCACGGCGTGGGCAGGACTGGCTCATGTGGGTCCCTCTGGAAGATCCACAGGGTTTACTCCTTCCTGGACTACATCATGGGCGGATGCCAGATCCACTTCACGGTGAGCAGTGTCCTCACACCCCGAAGCAAAAGGGGCTCTGGCACTGAGCCATGCACACATCCCCCAGCGCTGCAGGGACATCCCAGCTCAACCAAGCCGTGGCTGTGCCAGACTGCCAGTGAGCAGGGCTGGCAGAGCCATCTGACCCTGGTGGGGACATACCAGTGGCCCCACTCGCTCTGGAGGGACTCTCACCACTGCCTCCCCTCTCTAGGTGGCCATCGACTTCACAGCCTCCAATGGGGACCCCCGAAACAGCTGCTCCCTGCACTACATCAACCCCTACCAGCCCAACGAGTACCTCAAGGCGCTGGTCGCGGTGGGCGAGATCTGCCAGGACTATGACAGGTCAGTTGCTCTAGTGGGTGCTGTGGGGCCAGGACACCCTGGTGATGATCACCCTGGGGTCAGAGCTGCGGTGATCATCACCCCAGTGAGATCTAAGGCTCCTCACACCTCTTTCCTTGCAGCGACAAGAAATTCTCAGCTCTGGGCTTTGGTGCAAGGATCCCCCCTAAGTATGAGGTAAGGGGTTGGTTGGGGTACTGGGATCCCATGGGAGCCCAAGGATGCACTTGTCCCTCCAGGACCCCAGGGGGGCGGATGTGTGACCACTGACTGCTCCCTCCCCTTTCTTCCTTCAGGTCTCCCATGATTTTGCCATCAACTTCAACCCTGATAATGATGAGTGCGAGGGTGAGTCCAGCTCCAGTGGGGCCAGAGAGCCCAGTCCCATGGCCCACCCTGTGTCAGACACTGATGCTGACCCCCTCACCCCTTACAACCCCCTCAGGCATCCAGGGCGTCGTGGAGTCCTACCAGAACTGTCTGCCCAAAATCCAGCTCTATGGCCCTACCAACGTGGCCCCCATCATCTCCAAGGTGGCTCGCGTGGCAGCCGACGAGGAGCGGACGAAGGAGGCTTCGGTAGGTGCCCTGGCCAGCTGGCTCCAGGCTGAGCCCCAGCACATTTGTGCCATTTACAGCTACTCCCATGTCGGAGCCGAGCCCTTGTCTGGCTCCCCTGACATGGGGCCACCAGTGGGGTCAGACAGCACCCCCAGAGCATCCCTCCCCCCTCAGCAATACTTCATCCTGCTGATCCTGACGGACGGAGTGGTGACGGACATGGCGGACACACGGGAAGCCATCGTCCGTGCCTCCTACCTGCCCATGTCCATCATCATCGTGGGGGTGGGCAACGCTGACTTCACTGACATGCAGATCCTGGATGGGGATGACGGCATCCTGCGCTCCCCCAAGGGCGAGCCTGTCCTCCGCGACATTGTCCAGTTCGTCCCCTTCCGGGAGTTCAAGAATGTGAGTGGCACATCAGTGGTTCTCCTGTCCCCAGGGCAGGACTGAGCATTGCAGCACAGCAAGCCCATGCCCTGTGGGTGCCACTCCGCATGCCAGGGTGGGCAGGTGCCACCATACCCCAGCTCACCTGTCCTCCCCGGTGTCCCACATCCTGCAGGCATCACCGACGGCCCTGGCGAAGTGCGTGCTGGCAGAGGTGCCCAAGCAGGTGGTGGAATACTACAGCTACAAGGCCTTCCCACCCCGCTGCCCCCAGTCCGAGACCCCTGACTCCAACCTCAGCTCTCCCCAGTGAGGAGCCCCTTGCTTCCCTCGGTGTGGGACAGGGATGGACAGGGGTCCCTGCCACAGACCCCTCACTGGGCATGGGGGACGCCAGGAGCCAGTACCGCGCCCTCACGGCCACCTAGCTGGGGACACAGGGATGGTCCTGGTGCTCCAATTCAGGACTTTCACCCTGTGCTGCTCAGGAGGCTGGGGGATCTCAGAGGGCATTGTCTAGTCGTGGTGCTCCATGCCCCATGGCCCATCCCCTCTCCATCCCTGCTGTTCCTGTGGTCCCCTTGGTCCCTGCTCATTTGTTGCTGTGTCGTCATTTGGAGGCTGCATGAATGTCCCCCTCCAATATGTGTGAAGCCCCCCAAATAAAGTAACCAGCCCTGTGCCCATGCCTCATGCTCTCTGGGTGCTGACATCAAACCCCCCTGCCTGGCGCTTGGCAGGGTGGGGGCACAGGGACAACAGCTCCTGGGGTGCTGTCTGTACCCCCTGGCACCGCTCACCGTGTCACCACACTGCCCAGCGCCAACCAGCAGCAAGAGCAAGCAAGAGCCGAGCACGGCCCCCAGCCCCAGCTGCTCACACGGGCACGGGCGCTGCCCCCAGCCACTCTGGCTGCCCCTATATTTAGGGGGATTCGTGACTGGCAGCACGCAGGGAAGCGCTGGTTCTGGGCATCTCAGATACTTTTGAGCAGCCGCTGCTTTTAAGTTGTGCCGGAGCGGCTGCCCACCCCGCTGTGCTGCCCTGAAATCCAGGCTACAGGAGAGGGAGTGGATACAGCATCAATGCCTGCTGCCTGTTCCTGCCCAGCACATTGCATCGTCTGTGTGCCACGTGCCGTGTGCTGTGTGCCATGTGCCACGCACTGTGTGCCATGCGCTGTGTGCTATGTACCATGTGCCACATTCCATGTGCCATGTGCTGTGCCGTGCACTGTGGGTTTCATGCCATGTACTGCATGCCACATCCTGTGTCATGTGCTCTATGCTGTGTGCATGCTGTGTGCCGTGTGCTACGTGTTCTGCCATGTGCTGTGTACCGTGTGCCAGGCACCACATGACCTGTGCTGTATGCTGCATGCCACACATTGTGCCACGTGCCATGTACTTTTTGCCACGTGTCATGCACCACATGCCGTGTTCCACGTTACTGCATGCCAAGTGCCACGTGGTGCCTGCTTCACGCTCCGCGTTGTACTATGTGCCACCCCATGTGCCCCATGCCATGTGCTCTGTGCCATGTGCTCTGTGCCATGTGCCATGCGCCACACACGGGCACTGTGCCACGCTGCTGCCGTTTACTGTGCTGAGAGACGGCTGCGTTCACTATGCGCAAGCTGCCTCCTGCCACGTGCTGTGACACTGTGCCACGTGTCATCCACCCTGTCCCGTGTGCTGTGTGCCATGTGTCCTTCACCCTGTGCCATGTGCTGTGTGTTGCTGTCCCAGTGCTGGCAGATGCTCCTGGTGACACCCACCACGGTGGGGTGTGACCCAAGGCCACGGCGGGGACAGAAGTTGGGGCCTCGGGCAGCTGTCACAGGGCAGGGGCCACCCAAGAGCCACGTGGGTGCCACTGAGCTAGGATCTGGGGCTGGGGATGCTGCAGTCAGAGGAGTGCCAGCTCATTCCTGTCCAGGCAGCCGTGTGAGCTGGGAGCCACTCACCCATCCACCAGGATGGCCACGCAGAAAGCCTGTGCCACTGGGGCACTGCCACTGCCGGCTCTCCCGCGCGCAGGCAGAGCGTGCTGCCCGCTCAGATCAACCCACATATTTATAGCTCCTGATTCATCTCCTATAAAGCAGGATAATAGACGTTGCCATAGAAACCCAGCGCCTGATGAGCCTGCGGCTGCAACCGGCCCTGGGCACGGGCAGAGCTCTGCCCTGGCACCCTCATCCATGGGGCTGGCTGGGTGCCTGCCAGTGGGTGCAAGGGGACTCCACAGGGCTGGGATGCCCAGTGTCACCAAGCTGGGCTGCACCCACCAGTGGCACAGCTGGGCTGGGCAGTGGCAGCAGAACTGGCAGAGTTGGCAGGGCGCCGATGCCACCACCCTATGGAGGGTCTCGACGTCTGCCCCAGGTCAGCTGAGCTTTGGCAAGGAGTCTTGCTCATGCCATGGCTGAGATGTCACACCCCCCCTTCCCAGGCACTGTGCCATGCTGACCCAGCACATGCTGGTTAATTAAGCCAGGAGTTAATTATTGATGGTGCCTGCACTTCTCCAACTCCTTGAAGCAAGGAGGGTAGGGAGGAGTCACCCAACACACCGTGGAGCCATGGGGGGTGCTGCCCCGGAGATGCTGGGGTTAAGATGGGTACAAGCGCCTGGCTGCAAACACCTCAGGAGGGGAGATGGGCTGGGGGCACCAGAGCATCGAGGGGCAGCCCAGGGGCAGGATGGGGGCATCAGGGTGCAGGGGACATCAGGAGAGAGTACACCAGGGCAGGGTGGGGGGCACAGGGCTGCTGGAACGGGGGTGCAGAGGGTGCACTGGGGCTGGGCAGGGATCAAGAAAGTTCTTGGGGGTGTGTGTGAGGCTTGACACTGCTGAAGGAGCTGGCTCTGTGCCATGGGCTCTGCCAGCCAGCAAGACAGGCTACAAGAAAGCTGGGAAGGGACTTTCTCCAAGGACAAGTAGAGATAGGATGAGGGGGAACAGCTTTAAACTGGAAGATGGCAGATAAGTTGCCCAGGGAAGCTGTGGCTGCCCCATCCCTGGAAGTGTTCAAAGCCAGGTTGGATGGGGTCTTGAGCAGCCTGGTCTGGTGGAAGATGTCCCTGCCCACGGCAGGGGGGTGGAACTGGTCTTTAAGGTTCCTTCCAACCCAAACCATTCTATGACTATGAAACACCAGCACCGTGCAGCCATGCCGTGACCCCCACCATAGTGCCCACCCGGTCATTGCCCTCCATGGCAGATAAGGTCCCCGTGGATGGGTCCCCACCCTGATGTGCTCCTGATAACACCAGGTGCTGCTGGCACCCCCCCTTCTTGCCCCGTGCCCGTTGGAACACGCTGCCTGACTGGAAACAGCAATAAATATTTATTTCCCTGGGGTGGCCGGGCAGAAGGGGGGGGTTTCATGGTCACACACTGCACCCAAGGGGAAGGAAGACCATGATCATGGCTGGAAAAGTCTCCTATCCTGGGGGGGGTGGTCATGCAGCTGTTCCTCAACTCCCGGACTCCTGTCCCCACTGCAGCCCCAGGGTAATGCATGGGGTGTATAAATTATGAGGTGTGGGGGGGCTCCCCACGGAGGGTACCTCCCCCTCCCCCCCGCAGAGGGCTCAGCAGGTGCGGGGGGCAGTTGTGTTGTGCAGTGGTCAGGCTGAGCACCTCCAGCCCCTCAAGCCATGGGCCAGCGCATGGGCAGCTCCAAGTCCCCCATATTCTCTTGATAGAGGCGGTTGAAGAGGGCATTTTGCAGAGGGGTGAAGTGATCACGCCAGTCGCCCACCACACCTGCAGGATGAAGGGGATGGGGCAGCAGGGAAGCTGCAGCCAAGGCCATCACCCTTCACCTGTCCCTCCACCCTGTCCCCTCCTCACCTTTCCTCATGAAACATCCCTGGCTGTGGTCCATGATCTCGGAGGGGATGAGGGAGTAGTTGACCATGGCGTTATCCCGCATGGTGGCAAAGCTGCAGTGCTGCTCCAGGGCTTCCAGCGTCTCTGGACCCAGCAGGCAGCCCAGGAAGGCGCTGAGGCGCTGAGCCGTGCCGCACAGGTCCTGCGGTGGAGGGGGCGGTCAGCCCTGGGCTGCCAGCGGGGATGGGGATGGGGGAAACATCAGGGCTCACCTGGTGCAGCTCCTCATAGGTGACGTAGAAGATGTCCAGGAGTTGCCGCTGGCCCAGCCAGCCTTTGACGTGGTCAAACCAGGAGCCATAGTGCACTGGAGGGAGGCAGAGGGGGGTCCTGTGACTGGGAGGTTCTGTGACTGAGCCTCAGAACTCCAGGGACCTCCAGCCCTTACCTGTGCCCTCGAGGAACTGTGTGAGGAAAGTGTCGAAGGATCCAGGGTCAGGCAGGAACTTGGCCAGGTGGTGAAAGTGGTAGAAGGAGACGGCGACATCCTTGGGGTTCCTGGCCACATAGATCACCTAGAGGGGGGAGGACTGTCAGCAGCTCAGTAGGGAACATTCCACTCCAGTTGTCTCAGAAAGCCCCCGGCAATCACCCTGGTTGTGTGTAGGAAGCCCCATGGGCACGTGATGCCCCTGTGAGGACCCCCTGGACCATCCCAGCCCCCCTCACCTTGACCTTGCTCTGCTGTAGGGCAGGGGCTAGGACACGGGCAGGCAGGTGGGTGGTGATGAGCCGTCGGGCTGTGTCCTGCAGCGCTTCCCTGAAGTAGATCTGCTCCAGCCAGGGCGCGCGCTCCCAGTTGGGGATGGTCTTGGCTGGCAGGACATCCCCGTGGCTGAACAGCAGCGTCAGGATCTCCTGCATCCAGGTGGTGCCTGGAGAGGTGGCTGTCAGGGTAGCACTACCCCGGCTTGGGGTACCACGCGGCACCACACAGAATGGCACAGCAGGGCAAGCATGGCATGGCACAGCACAGCAAGGCATGACACAGCACAGCAAGGCATGGCACAGCACGGCACGTCAAGGCACAGCATGGCACGTCAAGGCATGGCATGGCACAATGTGGCATATCAGGGCAGAGCATGGCATGGCTCAGCACAGCATGGCATAGCAGGGCAACCATGGCATGGCACAGCTCTACACAGCACAGCACAGTACTCCACGGCATGCTGTGACTTGGCACAGCATGGCACAGCATGGCACGCCATCATACAGCACAGCATAGTATGCAACAGATTTACCCAGCATGGCACGGCTCAGCATGGCATCGCTTGGTATTGCATGGCTTGGAACAGCACAACATGGCACGGGGCAGCTACTGGTCTGGCAGTGCCATGTGAGGTCCCCCCCACCAGCGACACCAGCCTGGATCTGGGAACAGGACAGGCTGGGGAAGGGGTGGGTGTGGATGCAGCCACTCCCCCCCCTGGGGACAGGGGGTTTAGGTGGTGGGAGCCAATGGCCAGGGGGCCTCTGCACTCTGCCCAGAGAGGCCGGTGTGGGCTGTGGGGGTCTCTGCCTGGGGCCAGGCTGGCCCTGGTCCCAGCCACCTCCCAGCCACGCGGGCAACTCCCACTCCTGCCTGCCAGCTGAGGACTGTGTAGCAGAGCCTGCCTGTGCCCCTCTCCTCTAGCCTGGGGATCCCCAACCCTGTCCACTGCCCCCCTCCCCAACCTGGGTCCCCTCCCTGTCCCCCAGTCCCTTCCTGCCCCCCCTCACCCGATTTGGGGTAGGTGGCGATGACCACATCGGTGGGGCGGAAGGGGAAGGTGGTGGCGAAGGTGAGGGAGTCCTGGGTGTGGAGGTGGCCGGGCAGGGCGATGCCAGCAAAGGTCTCAGTCACCTCCAAGCGATCCATGGCCCGGCCAACTGCGGAGAGCGCGCTCGCAACTGGCCTTAAATAGTTGCAAAAGAGGAAGCCGTCCCGGCGGGCGGAAAGCCAGGCTGGACCGACACATTCCTGCCCGGGATCCAGGGATCCGGCCACGCCGGGGCGATCGCTGGGAAAGCGCTGCCTGTGGGGTTGCAGGATCACCCTGGGATGGGGGGGAGCCCGGAGGGGGATGGGGGTCCCGGGTGGCCAGACCCACCAACACAGCCAGGAGAACCAGGCATCCCGCTCACCCAGTGAGTGCCTTGCCAGCCACCACAGTGCACAGTGACCACAGGGGTGCCAGCCCTGTGCCATGCCCCCATGGCCGTGCTCCCCATGGTACAGTGGATTCCCATCCTGGCTCTCCCCAAGATGAGGAGGGGACCAGCCCTTCCCACATGGCTCCGTGCCATTCCCAGCAGCCCCACAGTACCTCTTTGCTGTGCACGACACTGCAGCCCCCACCAGCCCCTCGGCCACCCCACCCCCTGGCAGGAGCCAGATGGGGTGCCCGCACCATGGTGTGGGGCTGCAGGACTGATGGGTGGCTCAGTTCCCCCCCCCCCTCAGTGGGGCGGGGGGGGGGGAGCCCAGCACACATGGAGCAGCCCCACACCAGAGATATGTTGTCCCAGCTGCTGCCTCTCCATGGTGGGATGGCCTCACCACAGAGCCGCGGGGTCTGCTGGCACTCGGCCGCTCTCCAGCACCCGACGCCACGTCTGGGGGTGGCTCTGGGGTGGCCAGAGCCCGTCCCAGCCTCGCTGTCGGCACGCAAGCTGGAAAACCTATTTCACGGCTGTTGCAGGCAGCAGCTGCCCGAGTGTGCCAGGGCCAGGGTGAGTGAGGGACAGGGGTTTCATGCCCGTCGGCACTGGGGTGCCAGCACTGGGCCAGGGGTGCTGGCGGGTGCTGGCACTTGGGAGGCTGGTGGGGATGGGACGGGCACTTTCCCAGACAAACAATCTGGGCTGCATTAAGAGGGGCTGGGAACATCGTCACAGCTCTGCGGAGAGGCCACCGCATGGCCCTGCCACCCAGGGCTGGGGGATGCTGTCGCCGCGCCATCCCAGTGCCTGTGCTGCCAGTGCTGGGGCGCAGGGTACACAGGGTGGGGTTACGGCTGCACATCCTGGTTATTTATTTACAGCAGGAGGGGACGGACAGTGAGCCGGGGCTGCTGTCCCGGTGCATGCGCTCAGCAGGCTGGTGGTGGCTGTAGCTGGTCACCCCAGCTCATTCCCCAGTGGCATCGATTGGGTGAAGATGCCAGGTGGGGACGCGTTGACGTTGGTGCTGGCGCTGTGCCTGCTCCTGCCCTGTGCCAGCCAAAATCACCGGGAGGAGGCCGAGCGCATCATGACGACCACGCCGGTCATCGATGGGTGAGCAAAGGTTGCCTGATCCCGTGTCGTGCTCTGCTGTCCCAGCTACAGCTCTCGGTACCCCAAGAAAAACCCTCTCCAGAAAACCCCATTGGGAATGGCCCTGCCAGGGAATCCCCATGCTGGGCACCTTGGAGAGACAGCTCTCCCAGGGGATCCCCATGCCGAGCACTCCAGGACGTGTAGCCAAGGGGATCCCCAGGTGGTGCAGCCCAGCTGGAAGCGGGCAGGGTGCCGGGAAGCCAGAGCCACACTGCCCCAGGGGAAGTTCCCATTGGGGAAAAAGAGGTCCCACGGGGTCATGTCCTAAGGGATGTCCCTGGTCTCATAACAGGAGCCTCAGGAGTCTCCAGTCCTCTGAAAGTTCCCAGTGGGCACCAGCCCTGTGCCCTGCAGCCTGGCACGGTGCAGCCCCTGGAAGCGGGCGTGGGGCAGGGGGAGCTGGAGGATGTGGGGACCATGACCCGGGAAGGGAGAAGTGGGATTGGTTCCCAGCACTTCCCCAGCAATACTGCTGGCTGGGGGACGTCGCGTGGCGGTGACGTCCTGGTGGTAGTGACAGTGATATCCCTGTAGGAGGGATGCAGGGACGACTCCCCCAGCTGTGAGGAATGGGGTGTACAGAGAGGTCCTTGGACTCTCTTGGGTCCCCACCGGCCGACAAAGGAGGCCACGTGTGGGACTCTCCCCTGTGAGCAACCTCTCCCTGATTCCTGCCCAGAGCTGCTTGGGGGAAGCTCCTGATAAAGGGCACAGATGGGTGGGCAAATGGACCAGTGAGGGGGGGGAGGGAGGGACGGAGGGACCAATGCTTGGAAGGATGGACAGGAAAACGGGCAGGTAGATGGACAGCCAGGAAACTGCCTGGAAGGATGGGCAGATGGACAGGCAGCCTCTCACTCCTGCTCTCTCCCCTGCCCAGGCACAATGACCTGCCCTGGCAGCTCCTCAAGAGGTTCAACAACCAGCTGAGGCTGCCAGAGGCCAACCTCACGCTGCTGAACGGCACCCACACCAACATCCCTAAACTGCGCAAGGGGCACGTGGGCGGGCAGGTGGGACAACAATGCAGACAGAGCACCGGGGAGGGCACCGGGGTGGGCACCAACATGGGCAGGGGGCACTGGTGTTGGCATGGGCACCAGGGTGAGCGGCAGTGGGCACAGGGTCGGGTTCCTGGTACTCACCAAGCTGTGTCGTGGGCAGTTCTGGTCAGCATACGTGCCCTGTGACACCCAGAACAAGGACGCGGTGAAGCGCACGCTGGAGCAGATCGATGTGGTGCACCGCATGTGTGAGCTGTACCCCGAGACCTTCGCCTGCGTCGTCGATAGCACCGGTGAGTGGGCTTGGGGCCAGGACGTGGGTGCCCCAGGCGACATGGGTGCTCCAGTTTGCCCGCCCTGACTGATGCCTCCACCCTCCTGCAGGCATCGAGGAGGCTTTCAAGAACAAGAAGGTGGCCAGCCTCATCGGGGTGGAGGGCGGCCACTCCATTGACAGCAGCCTGGGTGTTCTGCGCACCTTCTACCGCCTGGGGGTCCGCTACATGACCCTCACCCACAGCTGTAACACTCCCTGGTAGCAGCCCCCAACGGGGACCGGGATGGGGTGACAGGGCCAGTGGAGGGGGAGACAGAACATGTGGCTGAACCTTGATGCTCTCCCTGCTCCACAGGGCTGACAACTGGCTGGTGGACACTGAAGATGAGCAGCCTGTGCACCATGGCCTCTCATCCTTTGGGAAGGTGAGTGGGGACAAGGTCAGTGGCGGCACCTGGGAGCAACAGCCAGGGCTGGTGGTACATGGTGCCAGCACTGACCAGCCCCATGCTGAGCTGTTAAGTTGAGCAGCGGGTGCACGGTGCCCCCTTGTGCAGGGCTGCCATGGCCCTTGCACACCCCTCATCCATCCTGTCCCCATCCCTGTCCCCGCAGTCAGTGCTGGAGGAGATGAACCGCCTGGGCATGATCGTGGACCTGGCACACGTCTCAGAGGAGACCATGATGGTTGTGCTGAGGCTCTCCAAAGCCCCCGTCATCTTCAGCCACTCATCCGCCTACCACCTCTGCCCGCACCGCCGCAACGTGCCCGATGAAGTGCTGAAGCTGGTGGTGAGCACCCAGGCACCGCCATGGGCAGGGAGGGAACTGGCTGAGGGGCCAAGGGGCTCAGGGCTGCCTCCTCCCAGGCCTCCACGGGCAGCCTGGTGATGGTTAACTTCTACAACGCCTACGTGACATGTGGGGACACGGCCACGGTGGCCGATGTTGCAGGTGAGGCAGGTGCCCTGGTGGGCAAGGGGGGGTGCCAGTGCCCACTCCCCCTCCCCGTCCTGCTCACCTCAGCTCCTCTGCACCCACAGGCCACATGGACCACGTGAAGAAGGTGGCCGGCGTCCAGTCCGTTGGCTTCGGCGGGGACTATGACGGGGTCACGGGGTAAAGTGGGTAACGGGCACAGGATGGGCTGCACTGGTGGGCAGGGGCAGCGTGTCCCCAGCTGTAGGGACTTGCCATGGAGCGGGGTGTGGGAGGTGGGTGCCTGCCCCTGGCACTGCTGCGAGCTGCGGGGTGGTGCAGGCTCCCCACTGGCCTGGAGGATGTCTCCACGTACCCCGCACTCGTGGCCGAGCTGCTGGCGAGGAACTGGACAGAGGCAGAAGTGAAGGCAGCCCTGGCTGAAAACCTGCTCCGCGTCTTCAAGAAAGTGGAGGAGGTGAGCAGGGCACTGGGAGCACTGGGATGGGAAGTACAGGGCACAGGGACACACGGGACAGCAGAGGCTAGTGGGACAGCAGGATCTATGGCACTCAGGGATGTATGAGCACACAGGGGGCAGCAGGATAAATGAAGGTGTGGGGACACACAGGGCTTTGGGGTGGCATGGGGCAGCACGGGGACATGCAAGGTGACGGGGGGGCTGCATGGGGCAAGGGGACTGCCCCTTGCTGATGGAGCCCACCCTGTCCACATCACAGGTGAAGACGTCCATGCAAGGCACGTTCGCCCGTGAGACGCCCATTGCTTTCGAGGAGCTGGAGGGGACATGTAGGACGCGCTATGGGTACCCCAACAGTGCCAGTACAGCCCGGCTTCCGCTGGCATTCCTAATGCTGGCACCAGCGCTGCTCTGCTTCCTGCTCTCCTAGTGCCCAGCTCCCACCGCAGCCCCAGCACCCGCCCGGCACGATGCTGGCGGCTCGTTTGGTGGCTGCTGGGCTGGGCCCAACCCCACTGCTCCTTCCCACCTGTGTGCCGGCCCCGTGAGCAAAATAAAGTCGTGCTTCCAGCACCGTCAGCAGCAGGCACTGCCAGCCCCAGCCCTGGCACATCATCCACCACCCTGGCTGTCTGGCCCCATCCCCGGTGGGCGCCCAGCCCAGGGAATCGGGAATCTGTCACCGCACGGGGAGTGACACATTGCTGCAACACACAGCCAGGGTGGCTGTAGGGCTGCCTCCGCAGGATGCTCTCATTAATCATTAGCTAATTAATTGGCTACTCAATTATCTTCTTAGTAATTTCCTCTCACATTTGAGAACAGCCTGTCTTTGGAGCGGAGGCGGCTTTGGGCACCAGGAAAACAGGCAGGAGAAGGAGAGCCACCTTCCTGTGGCATTCACAAATCGTCTGAGGCACAGAGCCCCGTCTGCCAGCCCAGCCCGGGGAAGGATGGGCACAAGAAAGGGATGCAGCTGGTCCCTGCCAGGATGGTGACTGCAGCGGGCCAGGGCAGCCCCAGAAACGGTGAGAAGAGCTCAGGAAGATGGGCAGTCTGAAAACCACGCTGGGGAAAGGAGCTTGGCTCGATCTGGCTGCCTCAGCCTCCCCAAGCCAGTGTCGGCTGCACCAGGGCTCCTGCTCAGGAACCGGTTGGTCCCCGTGGGGAAAGAGTTGGGGGACTCATCAGGGCCCCTTCCTCTCCAGGACCCCTGGAGGCAGTGACCCCAGTGGTGGGGAGCTCCAGCCCTGTGGGTGACTGCTTCCCTTCCCCTGGGCAAGGAGAGGCAGGGAGGCCCCTTCCTCCTCCCCTCAGCAGCCCCTCTGTCCCAGGGAGGGGACTGGGCATGGCCACAGGCAGAGGGGCCTACAGACCCCTGCTTCCTGTCTGAACCTCCAGACCACTACAGAGGTTCAGGGATTGTTTATTTAAAATAGCAGAAGGTAATCCACAAGGGTTTAGAGAAGAAGAAAAAGGCAAACAAGACAAGCTTTAAAAAAACAGAGAAACATCGCAGTGAAAAAAATGAGCACTTCCAGGGACAGGGGGTCCCTGGGCCACAGGGCACATCCCAGCCCCCAGCCCCGTGGTTGGCACCTGTGCAGGGTCAGGCTGTTGCCCCACGGGGAGCAGCATCCAGTTATCCCACTCTGTAGAGCAGGCACCATTCTCCAGCGGGGCTCCTGCTTTCTGGCCAGCCCGTTGGGAGGTGGCACAAAATGCAATGCTCCACCATACACCAGTGACTTCGTAGATCAAGGCCACCTCCTTGTCCTCCTCAGCCACCACCCCACACCCCCAGCACACCACAAGGGCAAGAAGGCTCTGTCGGCACTAGATACACACTGCCAAGGCCACTGAACTCAGAAGAAATAAGAAAAACAGTGAAAAATGTTTGCGTTGCAAGTGCTGGGGAGATGGGCCCTGGCCCACAGTCAGTCCTGCCCCACAACTGCACAGGCAGCCTGGGAGGGCAGCCAACACAGGGAGCAGGAAGGAGCTGCCTCCCCCATGCTTCCCTTCCCTCCTCTCAGCACAGCCCAAAGCAGCAGCTGTGCATGCCTTACAATTCTCTCTAAAAGCAGTGAATCGGAGCTGCCCCGCTGCAGTGGGACCAGCTGCCGCCCCTGGCTGCACAGAGCACAGCTCAGCACACATCTACAGCCTGCAGCAAGAAGGTTAAAGTTCCTCTTGGTGAGAGCCAAAGGAAACTACATTTCCTTCCTGATGAGCTTCCCATCAATCCAGCAGCTCAGCAGTAACTGGGATTCACAGAGAAGAATGGGCACAGGAAACTCCAGCCCCAGGGGAAGGATCCAAGGCTCAAGCAGCCCCGCTTCCCCATAAGCAGCAAGGAGAGGGGACACAGGAAGCAGTGCCCACTCAACCAGCCAGGTTCCAGCAGCACGGAGCAGATGCAGCACGGTGGGGACAGCAGAGAGGGAATGGCAGCAGACACCCACAGGACAAGGCCACAGCCAGAGGTGCTCAGGATGGTTTAGCATTTACTGTCACACCCACTCAGCTGGGGGGACATTTGGGGACAAGGCTGTGGGCACCACTGCTGCAAGCCCAGGGCTGGAAGCTGCTGCAATCCACTCCCAGCTGCTGGAAAACAGGCAGGGACTGGTTCCACGTGGGAGGTCAGAGCCTGGATAACCATTTCCAGACCATGATAGCTGGAGGTGGGGAAATATGGATTTACACGCACGCGCACAGGGGCTTGTGCAGGGCAGGACAAGCATTTCAAAGGCCACTTTGTGGTACACAGCTCCAAGGAGGTTTGGCCTGGCAGGACAAGGAGCGAGCGAGTGGCAAGGTGAAGTCTGCAAACAGGGCACCCACCCATGGCTATGAGCTGGGCAGCCAGGGCTCAGGAAGGTCACTGCGAGGGAAGAGGTGCCACGGTGTAACCTTTGCTTCCTGCAAGGCGCTATCCTTCCCAGAAACACCACAGCCAGCAAAACAGCCCTTCCAAAACCGCTGTGACAGGAAGGCAGGTCTGTAGGAATCTCCCTGCTCCTTGTAAACAGCTCCTTGCTGCTGGCCACAAGGAAAAATCTCAGCCCACAGCTTGGAGACCCAGTCTAGAACAGGTAACAGATGCGTGCTACGCATGGAGACAGGTGAGCAGTGCCCCAGGAGACACTGCAACCCGCCCCCAGAATGATTAGTGTTAAATCAGGAGCGAGACATTGCATCACGGGACGCTGCCCGAAAGCAGCAGCAACCCTCAAATGAAAAACACCCTGAAATCAGAACCAGCAAAGCGTTCCTCCAGCCCAGAGAGAGGCTGTCTCTGCTCAGAAACCCCCCTGCCAGGGTTTGCTGCCTGCTCTGGGATAAGTCATCACTGTCACACCCCAAAAGAAGAGTCTAAATGCAGGCAGGCAGGGCTGGGGACATGTTGCTGGAGGAGGGGATGGCAGACTCCACCTGGCCAGCAGGTCACAGCAAGGACGTAGAGGGGGGGAAGGAGTCCTGGGCCCCTCCACCCCACACACCATACCACCAGTGTGGGGCTGCAGTCCGCAGGGGTGCCAGGAGACCTTAATTCCGCAAGGCAGCCAACCTAGAAGAGAGAGAAAAGACTTGAGAGCAGTAGAAAATAGCTGTGACTCAGGAGCACCCTTCAGCCAGTGTGTACAGGGATGTCTCTGCCCAGAAATTTCCATCCTGCAGCAGAAGTACAAAAAAACCTGCCTGGGGGTAGCGTGGGGCATCTCTCATCAACTCAGGTGAAGCACTGTGGAGAGGAGGTCCCTGTCTTCTCTTCTGGGTGTCTCACCACTACAGCCTGCCTGGCCCCCTCACAGGGCCATCCCCAGTTCCCAGGGCAGCACGCCACCCCCTTCGGACTGTCCCCAGATGGACCCCTGTGGCGGCTGCGTGGGAAGCAACAGGGAGAGGAAGCTCATCAGCTTCTCCTGGGGCAGTTCCAGGGAGACAGCCTGTTCCTGGAGCTGTTTGAAGGTCAGTGCCAAGCGTTCCCAGAGCGGTAGCAGCTGCGTGAGGGTGAGCACAGAGCAGGGGGAGACTGTTCTGCACCTCATCGACAAGAGCTCATTGCTAAGTGCCAGAAGCCAACCCCACCTCCAGTACAAAGCGGTCCCACAGCCCCAAAGGGCCACCTCTCCCGCCTGCGCACGGTACCGCAGGGACTGGTGGGCTCTGGCTTGCCCAAGCAGGAGAGAGCAAGGATTCATTCTCTTCATATTGGTGCAGGATCCCTGGGAAGGACTGAAACCGCCTTGACACAAGATCAAGGACGTAGGAGAGAACAAACCTCCGTGACAGTTGGTCTTCCTGGGTGCGAGCTGAGCTCTCCCCCACTGCTGAAGCCCCTGCGGGGAGCTGGTTGAGCTGGTCCATGATCTCCAGGCCGTTCTCCTCGGCGATCTGGACGATGAGGCTGTCCACCTGCTCCTGCGGCGTGGTCAGCGTGGTAGCAGAGCTCATGGAGTCCTCCATGACCTGTGACAGAGACAGTCCGTCACCCTGCCCCACAGGCAAAGCCACTCAGCCCAACCTGCCTTCCTCCCCCAAAGAGCCAGGTGCAGAGCCCTCAATCCTGATGGCAGGGTTGCAGTGAAAGGGCACAAGGTTTGTCTCTGCCACAGACCCCTCCAAGCAGCAGCTCGCTACAACACAGGGACAGCCATCCTCCCTCTTCTCCTTGTCTTCTATATTTCCCTCTGCACAGAGAGCTCCTTCCCTGTCTGGCACCAGAAACACGTCTTCCCCAGCATCTCTCATCTCCCTCAACTGCAGAGAACAGAACTGGTCAGGGGGTTTTCCACACCAGAAGCCGGAGTCCCCAAGGGGAACAGCGCCACTGCAGATTCCTGAGTTATATCTGGGACCCAGCTCTCTCCAGGGAGGCATCAAGTTACCATTCACAGACCCCATGTAGGGCAAGCCCACCCTCCTGAGCTCAGCATCTCCCAGCCCTCCCACACCCCTCAGGTACCACCAGCACTTACCGATGTATGAACATCCAAATTCTGAACCTGCTGCTCGAATTTATCCATCACTGCAGACACCTTCTGCAGATCCATGGAGCTCAGAGCCTTGTCCAAGGCCTTGGTCACCTGTGCCATGTTTTTCGTCACCTGCAAGAGGAGACTGCTTCACAGATGCTCCCTAAAGGCAAGGTACCTCGCTGCTGAGAGTAAAATCCAGGTCAGCAAGAGAGGAGCTAGCATTTCTGATGCTCACAGCAGTTTTAGGAGGCAGGACAGGCTCTGCCTCCTCTCCAGATGCCAGAACTGGGTCTGTGTGTGGGTTTTTCCAACCACATACATTCAGTGCAGACCCCAGGGCAGCGCTCCTAGCAGGATGGGTCCCAGCCCACCCCCTCACCCAAGCCATCAGGCAAGAGCCTCCAGGCATGAGCAACTTTTGCGTGTGCAGCCAAGGGTTTAAGATTTAACCATTTAACTCCAGCCCCTGACAAAGCAGCTCCACCACAAGGCCATTCCAGACAGGCCCTTCACAGACTGCACCAAAGCAAAAGAGTTGGAGCTAATTATGAGGTACGGCTAGATCCTTCCTTGGGACAGGGAAGTCCAAGGTGGCTCGAGGCAGCGAGAGGGGAAGAGCCAACGTTTTCTCTCCACACAGCACAGACCAGTTTCAAAACCCCATGCCATGCAGAGGTTCTTACCCCCTTCATTGTCACTGCTGTCTGGACCTTGGAGGCCACCGCATCCACCCGGGAAGACATGCGGAGCCAGTTAAGCCCCTCGTTCTTCTTGCGGATGGCATTCTCTGCGTAGACACGAGCACACTCCACATTCTTCTGCTGAAGGGCCTGGAAGGGCAAAGGGCAACGGCTTGCACTGAGAATCCACTGCAGGTTTATAGACAAGCACACTCTGTTCCTGTCTGACAGGTTTCCAGCAGGAAACAGCTGTCCCGTAACCCTCAAAATGCTGAGTATGTCCTTGAACAGGAACCAGTATCCTCTCCCAGCATCCCTATGACCTCTCAGTGTCACGAGGGTGCACCACATCCGCCCAGCAGAGTCAAGAGCTGAGGCTGAGACTCAAAACACTTGGAGGCCAAGCTGGTCTGTGCAGCAAAGCCTGGAAGGGGAATCTGTCTGTTTCCTCCAGTTCCTTCACAGAACACAGCAGGATGTCCAGCTTCCTGGCACAGTGCCGAGAGCTGGCAGTACCAGCCCAGGGCGAGCTCCAACCCACCTTTTTGACTTTGGCTTGCTCAGCCTTGGAGTCTTTCTCAGCTTTTTTAGCAAGCTTCTCCAGCTGCTTTGCTGTGAACTGCAAAGAAAACAAAGGGATAGTGTCAGGATATGGCGGTGCAGAACCAGGGACATGGGTGAGTGGAGCCCCAGATGTCTCCCCAGCCCAGCAACGTCGGCTAGGGTTGCCCTGACCCTCTGGCCACAGGCAGCAGCCAGAGAGACGGATCCCACCGAGTACTAGAGGCTCCCAGAGCACACGGCAAACCAGGAAGTCCATTTTCGCTGCTTCTGAGAAAGGAAGCACCGGAAATAGCCCAGGAACGGCGACCCCGGAGGCCAAACTCGGCTAAAGGGCTCCCTCTTTCCGCAGCCACCGGCATCGGCAGGGCTCCGGCCGCACCCCCGCGGATTCCTGCCGGCCGGGGCCTCCTCCTGTCACAGGGCGGCGACAGGAGAAGCCGCGAGTCAGCGGGCGAGACGGGCCCGGGGCCCTCCCGGAGAGGTAGACACCGTCGCTATCCCCGCGGGATCGGGGACACGAGACAAAGAGGAGACGGGGGGAGCACCCTCACCTTCAGCTGGAAAAGCGTATCTGGAAAGGAAGGAAAGCACAGTCAGGGACGGCGCGCCGGGGCAGGGGAAGAGGCCGGAACTGGAGGCCGGGGCCCGGAGCTAAGCCCCAGCCCTCGCGTGACCGTGACCCCGGCCCCGGCTCCCGCCTGCCTCAGCCCCGCAGAACGAGCTCCGGCCCTTCCGGAACCGGCACAGCGGAACGCCCTGTACCGCCCGCCCTCCATCGCTCACCATCCATCCTGCCCGCCGCCACTTCCGGGTTCTGTCTCTGCCGCTTCCGGGGTGCACGCACCAGATCTCGCGAGAGAGTCCGCCGCCGGACG
>JAUMJL010000753.1:600000-815000 GCA_033558185.1 Dromococcyx pavoninus | reverse complement strand
TTTATGTTTGTATTGCTTTATATTTGTGGGGATTTTTTTATATTTTGTTGTGTTGTGTAGTTCGAGTTTTTAATGTATTTTTTGTGATTTGGCTTTTGTTGTATGGTGATTTTTGGTACTTGTCGTTTTTGATGTAGTGTATGGTATGTATATGTGTGAGTTGTGTAGTGTATGGGTATGTAATGCATGGGTTTGGTTTTTTTTTAATGTATGTGTTCTTCTGGTGTTGTTAAAATACAGAAATAACTCAAAAAAGAATTAGAACGTATTAAATATTGTGTGTGGTGTTTGGTTTGTTTTGTTTCTTATAGGTTTTTTTTTGGCACTATGTTTTTTTTTAGTTTTAGGGTTTTACTGTGGTAGGTTTGGTTTTTGTGGTGATGTTGTATCTTTTGGAGTATTTTTTGTTTGTTGTGAATGTGTTGTTTTTTTATTATTTTGTGTTTTGTGTGTTTTGAAATGTATTTTGATTTTATTGTGTTGTATTTTTTTGGTTTTATAGTATTGCGTTTATTTGTGTAGGTCTTGTATGTGGTTTTGGTGATATTGGTTTTTGTGTAGGTTTTGTGAGATATTGTTGGTGTTTTTAATGTTTGTTGGTTTGTATTGGTTTTTGGGTGTTTAGGGTTATTTTTTTTATTGGGGGGTTTTGTAATTGTTTTTTTAGGTCGTTTTTTGTGGGGTTTTGTTATTGGTTTTGGTTTTTGCAGTTTTTTTAATTTTTTAAGTATTTTTGTTGTGGTTTTTGTTTGTTTTGTGTAGTGTTTTATTGGTTTTGATTTTTTTTGTTGGTCATTTGCATATTGAGTTTTGAGTAAGGTGGTGTGGTGCTTTGTTGTTTGTGGCTTGTGTTTTCTGTTTTTTTTATTTTGGTATTGTGGTTGTATTTTATATTTTGGGGTATTTATGTTTTTTTTTTTTTGTTGGTGGTGTATTTTTTTGTTATTTTTTGTTTGTTGTTTATTTGTGAATTTTTTGGGTTTTTTTTATCATGTTTTGAAATTTTTTTTTTTGGTGAATTTGTGTTTTTTTAATTTTTTGTTTATTGGTGTTGGTATTGTGTGTGTTTTTTGTGGTGGTTGTTTTTCTGTAGGTTTTCTATGGTATTGTTTGTTTTTTTCTGTGTGTTTGTGTTGGGTTTTTGGGGTTTCTTTGTGTACTTTTTTATTGTTTGTTTGGGTTTTTTACGTCTTTTTTTACTGTTTTTTTTTTGTCTTTTTTAGAGGGTTTTTTTGTGTGTATTTTAGAGGGCTTTTTTGTCTTTTTTGGAGGTTTTTTTTTATGTGTTTTTTAGAGGTTATTTTTTTGTCTTTTTTTCGAGTTTTTTTATGTGTGTTTTTATAGGGTTTTTTTATGTGTTTTTTTAGAGTGTTTTTTTTGTCTTTTTTTATAGATTTTTTTGTGTCTTTTTTTAGAGGTTTTTTTATGTGTTTTTTAGATTTTTTTTTTGTGTTTTTTAGATGGTTTTTATATTTTTTTTAGATGGTTTCTTTATGTGTTTTTTTAGATGGGTTTTTTGTGTTTTTTTATAGCTATTTTTATGTGTTTTTTTATAGGGTTTTTTTATGTTTTGTTTTAGATGGTTTTTTTATTTGTTTTTTTAGATGGGTTTTTTGTTTGTTTTTTAGAGGGTTTTTTTTTAGAGACATTTTTTGGTGTTTTTTTATTAGTGATTTTTTTGTGTTTTTTTGCAGTGATTTTTTTGTGTTTTTTTATGGGGATTTTTTGTTGGGTTTTGTGTTTTATTTAGTGTGTTGTAGTTTTAGGGGTTTTTTTGTTTTGTGTATTATTGTTTTTTGTGTTTGTTTTGTCGTATGCTTAATTGGTATTCATTTTTTTCTACCTCATTTGCATATGTTGTTCTGAGTGACCTGGAGTGGTGACCTAATTTGCATATGGTGTTCTGATTGACCTGGAGTGGTGATGTCATTTGCATATGGTGTTCTGAGTGACCTGGAGTGCTGTTGTCATCTGTTGAGGTATCATGGGTGTTGATTTTGCTATTTTGTGTATATGCTTGGGTGTGGTATATTCATTGGGTGGTGTACATGCTACTGTGGCGGCGGAAAAAAAAATTTGCATCTAATTTGCATAATTAATTGATTAATTAGTGTTAATTGATTTTAATTAATGTTCTAATTGATTGTGTTATAGAGTATATGATTACTGTTGGTTGTGTATAGTAATGTAGTAGTATAGTAGTATTCTATTATTATTTTAATAAGAAAGAAAAAGGAAAAAATAATAAGAAAGAAAAAGGAAAAAATAATAAGAAAGAAAAAGGAAAAAATAATAAGAAAGAAAAAGGAAAAAATAATAAGAAAGAAAAAGGAAAAAATAATAAGAAAGAAAAAGGAAAAAATAATAAGAAAGAAAAAGGAAAAAATAATAAGAAAGAAAAAGGAAAAAATAATAAGAAAGAAAAAGGAAAAAATAATAAGAAAGAAAAAGGAAAAAATAATAAGAAAGAAAAAGGAAAAAATAATAAGAAAGAAAAAGGAAAAAATAATAAGAAAGAAAAAGGAAAAAATAATAAGAAAGAAAAAGGAAAAAATAATAAGAAAGAAAAAGGAAAAAATAATAAGAAAGAAAAAGGAAAAAATAATAAGAAAGAAAAAGGAAAAAATAATAAGAAAGAAAAAGGAAAAAATAATAAGAAAGAAAAAGGAAAAAATAATAAGAAAGAAAAAGGAAAAAATAATAAGAAAGAAAAAGGAAAAAATAATAAGAAAGAAAAAGGAAAAAATAATAAGAAAGAAAAAGGAAAAAATAATAAGAAAGAAAAAGGAAAAAATAATAAGAAAGAAAAAGGAAAAAATAATAAGAAAGAAAAAGGAAAAAATAATAAGAAAGAAAAAGGAAAAAATAATAAGAAAGAAAAAGGAAAAAATAATAAGAAAGAAAAAGGAAAAAATAATAAGAAAGAAAAAGGAAAAAATAATAAGAAAGAAAAAGGAAAAAATAATAAGAAAGAAAAAGGAAAAAATAATAAGAAAGAAAAAGGAAAAAATAATAAGAAAGAAAAAGGAAAAAATAATAAGAAAGAAAAAGGAAAAAATAATAAGAAAGAAAAAGGAAAAAATAATAAGAAAGAAAAAGGAAAAAATAATAAGAAAGAAAAAGGAAAAAATAATAAGAAAGAAAAAGGAAAAAATAATAAGAAAGAAAAAGGAAAAAATAATAAGAAAGAAAAAGGAAAAAATAATAAGAAAGAAAAAGGAAAAAATAATAAGAAAGAAAAAGATATTAGATATTAAAGTAACAACTCCAAATATGGAAGAATAACACCACACCACACAGCAAAGTAAACTTTATTCAATAACACCACACCACACAGCAAAGTAAACTTTATTCAATAACACCACACCACACAGCAAAGTAAACTTTATTCAATAACACCACACCACACAGCAAAGTAAACTTTATTCAAACTAAATCAAAATCCTGTGCTTTTGAGGATTTATTGTTTTTTCTTTATTATGCAATTCTTTATTTAGTCTCCTTGGCAAAGGAACAGATGTATCCCTTATAGCACTTACATTCCATACAATAGAAACATTACGGTAACCTTCTACCCCCTAAACTTCATTACAGGATCCTTTGAAGGACAACAGTAGCGAAACTGAAGAACTTAACGCCACTGACTTTGAGCAACTTCACTGGCAGTCTCTGATCCGATATGAACATCATTGATTCTGGCTGTCCCCACGCAGAACTCCGTGGCAATTCTTGCAGTCCCGAAACACGGCTCAACATTGCCACCCCGTGGTCACCTCCAGTCACAGCATGCAAAACCTGTAAAAAAACCCCTATAAACAGATATTTAAAACTTGGTTTTCCTGTGTTTTTCTTTTCCTGCATATCTTCATAGAGATAACTGTATCAGCAATTTCTTCTGTTCTTACAGCTAGGGTAATCATTACTACTGCATCACCCTCTTAATGTATTACTACTTGCTTTTCCCTAAATCTAAACATTTACAGCCAATACACATTTACAACACCAACATTTTCATTTCCACTGAACAGTATGCTAGCACTCCCCCGGAACGCTGCTCCCGGGGACCTCAAAAATTGGCCCTGCCTGCGAAAACCCCGGCCCCGGCTTCGGCCTGCGCCCAAACCTTGGCGATGAACGTCGCCTCGCAGACCAGCCGGGACCGGGGAAAAAAAAACCCAGCCGGGGGAAAAAAAAAAATCCCCCGGCTGGGGTTTTTTTATTCTAATGTGGTGGTGATAGTAGCCTGAAAAGCAAAGCATTCTGATTACAGTGTCAAAAGCTCCAGCTAAACCCAACCGCAACCCCGACGCAAAACCACCCCTACGCTCAACCCGCCCGCCAAAACCGCCCCTCACACCCGACCTCTAGGGCTCCTCGGGAACGGCGTTCCCGGGGACCTCAAAAATTGGCCCTGCCTGCGAAAACCCCGGCCCCGGCTACGGCCTGCGCCCAAACCTTGGCGATGAACGTCGCCTCGCAGACCGGCCGGGACCGGGGAAAAAAAAACCCAGCCGGGGGAAAAAAAAAAAATCCCCCGGCTGGGGTTTTTTTATTCTAATGTGGTGGTGATAGTAGCCTGAAAAGCAAAGCATTCTGCTTACAATGTCAAAAGCTACAGCTAAACCCAACCGCAACCCCGACGCAAAACCACCCCTCACGCTCAAACCGCCCGCCAAAACCGCGCCTAACAACTGACCTCTAGGGCTCCTCGGGAACGGCGTTCCCGGGGACCGCAAAAATTGGCCCTGCCTGCGAAAACCCCGGCCCCGGCTACGGCCTGCGCCCAAACATTGGCGATGAACGTCGCCTCGCAGACCGGCCGGGACCGGGGAAAAAAAAAACCCAGCCGGGGGAAAAAAAAAAATCCCCCGGCTGGGGTTTTTTTATTCTAATGTGGTGGTGATAGCAGCCTGAAAAGCAAAGCATTCTGCATACAATGTCAAGAGCTACAGCTAAACCCAACCGCAACCCCGGCGCAAAACCACCCCTCACGCTCAACCCACCCGTGCCGCAACCGGCCCGCCAAAACCGCCCCTCACACCCGACCTCTAGGGCTCCTCGGGAACGGCGTTCCCGGGGACCTCAAAAATTGGCCCTGCCTGCGAAAACCCCGGCCCTGGCTTCGGCCTGCGCCCAAACCTTGGCGATGAACGTCGCCTCGCAGACCGGCCGGGACCGGGGAAAAAAAAACCCAGCCGGGGGAAAAAAAAAAATCCCCCGGCTGGGGTTTTTTTATTCTAATGTGGTGGTGATAGTAGCCTGAAAAGCAAAGCATTCTGATTACAGTGTCAAAAGCTCCAGCTAAACCCAACCGCAACCCCGACGCAAAACCACCCCTACGCTCAACCCGCCCGCCAAAACCGCCCCTCACACCCGACCTCTAGGGCTCCTCGGGAACGGCGTTCCCGGGGACCTCAAAAATTGGCCCTGCCTGCGAAAACCCCGGCCCCGGCTACGGCCTGCGCCCAAACCTTGGCGATGAACGTCGCCTCGCAGACCGGCCGGGACCGGGGAAAAAAAAACCCAGCCGGGGGAAAAAAAAAAATCCCCCGGCTGGGGTTTTTTTATTCTAATGTGGTGGTGATAGTAGCCTGAAAAGCAAAGCATTCTGCTTACAATGTCAAAAGCTACAGCTAAACCCAACCGCAACCCCGACGCAAAACCACCCCTCACGCTCAAACCGCCCGCCAAAACCGCGCCTAACAACTGACCTCTAGGGCTCCTCGGGAACGGCGTTCCCGGGGACCGCAAAAATTGGCCCTGCCTGCGAAAACCCCGGCCCCGGCTACGGCCTGCGCCCAAACATTGGCGATGAACGTCGCCTCGCAGACCGGCCGGGACCGGGGAAAAAAAAACCCAGCCGGGGGAAAAAAAAAAATCCCCCGGCTGGGGTTTTTTTATTCTAATGTGGTGGTGATAGCAGCCTGAAAAGCAAAGCATTCTGCATACAATGTCAAGAGCTACAGCTAAACCCAACCGCAACCCCGGCGCAAAACCACCCCTCACGCTCAACCCACCCGTGCCGCAACCGGCCCGCCAAAACCGCCCCTCACACCCGACCTCTAGGGCTCCTCGGGAACGGCGTTCCCGGGGACCTCAAAAATTGGCCCTGCCTGCGAAAACCCCGGCCCTGGCTTCGGCCTGCGCCCAAACATTGGCGATGAACGTCGCCTCGCAGACCGGCCGGGACCGGGGAAAAAAAAACCCAGCCGGGGGAAAAAAAAAAATCCCCCGGCTGGGGTTTTTTTATTCTAATGTGGTGGTGATAGTAGCCTGAAAAGCAAAGCATTCTGCATACAATGTCAAGAGCTACAGCTAAACCCAACCGCAACCCCGAAGCAAACCCACCCCTCACGCTCAACCCGCCCGCCAAAACCGCTCCTCACAACTGATCTCTAGGGCTCCTCGGGAACAGCGTTCCCGGGGACCGCAAAAATTGGCCCTGCCTGCGAAAACCCCGGCCCCGGCTACGGCCTGCGCCCAAACCTTGGCGATGAACGTCGCCTCGCAGACCGGCCGGGACCGGGGAAAAAAAACCCAGCCGGGGGAAAAAAAAAAATCCCCCGGCTGGGGTTTTTTTATTCTAATGTGGTGGTGATAGTAGCCTGAAAAGCAAAGCATTCTGCATACAATGTCAAAGCCAATTGCATAGCATCACGTGGCACAGCATGGCATAACTTTACATAGCATAGCATAGCACAGCATACCACAGCATAAGTCGGCGTGGCACGGCACGGCATAACTTTACATAGCATAGCATAGCACAGCACAGCATAGCCCAGCATAACTTTACATAGCATAGCATAGCACAGCACAGCATAGCCCAGCATAACTTTACATAGCAGAGCATAGCACAGCACAGCATAGCCCAGCATAACTTTACATAGCATAGCATAGCACAGCACAGCATAGCACAGCATAACTTTACATAGCATAGCATAGCACAGCATAGCACAGCATAACTTTACATAGCATAGCATAGCACAGCACAGCATAGCACAGCATAACTTTACATAGCATAGCATAGCACAGCACAGCATAGCACAGCATAACTTTACATAGCATAGCATAGCACAGCACAGCATAGCACAGCATAACTTTACATAGCATAGCATAGCACAGCATAGAGCACAGCATAGCACAGCATAACTTTACATAGCATAGCACAGCACAGCATAGCACAGCATAACTTTACATAGCATACCATAGCACAGCATAGCACAGCATAACTTTACATAGCATAGCACAGCACAGCATAGCACAGCATAACTTTACATAGCATACCATAGCACAGCATAGCACAGCATAAGTCGGCGTGGCACGGCACGGCATAACTTTACATAGCATAGCACAGCATAGCACAGCATAACTTTACATAGCATAACATAGCAGAGCATAGGTCGGCGTGGCACGGCACGGCATAACTTTACATAGCATAGCATAGCACAGCATAGGTCGGCGTGGCACGGCACGGCATAACTTTACATAGCATAGCATAGCACAGCATAGGTCGGCGTGGCACGGCACGGCATAACTTTACATAGCATAGCATAGCACAGCATAGGTCGGCGTGGCACGGCACGGCATAACTTTACATAGCATAGCATAGCAGAGCATAGGTCGGCGTGGCACGGCACGGCATAACTTTACATAGCATAGCATAGCAGAGCATAGGTCGGCGTGGCACGGCACGGCATAACTTTACATAGCATAGCATAGCTTAAGTTGGCGTGGCACGGCACGGCATAACTTTACATAGCATAGCACAGCTTAAGTTGGCGTGGCACGGCACGGCATAACTTTACATAGCATAGCATAGCATAAGTTGGCGTGGCACGGCACGGCATAACTTTACATAGCATAGCATAGCATAAGTTGGCGTGGCACGGCACGGCATAACTTTACATAGCATAGCATAGCTTAAGTTGGCCTGGCACGGCACGGCATAACTTTACATAGCATAGCATAGCTTAAGTTGGCGTGGCACGGCACGGCATAACTTTACATAGCATAGCATAGCATAAGTTGGCGTGGCACGGCACGGCATAACTTTACATAGCATAGCTTACGTTGGCGTGGCACGGCACGGCATAACTTTACATAGCATAGCATAGCTTACGTTGGCGTGGCACGGCACGGCATAACTTTACATAGCATAGCATAGCATAAGTTGGCGTGGCACGGCACGGCATAACTTTACATAGCATAGCATAACACAGCTTAAGTTGGCGTGGCACGGCACGGCATAACTTTACATAGCATAGCATAACACAGCTTAAGTTGGCGTGGCACGGCACGGCATAACTTTACATAGCATAGCATAACACAGCTTAAGTTGGCGTGGCACGGCACGGCATAACTTTACATAGCATAGCATAACACAGCTTAAGTTGGCGTGGCACGGCACGGCATAACTTTACATAGCATAGCATAACACAGCTTAAGTTGGCGTGGCACGGCACGGCATAACTTTACATAGCATAGCATAACACAGCTTAAGTTGGCGTGGCACGGCACGGCATAACTTTACATAGCATAGCATAACACAGCTTAAGTTGGCGTGGCACGGCACGGCATAACTTTACATAGCATAACATAACATAGCTTAAGTTGGCGTGGCACGGCACGGCATAACTTTACATAGCATAGCATAACACAGCTTAAGTTGGCGTGGCACGGCACGGCATAACTTTACATAGCATAACATAACATAGCTTAAGTTGGCGTGGCACGGCACGGCATAACTTTACATAGCATAGCATAACATAGGATAAGTTGGCGTGGCACGGCATGGCATAACTTTACATAGCATAGCATAACATAAGTCGTCATGGCAGGGCACTGCGTAACTTTACATAGCTTAGCATAAGTTGGCGTGGCACGGCATAACTTGACACTACACAATGTAATATACCATAGCATAGCATAAGTTGGTGTGGCACAGCATAACTTTTCACTACAAAACGTAATATAGCATAGCATAAGTTGGCGTGGCACCACACGGCATAACTTTACACAACATAGCAGAGCATAAGTTGACATGGCACTGCATAACTTACCACAACAGCACAAAACATAACTTGGCATGACACGGCATAACATTGCATACCATAGCATAACATAACATGGTACAGCACAGCACCCTACATAACATAACTTGGCATGGCATGGCGTTACAGGACACATCTTTACATTACATAACTTGGCATACCATAACATAGTATAACGTGGCTCGCCATGGCATAACTTGGCGTAACAGGGCTTTACGTAACGTGGCTCGCCATGGCATAACATGCTTGCTTGCTGGCTGGCATGATGTAACATGCTCAGCGGTGAGCCCGCGGGCATGAGATGTTCATTCAGCTTACATCATCATCCCTCAGCACACAGGTTTCCCCTCTGCATCTGAAAAAAACACAACAAAAACAGGTCACAGTGATACTCAGGGACTTTTGAGATTCAAAAGTCCCCGTTCACTCCAGCAGTTAATCAGTCACCGTTGCTCATACTCTGTGCCCGTGTAACCTTAAGGCAATTACTCCCAAGGCTTGCTGCGTGGGGGACTGTTTATTCTGCCATGAACCTTACAGACTGTGCCTACACGACCTGGGCTTGTCAAAGTATCAAACTTAGAACCTTACTCTATTCATTATGGCTGACACTATCACTTCTATGCCTTGAGCAGAGCAGCTCCAACGACACATACACCAACACTGCAACCGAAACAAATGACACTATATCCACATAAGAAAAAGCTTTGGAAGAACAACAACCAGAACAGACATGCCACTGGGCAGGAAGACCATGGCAGCTGCGAGAAAGAAGCAGCAGCCCTTGGAAGACAGTATGACCATGAACCATGGCAAAGACATGTGGCCGGAACTGGGAGGATGCCTGTGCAAGATTCCCCAATTAAAGGCCTAAAGACTTAGACGATGTATGTAAGAAGACCAAGAACAGGGATCCAAGAACACGGATGACCGATCTTCAGGGATGCTGACGTGAGTTGCGATGCCGCCGCAAATGATGAATGAAGAGAATCTTCCAAGAGATGAGGTCGATCCACGCTTTGAAGATTGCCGTGCAAGAAAGCAGTGCCACAGTAGCACTGTGAGATGGGTACGGGCATTTGAGACTATAGAGATGGAGCCCGAGGCGCGTACTGCTTGCCTCGATAGCGAAGAAGAGATCGAGACCCAAGAAAGGTCCGAGACAAAGCACACAGACAACATAAAACACGCAATGACACAGACACAGGTTGGAACTGCCCTGCCCGGCAGCTGCTAGCGTTGCATCGAGAAGTAACCCCCTCTGCCTTGACCTGCCCGAAGGGGACAATTCCCACACAGCCCTCTCCTCTATGCTAGAGACCCTCCCCGCCCCTCCCAATCTAGGGCCCTCTTCCCAGCCCCAGACCGGCCCAGGTCCCTCCACTTAGCTTTCAGAGGGCCGAGGTCCTGAAGACGTCTCCGGCAGAAACACTCAAATGGCAACGGCCGACGGGAACGACCCCGCAGTCACCCTGATCCTCCGCACGGCCTGCAAGAAAACCAAACACAAATCAAAAGCTGTGCTCACAAGTCAAAGTTGCGCTGCTGCGTGCCAACGTCTTCCACAAGGCACATCCTCGCGGCAAAACTGCCACGGCCTTCAACTCACCTGCTCCTTGCCCTTCCAAACTTCCAACGCTGCGGCCGTCATCTCCTGGGGCACCTAAGGTAACAGGAGACGCAAAATTACTGTTGCGATTGCGATAAATCTGTTCCCGTGCTCCCTCTCCCTAATGCCAGGCTCACCTCAAAGGCTCTTCCCGGTCCAAAGGTGGCCCAAACGGCACCTGCAAAACCAAATGTAAATGCTCAACGGAGTTGCTGTATCGCTCTTAGGCATCGGCTCAAACAACAGCCTCCTCACCTTCTCGGACCGCATGTTGCCACGTGGCTTTGCTCCTCTGAGGCTGCGTGCGGCACCTGCAAAACACAAAGAAGACAACACGTGCTCAGCTTCTACCCAAAAGCACACCTTGCACGCACCGATTCCAATTTCGCCCTCCGTTACCTTGACTTCTCGCCCGCTCGGCCTCCGTCGTCTCACGCTTAGTCTTGCGCAGCGTCTGCAATACAGAAAGCAAACAGGTACTTCCATCTTTGCCGATAACTCAGCACCTGAACTAATAACCGCTCCTTCAGGTAACTCACCATTGTTCTTCTTGTTCGAGTTGGCGCCGGCACCGGCATTCCACACTGCTACTTGCTCGGAGCCTTGAAAGTGAAAAATATGTTCCCATTAGCTAGTCATGGAGACACCGGTCACACCTTCCAACAGACAACAAGGCCAACCCACCTTGCTGTAGCGCTCTCCTCGCCACTCCATCGCCAGCATTCGGTGCGCAGCTGGTCCCTCTGCACCTAAAGAAAAAAGATGACACAAGTCATCCTGATGACACGCAATGCCTTAGCAATTCCAGACATCTCGATTCCATTTATGACTATCATCCCTATTTAACACTACAGCCAGGCACAAAAAGAGGCAAACCCGGCTACAATAAAAGGTTAAGCCCCACACCTACCCCACCCTCCGAATTCAAACTGCTCTACGACCGCTCCAGCGGCTTCTCCCGGGAAGACGTGCTCGTCCCCTCTGTGGCTGAGAACCCCAGGCAAATCACTCTCCCTCGTCTGCTGCGTAGACGGCTACGTGTTCGGTAACGGACCGTACGGCCCTGGCCTTCAAAGCCTAAGCAAACACACGTATCAATCATAGAAACTCACGCTTACTCTTCTAGCCCGTCCTAAGACTTCGGTGCCACGGGCAGAGCAACTCCAACCACATGCAAACACGCACGGACCGACAACACACACGAGACCAATGACGCAAGATCCGGAGGCAAAAGCAACGCCATAAGAAGAATGACTCCCAGGCAAGAGACGCCATCGGGCAGGAAGGACCACGGGGCTGCGAAGCAGAATCTCTGGCAGCCCCGGAAGAGTGCAAGACCTAGGCCCGTTACAAAGAGATGTGGCCGCAACTGTGAGGATGCGCGTGCAAGAAGCCCCACTGAAAGGCCTAAAGACTTCGTGGGTGCACGGAAAAAAAATCCCAGAACTGGGATCCAAGAAAACGGATGACCGATCTTCAGGGATGCTGATGTGGGCCGCGATGCCGCCGCAAATGATGAATGAAGAGAATCTTCCAAGAGATGAGGTCGATCCACGCTTTGAAGATTGCCGTGCAAGAAAAGAAGTGCCACAGTAGCACTGTGTGATGGGTACGGGCATTTGAGACTATAGAGATGGAGCCCGAGGTGCGTACTGCTTGCCTCGATAGCAAAGAAGAGATCGAGACCCAAGAAAGGTCCGAGACAAAGTACACAGACAACATAAACCACGCAATGACACAGACACGGGTTGGAACTGCCCTGCCCGGCAGCTGCTAGCATTGCATCGATAAGTAATCCATTCTGCCGTGACCTGCCCGAAGGGGACAATTCCCACACAGCCCTCTCCTCTATGCTAGAATCCCTCCCCGCCCCTCCCAATCTAGGGCCCTCTTCCCAGCCCCAGACCGGCCCAGGTCCCTCCACTTAGCTTTCAGAGGGCCGAGGTCCTGAAGACGTCTCCGGCAGAAACACTCAAATGGCAACGGCTGACGGGAACGACCCCGCAGTCACCCGGATCCTCCGCACGGCCTGCAAGAAAACCAAACACAAATCAAAAGCTGTGCTGACAAGTCAAAGTTGCGCTGCTGCGTGCCAACGTCTTCCACAAGGCACATCCTCGCGGCAAAACTGCCACGGCCTTCAACTCGCCTGCTCCTTGCCCTTCCAAACTTCCAACGCTGCGGCCGTCATCTCCTGGGGCACCTAAGGTAACAGGAGACGCAAAATTACTGTTGCGATTGCGATAAATCTGTTCCCGTGCTCCCTCTCCTTAATGCCCGGCTCACCTCAAACGTTCTTCCCGGTCCAAAGGTGGCCCAAACGGCACCTGCAAAACCAAATGTAAATGCTCAACTGAGTTGCTGTATCGCTCTTAGGCATCGGCTCAAACAACAGCCTCCTCACCTTCTCGGACCGCATGTTGCCACGTGGCTTTGCTCCTCTGAGGCTGCGTGCGGCACCTGCAAAACACAAAGAAGACGACACGTGCTCAGCTTCTACCCAAAAGCACACCTTGCACGCACCGATTCCAATTTCGCCCTCCGTTACCTTGACTTCTCGCCCGCTCGGCCTCCGTCGTCTCACGCTTAGGCTTGCGCAGCGTCTGCAATACAGAAAGCAAACAGGTGCTTTTATCTTTGCCGATAACTCAGCACCTGAACTAATAACCGCTGCTTCAGGTAACTCACCATTGCTCTCCTTGTTCGAGTTGGCGCCGGCATTCCACACTGCTACTTGCTCGGAGCCTTGAAAGTGAAAAATATGTTCCCATTAGCTAGTCATGGAGACACCGGTCACACCTTCCAACAGACAACAAGGCCAACCCACCTTGCTGTTGCAGTTTCCTTGCCTCTCCATCGCCAGCATTCGGTGCGCAGCTGGTCCCTCTGCACCTAAAGAAGAAAGATGACACAAGTCATCCTGATGATTCGCGATGCCTTAGCAATTCGAGACATCTCGATTCCATTTATGACTATCATCCCTATTTAACACTACAGCCAGGCACAAAAAGAGGCAAACCCCGCTACAATAAAAGGTTAAGCCCCACACCTACCCCACCCTCAGAATTCAAACTGCTCTACGACCCCTCCAGCGGCTTCTCCCGGGAAGACGTGCTCGTCAACTATGTGGCTGAGAACCCCAGGGAAATCACTCTCCCTCGTCTGCTGCGTAGACGGCTACGTGTTCGGTAATGGACCGTTCGGCCCTGGCCTTCAAAGCCTAAGCGTATACACACACGTATCAATCATAGAACCTCACACTTACTCTTCTAGCCCGTCCTAAGACTTCGGTGCCACGGGCAGAGCAACTCCAACCACACACTAACACGCACGGACCGACACCGCACACGAGACCAATGACGCGAGGTCCAGAGGCAAAAGAAACGCCGTAAGAAGAATGACTCCCAGGCAAGAGATGCCATCGGGCAGGAAGGACCACGGGGCTGCGAAGCAGAATCTCTGGCAGCCCCGGAAGAGTGCAAGACCCTGGCCCGTTACAAAGAGATGTGGCCGCAACTGGGAGGATGCACGTGCAAGAAGCCCCACTTAAAGGCCTAAGACTTCATGGGTGCACAGAAAAAAAAAAATCCCAGAACGGGGACCCAAGGAAACGGATGACTGATCTTCAGGGATGCTGACGTGGCCCGCAATGCCACTGGAAATGATGAATGAAGAGAATCTTCCAAGAGATGAGGTCGATCCAGGCTTTGAAGATTGCCGTGCAAGAAAGCAGTGCCACAGTAGCACTGTGAGATGGGTACAGGCATTTGAGACTATAGAGATGGAGCCCGAGGCGCGTACTGCTTGCCTCGATAGCAAAGAGGAGATCGAGACCCAAGAAAGGTCCGAGACAAAGCACACAGACAACATAAACCACACAATGACAAAGACAAGGGCTGGAACTGCCCTGCCCGGCAGCTGCTAGCGTTGCGTCGAGAAGTAACCCCCTCTGCCTTGACCTGCCCAAAAGGGACAATTCCCACACAGCCCTCTCCTCTATGCTAGAGACCCTCCCTGCCCCTCCCAATCTAGGGCCCTCTTCCCAGCCCCATCCCAGCCCTGGTCCCTCAACTTAGCTTTCAGAGGGCTGGGGGTCTGAAGCCATCCTCAGCAGAAGCTCAGCTCGAATCGGCTGTCTGAGAGGATTCTGCAGTCACCGGCTTCTTCCTCAACACCTGCAAGAAAACCAAACAGAAACTAAAATGCTACTGACAGTCAGCATTGCACTGCTCAACATCAGAATCTTGCACAACACCTTCCTCTGCAAAGCTGCCTTGGCCTTCTGCTCACCTACTCCAAGCCGATTCCAATGTCAGATGCTGCAGCCGTGATCACCTGGGGCACCTAAGGTAATAAGAGACACAAAATTACTCTTGATTGTGGGAAATCAATCCCTTTCTCTCGCTACTGCCCAACTCACGTCAAATACTCTTCCCATTCCCAAGGTAGTAATGCACAGCACCTACAAAACCAAAGGTAGTAATGCACAGCACCTACAAAACCAAAGGTAGTAATGCACAGCACCTACAAAACCAAAGGTAGTAATGCACAGCACCTACAAAACCAAAGGTAAAAGCTCAACTGAGTTGCTGGATAGTGCTTTGCTCTTAGACACCCACCTTACCAACAATCTCCTTACCCCCTCAGACCTCTCGTAGACATGAAGCTTCACCTCTCCGAGGTTGAGTGCAGCACCTGCAATTAAACAAAGCAAAAGACACGTGTTCAGATAGTACCCAAAAGCACAAGTTACCCACAGTGATTCTCCATCTCCTGGTCCTTTACTTTGACCGCTCACCCTCTTGGCCTTCACCCCCTCAAGCTGCCATGTTGAGACTTACACATCACATGTAATACACAAACAGCGAGGGATGCTCGTAGCTTCGCAGGCAACGCAACTCCTGAGAAAACTGCTCCTTCAGCCCACTCACCGTTGCTGTCCTTGCTTGATTCAGCTCTGGTGTCAATATTTCATTTTGCTTCGCACCTTCAAAATGAAAATCTCAACTCATAAGCTACCCATACGGCAACCAGTCACATCTTCCTACTGACACCATGGGCTAAGTCACCTTCTTATTGCTTCCCTCTCCTCTATCGTCACCCTTTGGTGTCCGGCTCATCTCTCTGCATCTGAAAACAATATCTATTAGGTTAACCATATGGTGATCAATAACAACAATTCTTATGACCTTGCTCCCATTTAGAAATCCGTCCAGAGTTCAACTACAGCCAGCCAGGAAAAAAAGGGCCATATTTAAGCCCCACACGTACAAGCCTTAACACGTATGAGATTCGATCCTGCCACTCAGCAGCCCCTCTTACTTTCTGTCATCCCACAGACTCCAGAACCTGCTACAGGCTGGCAAAGTAAGCAAATTTCAGATTTCTTTAACCTAGAAGACACCTATTACAAATTGCAAAGCCTTTAGGAACAGGCAAAGAGGAATAGCAATAGGCTATCCCAAAACCAGAAAATCCAAGCAAAGAAAAAGCATCTAAAATAAAATAAATAAAAATGGACGCTATGAAAATATCTTGCCTCCTCTAGACATCCAAAACAAAATTACTGACCTGAAAACAAACATGCACTACCTGCAGAGAGCAAATATACTTAATACTTGCGCTGCTTAGCCTTGACTCACCACAAAGCTCTTACCTCCAACAGACATCTCTGCCTCTCTAAAATTAAAAAAAAAAAAAAACAAAAAAACAAACAAACAAACAAACAGATAGCTTAGCCTGCTCAAAAAGTTGCAGTGAACTGAAAGAACAGCAGAACACTAATCTCAAGGGAAACCAGAAGCTGAATGAGCTCCTGATGAAAGGCATGTGGCTTATAAACCCCTGGGTCTTCCCACCCATCACCTGGGAATGGGGTGGGGCAAACCCCTACAAAAGGATAAATAGGAGCAGTTCTAAATTATTAAATCTGCCTTACATTTACATTAAGAAAAGCACTGAATGGAGAAGTGGACCTTTACCAGAGATAGTGGTATGTGTTTTTCTATTACAACTTTCTCTATTGTCACAGTTTAGCTCTGACCTAGCTAATTTTAGTAGCTAAAGCTGTGCAGCTGGGCTCCCAAGTTCACTTTGCCCCACCCCAAGGTGCAGCAGAAATGTAAATAAGAGGAAAAAGGCTTGCAGTGTGAAAACTAAAGCTGCAACTTTAATGAAATTATGAAAATAATAGTGCTAACGATTAAAATAATTAGACAGTATTGAAATATGTATAAATATCTGAGATTGCACTACTACTCTCACCGTTGATGACCATACATCACCACAAATGCTGTAGAGCAGACACGGGGGAATGGGTCCATGAGAACTGGAAAAGGTGAAACAAGAGAGGGAGGAGTACAAATCCACATTAGTGGATGATGAGGCTCGAGTGGCACAATGCCAGGATAAACTAGATTTGCCGTAAACCCAAATATCTCTTACAAAGAATGATGCAAATATTCAGAAACTAGTCCTGTGTTGCGATCCCAAGATATGGGATGGTGATATCTGGGACTCTAGTGGAGACGAATGTCCTTTAGACCCAGACCCTCTCCTCGAGAATCAGGGAAAAGCTCGCCTCTAACCTCCAATTGAAATGGAAGAGACAGAAGAGCCCAATAATACCTGTTCTGTAACCACCTGTACCCTGCCGTGTCGTGCTTTGGAACTAGCCCAGATCCAAGAGGAATATTCGTGGTAGCCCTCAGAATCGGAAGTAGAATACTTATGGTGAGTATCTTTGACAGGAGGGGACTGAGTTCTGTTAAATTCAGCTGAGGCAGCAGGGGGCTATGGTCCTGGAGTCCTTTTAGCCCCAGTGCCAGATGACCGGGTTCTCTCTATAACTGTACAAGGAGCACACTGGGCTTCGGGATTAAACCCATAAGAAAAAGGGGAACCTTTGGCACTTAAAACTGCTGCATATATTCAGGCCATTTACAATGCAGGGAGAGTAGCAGAATCTCCCACTATGGCTCCTGTGCACCCTAACCGATTCACCCCATTGCTTTGAGGATTACCAGATCGTCTAAAAACATTCGTAGCCTCCATTTGAGATGAGCTAAGGACCGGATGAGCCCAGATGAGTGGACTCTATACCTGGACACAGTCTAAGATACGATCAGTTACGGGAGACGCATGGGGTGGACTTTACAAGATCGAAACCCTAGAGACCCTGTTAACTCTAAGAGCAGTAAAAGGGTGTATTTTGTTCGAAGTTGTGAATGGGTGAAAAGGATCAAAGGATCAAAAAGGAAGAAGGATCCCTAACAGACCTACCTTTCATTCCAAATGAAATGAGTTGTGGAAAAGGGCGCTAGAATTAGGAATCTGAAAAAAACCCTGTCATGTGGGGTATCGATACCAAATTCACAACAATTAGTGGAATTAGTGAGCGGAAAGGAAAGGTTTGGTCCCCTTTCCCCAAGTGCTCCACTGCCAGTACCAGCTGAAGGAGATCTCAACTGGCTCAAAGAAGCTATGTCAAAAAATGAGAGACCCCGGGAATGGTGTTGAGCCACACTTGCACCCAGGTAATGAATATCTGATGGCTTCCTGATCACATTTCACCTGCTATTGTTTTACTAGTCAGCAAGCGACAACTGTGTTTAGAATTTTTAATAGACACTGGGGCCCAGATGTCCACCCACGCTGCAGCTTTATTAGAATTAAACCAGGAAATCCAATGATTAAATTTTCTGCAATAGAGGGTGGGAAAAAAGGATTGCCCCACCGTGGTTACTAAAATAACACTCCCAGGAGGTGTGCGAGCTCTTGTGGCACAATTTTTAGTCTTGGACTTAACCGAAATGAATATTAGAATCATAGATTCATCCGGGATAGTGCGAGACTGGGTGAAGGAGGAAGGAGTTTGATGGATGCTCTGTACCCCCACAAGCAAATAGGTTGGTGGAATGAAATAATGGTCTGATGAAATGGTAAGCAAAATTCGGGCAGGCCATTGGGGCAAATTGCCTTCCGTCAGCAATGTATGTATTCAATAACAGGTGGACGGCAGGAGGCAGTCCAGAAATGAAAGATTTTGCATCGAGGCCAATGCCATTAGTCCCCAATTATGAATAGTCCTGGGACGGTATCCAATGCCTTTCCATATGGAACAACCGGTATTAGTGAATCTCCCTCATGTACGGAAGGTACGAATGAGTCTAAAATTCCCAAAGAATAAATATGTGTGGGAGGCACAAGGCCAATCTGGAAAGACCCATTGAATCCTTACCTGATGGATCTTTCTCTCTTTTTAATTGAAGTGAGATCGTCGAGACAAAACAAGCTGAATCACAGCATGTTTTTCCCACAGGAATGAAACAGCAGATGAATAAGAACACAGAACTGCTCCTCGACTGAGCTACTGGTTTGGACGGAGTTGGACTGTTTTCCGGCCCAATTGCTCTTTGTTAGAACAATAATAGCATTTTTAGCTTTAATAATTATTTGGCAATGGCATTTGTAAGACCAAATATTATTATGCCACAGTCATTTCGATTGTGATCATTCTACTGTGTTGGTTATTATTGTTGAAGTTTAGATTGTGGTTTAGATATTGTTATTGTTAAAGAGTGTGAAGTAATGATGTCTTTAGAAATTTTGGTTTTGATAAGTTTATGCGAAGGAACCACTGTCCCCTTAACAAGTTGGAATGGAGAAAATTAATTTGTGGCTTTAGGAGAACTGGTAGCCTATTTTTATAATCTTACCAATTTTGGTCATGTGGAGGCCCGTTTGGATTAGAAAATTGGCCATGTACTGTGGTTCCTCTTTCCCCCGAGGTATTAGTGAGCTGTTACAGTCCAGTAAACCTAAAAAACCTGACCTATTGGGACAATTATACCAATCCAAAGTGGCCAATTAAATATTCTGGACGGAGCATATACTGTAGGAAGAGCAAAGAAAAAGATGGCGGTTTTGTTGGGACCGGTCACTGTAATTTTACTTACTGAATTAGAAACCTGACTTATAAGAATACAAATTATCTGTTTGTCAATTTTTGGGAACGAACAGATGATAACGGACCCATCTATTTTACACACTCGTTTTCCAATAAGGATTTAAGTGGCACAAGAAAAGTGGGTGGCCATGACTATGGAAACAGAGTCCCCACCACATGTGATTCAATTGAAGGGGTAGAAGCACGGCTATGCAACAGCTCAGATCCGTTCAATGGGATCCATTACAGAAATTCTCTGATCAAGCAGAGCTACTCTTATTGGATTAATGCTCAGGATAATAGCAAGTGTTTCCCTGCTAAAACATGATAACTTTGTTCAAGCACATTATTAGACAAAGGGACACGAGCTCTAGGAAGTCATTATTGGACATGTGGTTCAGCTGCTTACAAATTACTACCAACAAACTGGACGAGAACACATTACATAGGAGTTATTTGCTCCTTATTTTTCTTACTTCCAGAAGAGAGGGATAATGAAGTGAGTGTCTAGGTCTATGATGATTTAAGATAAACTAGACAGTTCATTAGTCCCCATCTAACACAGGGAGGTGGTAATCAATGATGGGGAAAAGATGAGTGGACACCTCAGCGAATCATTGAATATTTTGGCCCTGCCACCTGGAACCTCCATGAACTCATCTATGGCACTCACGAGACGATTTATAACTTAAATTGTATTATCCAATTGCAGGTTGTTTTCGAGCGCTCTTATTGAAGAAACACTCATGGAATTTAACAGAACAGTTAATTTTTATGTGACAATGAAGATAAATAGGAGAAGATAGACATAGGGAAGCTGGGCGTTTTCAGATCCATAGTTCAGTAGTTAAGGTGAACTTTATTAGTCTAAGTTATTTTTGGATCTGGCCCTAGATCATTGAGAAAATGTTTACGCATAGCTGAAATGCATCAGAGATGTCTACTTTAACAGTTAAAAAAACTGTTAAAATGGGTCCAGAGGAGGGCTATGATCCTCTATGAAGATGATCAAAGGGCTGGAGAACCTCTACTGCGAGGACAGTCTGGGAGAGTTGGGCTTGTTCAGCCTGGAAAAGAGAAGGCCTCGGGGGGACCTCATAGCAGCCTTCCTGTACCTGAAGGGGGCCCTACAAGAAAGCTGAGGAAGGACTTTTTACAAGGGTTGGTAGTGATAGGACAAGGGGGAATGGCTATAACTGGAAGGGTGGAGGATTTAGATTAGACCTTAGGAAGAAATTTTTCACAATGAGGATGGTGAGACACTGGCATGGGTTGCCGAGGGAGGTTGTGGCTGCCGCCTCCCTGGAGGTGTTCAAGGCCAGGTTGGATAGAGTCTTGAGCAGCCTGGTCTAGTGGGAGGTGTCCCTGCCCATGGCAGGGTTGTTGGAACTGGATGATCTTTAAGGTTCCTTCCAGCCAAAACCATTCTATGAACAAAAATAATCGTGTGATGTTTTTACTTTAAATTATCATAGACAAAATGCAGTTTCTGACCTTGTTAAGACTATTTTCCTAAAATACGTATTTAAGCAAAAAGAAAACACACTAGTTACAAGTGATTGTTGCGGAAGAAGAGAGAAGAAAGATGAATCATAATCTCTATGCTAAATATACTTTATAGTATATTGGTCAAGCTTGTATTGACGTGTCATGAGAAAGGCAAACTCACAGGCACAACTATTTCCTCTCGACTCGATTTGAACTCTCGGTTAGTTTCACTTCCAGTCGGCTCCTCTCAGCAATATTAGATTTGGCAGAGATCGGTCCGGCTCTGCACGTCTCAGAGTCAAGCCGGGAGTAACAGCGAGGAGCCAAGCGGAGCAAAGAGAGGAGCCGAAGCTCGACGAACCGAGGCGAGCGGAGGCGAATGGAGCACGAGAGGCGGGAGACGCAAATGTCAGCCCCCCGCAAGCAGCGCGTTCCCCCCAGACCCTCGGCAACCCCCGCAGCGGGGCGGTGCCGGCTGCAGTTCCGCGCTGCTACCACGGGACGGCGCCAGCAGCGGCTGCCGGCAGGGCGCGTGCCCCGGCGCTGCGGCGCAGAGAGCGGCAGCGCCCGAGCTGCAGTACCTACGGTCTATCACATGGCGGCAGCAGAGAGCTGCGTGAGAGGAAGCATCACCGCACCCGGGCTGCAGTGCCGAAGTGCGGCCACACGGCGGCAGCAATGGGACCCCGCACTGTTCGGCTCGGTTCGGCTCAGCAAAGAACAGTCTGGCAGAGCTGAGCGGAGCCGAACCGAGCTGTTGTTTGAATACGTTAAGCATTTTTGAGTACTCAGAGAGGTCTACTTTAACAGTAAGCATACACCTGTTTAAAGAAGTCAGTACCTGTCTGCCTGCTGAGTTAATCTGATCATAAGGCTTGCACTGGATTTCAGGTGAATTCTCATTTATGAGAACACAGAGAGCTCACCAGAGTACTGCTAAAACTCCTCAGTAGTCCAGTTACCTTACCCTGCAGCCCATGTCCATTTTTTAAAACTGTCCTCTATCTCACACATCTTATTTATTACATAAAGATTTCTGGATCAAGTTTTGAATGGAGCTGGTTAATAAGCAAATATATGCAATGCTTCTGTCATGACAGGCTCATTTTAGAGAATTACCTCCCAGATAAACTTGACACGTGAATGGCCTGCACAAGCTGAATGAAATGAAGAGGAAACGGGAACCTCACCTCATCCAGCCACACAAACTGACCAAGTACAGCTGAGAGAGACTTTTTGCCAGGCAGTATGAAGTGCAGTTTTCAGGATGGGATGTTTTTGAATCCTCCTCCCCCGCTCTCGCCGTATGCGAGAAAAGGAGGAAACATTTTACCCTGCTTTTTTATTGCGCTTTTTGGGGTTTTGTTTTGTTGGGTTAGTTTTTTATCATTTTTTGTTTGAATGGTTTTATGCTTTTTGGTGTTGGATGGTAGTTTTGGGGGGTTTTTTGGAGGAAGGGTGTTGTTGCTGTTGCGGTGAATTCTAGCTCTAAAGCAGGTAATCACATCAAGTAGGTTAAAGTCACATTGTGCAGATAATCTCATCCTGACAACACTGTCATGTGTGCAGTGATTTTTGAGGTAGACCACAAAGCCTTACACAACCCTGCCAGGATGGACAGAGAAAAGTTAAGCCCTACGTGGCCTTAAAGCCCAAGTGCAACCTGTAAAACTGTAATGAGTTATCTATAGCCCTGCTAATCATCCAGGTAGCACTGTCAACTTAAAAAACCCAATAATGATTACATAAGGGAACACCTTCTCTCTGTTGGTTCATTAGGTACGCAACAGTAAAAGCCAAAAATCTCTTTTGCGTGCTCTTATGGTTACAGCCAACAGGCTTATGTTCTGAATCACTACTTGAAATGCATTCCCACATTTAAATGTATTAAAAAAGCATTATGTGTCTCCCGTAAACCAATAAACTGCAGGAGAGTCAGAATTGAGCCTGAAATGGCACACAACATACTTCATTATGCCTAAGTACATAATGAATACCTTGTAATAACTGCTGACACATAACCAGAGGCTGTTTTGTGGGCCTACAAATTGTATCACTGCAGGAGGCCTGAGAACTTGGGAACAGAAACCAGCTGTCCTCATTTTGATGGGACACTTACTATTTTTTTATTATTATTATTTTAAAGACTAGCCCATAATTTACCTACTTCCGCGTTTTAGAGTCCCACAAGTAGTTTGCCAGGCAGAGCACTAAAACTTTCTTAGCTCTTTCTGAATCTGAGCTCTGCTTAATACAACTATGATGGTTCCTGCCTGCTTTTTCAATATCCTCTGTGAAACCAGCATAAGGATACAGAACACAAGAGTAGAAAGCGGAGCAAGACAAGCTCCTAAATATAAGGATGTGCCTCGTAACATCAGGGAGAGGAAACAAACAAACAAACAAGTTTCTTTTGGATTAGTAAATCCACAGAGATATTTAAAAAAAAAAAATCTATGAACCTATCCTACATTTTTCTGTCCAGGTTTCTCAGGGCTGAGTTCAACCCAAAGAGGGGTGTCTAGCAGAAGCTTCCAGAAGTTCCCAGGCTGCACTGGATCCAGTTTTGGGTGTTCAAAGAACACCATTGCCCTGTATCCACAAGACTGAGAAGCCAATTACTGACCTCAGTGTTTCCCAGCAGCCTCCCTAGGCCACAGTAAAAAACGCATGTTCCATTTCACCCTCAGGTCTAAGCAGTATCCTGTCAGGACAGCGAGGGTACTGGAATCAATCCATAGGGAGGTCTCAGACAGTTTGAAGTGCTGGGCTCAGCCCTGCTGCTGTTACACGGAGCCAGGTATATCTGTCAGTATAAACCGATGGACCTTTTCTGAGCCAAAAAGCTCTGTGCAACTCAGTGATACTCCCATCTGCAGAACGAAAAAATTTCATTTCCTTTATAGGATGGTCTGAAACCTACAGCCACTAAGGGAACTATTAGCAATTCCTTTTTTCCTCAAGCTCTGTAGTAATTATGTGGAATAAGACACAGAGCGCTTCGATTTTCCACACCAAACCATCACAGCATTGTTCCACCCTATCTCATTTATGCCACACATTTAACCTTTTGTGTCCGATTTCTCCCGTCGAAATCCCTAGTTAGAGCAGAGTTTCCAGGTAGCTGAATACACAAGGTGTTTTGAGCTTTATGAAAAAGCTTGCTCACATATCTGGTGGGACATCACTTCAGGCAGCATTTCCTCCGAGAAGCTTAGAGATGAACTAGCCAGCCACAGACAAATAAATATCAAACCTAGAATTATGGGAGGGAGGGGAGTTATGCTTTTCCTTCAACTAGAAGAGCTGAAGGAAAGAAAGAAATCATTAGTGTATGCCTGAACGACTGCCTAAGCAAGCAGAACCAGGAAATAAGATTGTGGTCAATTTTGACTTCCAGAATGCCCAGTGTTGCCTTTGCAGCCACTTTTATTATTTTCTTTTAACAGGAGAGGCGATCTGAAAGACAGAATCCAGGCTCCTGCTGCCCCGTAAAGAAGGCAAGAAACAGCATTATTCTATCTAAACACAGCAGTAAGACTAGGACAACCTTTCTGGGCCCATTTTCACTTGTGTTATAAAGTTTAAATGGAAGCAGATTGATCTTAAATCGCAAAACTCAGTACTTCCCTCCTTGTACAGCATGAGGGCACAAACTCTTCTTTGTGCAAAACAAAAGCTATTAAAAAGCCAAGGATACAGGAATATCCTTCCTTTAAACTGAAGGATATTGATCTGGCTCTGTTTACAAATGGCAATTTAAACTTCGGCAACACTGTCTCCCGGCACACCTACATGAATGCAGTGGAGCGACAGACAAAGCCGGAGAGATTCGCAAGTGTCCTCTGACAACATTAGCCCGGTCCAGTGAAGCGCCGACAAGCACGGTGCATTGACAGCTTTGCTAGTACGTCCGAGCTGGCTGAGTTGGGGGTACATGGCCATATTTGTAACACCTGCCCATGTTAGACACTAAATATCAAGAACCTCACTAAAACTCCACAGGGAAACTCCAACAGCACCAATATCGATGAGTTTCAAAAAGACTCTCCCAACAGTGAGGCTACATCTTCCTTTATTTAAAGGACGCGCGGGAATGAATTTAGCAAGGCAGGAATTTACAGCTTCTTATGAAATCGATACACGCTTCAAAAGATGCTTTTCCTCTGGTATGCTGCAGCTCATCGCTTACCTTTTGTAGACTTACGGGCAGTGTTTTCATATGCTTTTCTGATTTAAAAAAAAACCCTAAAATCAACAAATCTCCAGGCTTCAAGAAATCTCTCCTAAACAAGATAATCTTTTCCCAATATTCCACCTGAAGTTTTCCTGTAAAATACCTCATTTTCCTATTCAGACTCATTTTTAAGCTGTTAAGGCAATTGTGATCTTACAGGTACTCACAGAAATTTTTCCAGTAAAATGGCTTCCACTTTTTCTAACAGAGTCTGCAAAATGTTGTATTTCACTTCTTTTCCTACACTTGCTAGTGACCTAGAAAGGAAACAATACAATTAACACTATTAATTATTGCCACAGACTTCAGTTTCACTGTTGGTTACGAGTTCTGTGACAATAAGGGGACAGTCCTCACCCTATGGTAACAAATTTGTCTATTGTTTGCTCTGCATTTGCAAACCCTTAAAACACCCTCCAAAATTCATCACTACTGCAGAAGTAAAATATAACGGTAGTTTATCAAAAGGTGACTTCTTCCGACACACATTTTAAATTATATATCTGGAGAAATCAAAGTGCTTATTTTATCTCTCTGGAATTATGGCCCAAGTCATGTGTAAATAAGAACACCAAAATTTCACAGTGTACCAATATAAAGTTAAACAGTTTTAATATTTTATTCTTGAGCCAGCCGCTGATCAAATGAACTGTTGCATACTAAGACTGTGGCAGGGTCAATATAATTTCTGTATCCTTTAGTACAAAGCATGAAAAAAAGAATTTGCTCTGTCCAAAACTAGAAAAAAAATCACTGTAAAGGATGTAATAAACTGAAAATTACTTGTTAGCCTTTGAACATAGTGCCCTAGAACTCAAACAGTCATTAAAAATAGAAGACGCATCCGATGGACAAAAACACCTCTGCATCTGCAGGTGTCATCGTGCTCATTCCAGAGTACTTTGCACGGACAAGAAAGAAGCGGAGACTTCTTAAATCCTGCACTAAGTTGCTTCACTGGGGATTCTTCTCCTTTTCGTGTCTAAAGTAGTGAATGCTGACTAGGAAGCAAGATCTCAGGCGACCCAAGGCAAACCAGCGTGTCCAAGTTCAGCATGGATCTACCTGAAAGGGGAAGGATTGTTATGTCTCTCCACTATCTCAGTGTGAATAATTCAGTAAAAAGCAGTAGCTTTTGTCAACCTAAGTAGAAAGAATATAGCATCAATGAAGATCTTGCTATAAAGTGTACACATCAAGTTTCAAATCAGAGAGTGCCACAAAGACTGAAAAATCCCCTTCGATAAATTTTTAAATAAAGACATGCACGGCAATGTCCTTAAGTTGACTGAAAGGTCTGCATCTAAGCTTCATAACTCTGATGTAAAGCCATCAGATCAATCTCTGGCCACTTTACCAGCTGTTATCCAGAAATGTGTTAGTTCGAAGCTGCTTCAGAAGTGCAGGTGCTGCACTATAAGAATAAAAAATGAACGACTAATATACAGATTGTAACACCTCAATTAATTAGATGTAAAAGATGGATAAAGAACGGAGTTTCGAATTTTCTTTTTCCTGTCCAGTTCAGAATTCTACATAACCAAATTATTCCTTTCTCTGGCAGAGGTTGGTACTAAATCAACCGTAAATCCACGTGTAACAATTGTTCTAGTCAACTTTACTTGAACTTTGTGGCTCCTATTTTGAACCAGAAAGGTGCGGGTGCCTGAAAAATTATGTAGTTTTATGCATTTAAATCCTATGTTCCGATAAGAGATTTCACCTTTCCTTGAAAAGCTTGTCTTCCTTCCTTCGATCACCAGCAAAGTAATTGCTGATCCACATGCAGAACACTAAGACGCATAAACCTACTTTTTTAGTAGATATCATGACTTCTGCATTACAACACACTGAGGCCTGAATCCTGCTGCACGTTTTCTGAAAAATATGAGGTATCACTGAGTGGGGCCCCATCCAGGTCAAAAATCACAGTGTTAAAACACAGAGGTAAAATATCGCAGGTGCATCACAGGCATAAGGCAGCAGTTTTCACAATCCTTGAGATAATTCCAGAAGGGCATTATTCTGCCTTACTTGCTGTATTGACTACTAGGGGTCTATTTCAGCAAGTCTAAGTTCTGAAACGAGAATGAGTATCATTTGACACCTATGTATTTTCTGTACACTATTCTCGGTGACAAAGCCCTCCCTTGCTCTGTAGAGATGCTTCAACATTTACAAAATAAGAAAAAAAAATTTTAATTCTCCTATGGTCTGCAAAAACCATCAACAACAACATTACGGCTGATTAAACCATCAGGAATTCAACGCATCACAGTTGAAGTGGCACAGAAGCAAGATAATTTGGAGCAGATCTTAGTATTCACTGGCTGCTTTCTGTAATAGAGAGGGATGGGCCAGAATAATCAAGAAAAATTTTTATTAAGTCATATCTGAGAAGCACATGAAACATTTGGTCATGCAGGGAAACACTTCTAGAAATATATCATTTTACCCTCATGACAACATCCCTAATGGTTTAAAAGCATGAAAAAATTAAGGGGTCCAATGAGTGCAGAAACAAAACATGAGATGTATCCCTTTGAAATTCTGTTTAAAAAAGGTACTATTACTATATATACTTTACCGGATAGAGAATAACAGAGGGTATTGCTGTTAAATTTGAATTACAAAGAAAGCAGCGATAGGCTTATGCTGTTCTGAGCTAAATCTTTACAAATCTGGAAGACAAGAGTGTTAGAAAGTAAGCAAGCTCTTTTTGAACTTTGACTAGGGATACTTGATTCTTATTTTCATTTGATTCTTATTTTCTTTAAAAATATTCTCAGAGTTCTAGTTCAGCAGAAAGTTGGACTGGAATGTGCACTCTCACCTAACTTCTGCAAAGCAGCTGTGTTTTGAAAACACCTGCCCAGGGCTTAGTGGGAAGACAGGCCTAAGCGCACTGGCCCAAAGTTTCTCCCTCATCAAGACGTGTAATTTTTATTTTAAAATATTAGAAGTTTCAATCTCCCAGTGCCACGCACTCACAACATTTTGTCCTGAGGCAGGAGCACTGAACGCTGCTCCAAGACAAGATGTGCATTTGTTTTCTCTATATGAGCTATGCACGCTTTAATAAGAAGGGAGACATTACAAGGTTATACCTTAGAGATCAGGATGTAAAGCTGGACCTGGAAAGACCCAAGTTCATGATCTCACTCTGTCAAAAATAGCGGTGCAAGCTCGGTGATTTCATCAGTTTCCTTGAGCTTTGGTTTCCAGTCTGAAAAGCTGGGATGACTCTAAGGCTCCAGCTCAACATGACAAACACAGCAAGGCCACCTTCGACTTGTAAGGACTTAAAAACGCACTGAGAAACATTCAGACGCTGTAGCAATGTGAACTAATATTTGTTCCTTTATCTCCAGTCCCATGGACTGGAAGCTTGGCCCGCCCACTTTTCACTAGCCAGTCTTCCCTGCAGGAAGAGAAAAAGCACTGCCTCCACAGTAAATTATTAGTTTGTGAAGTGTCACTGTGGTTCTGCAAGCAGCCCGGTGGGATTATCAGACCGGCTGGAGACCTGTCCCTTCATGATAGGCCTAACCCTGCAGGCGTACGTGCCCCTTCCAGCTAACTCACTTCAAACAGGATGAGGGGTTCAAAAACACTCGTGCAACTTAATTTTTAAAATACTTCTACTGCATGCATGTCTATGTTAAAAAAAAAGAACCGATATGAAGGAATTACATTAGGAATTATACAGAAAGAGATGATTAAACTTTCAACTATATGGACATTTTGGGGCATATAAACGTTTGTAAAATTTGCTACAGAACTTCTGATTGCTGGTTTCATAATTGAACTTACAGGGAATACCTTTCCAAGGACCCTAATATCGTACATTTCATTATTTAATAAATAGAACAAGAAATGGAAACAACTCTGCTTACTATACGACATTTAAAACTGCATGGAATAAATTGAATTTTTTGAAAAAGCATTTGAGTTGCTTAGGCACTTCTCTGGAATGCTTTCCAGAGCTATTGCGGATGTGACTTGTATTGAGAAGCCCACACTTGATAAAACACTGTGTCAATATTTCAAACAGCCCAAGCTACCAGTGACACGGTCCTGTCACTTACGCAACATTCACAAACTTTAAAAAAGTTCATTTATACGCTCTGGTTGAGGTTCTAGAATATACACACTGTTGCCTGTTTAAAACAGGGAAGGGAGGAAATCCAGAGATCTTTCCTAGTGCTCCTGTCGTAGCTCACCATCTATAAGAAAAGTTAACTGTACGTTCTATGTGTTGTGTCTTTTGCATGAAAGAACTGGACTTGCAGTCTTTAACTAGAGCCAACAGCTCAGATGCCTTTGGGAGGCTCCCTGCGCACCCAGGCCGCAGATCGTGACAAGAACATGTCCCTGGAGATTTTTAAAATAAGACTGGATGTGGTACTTAGTGCCATGATCTAGTAATCATGATAGTGCTGGATTAAGGGTTGGACTTGATGATCTTGGAGGTCTCTTCCAACCCAGATAATTCTATGATTCTATGATTCAGTTGGGCTGTCAAGTACCTCTTTGCTCAAAGCTGGACCAGGGGCAGGCTGAACCAGTGTCCTCACCTATGCCAGAGCAGCTGTGTGGTCTTGATTCAAATCTCAGTGGCTGCAAGCCCACGCAAAACAGCCATTTAGAGAAATACAGTCACCTGTTCTGGTATCACTCAGTGAGCAAATATTGTCATCAGTTTGCATTGCAGAAAGGCATCAAAAATCTAGGGGAGAAACATAGCCCACCTTCTTCAGCAGCGAGAAGAGAACCTGACATCTAGAGACTTGTTAATATCACACCTCAGTCGTGACTGTTGAGCAATGAAACTGCATTTCTTCCTCACCCGTGCCAGCTCAGGTATCTCCATGATCAATAGCTCCTCCAAAGCTTGTATCAAACAGTTTGACTCATGAAGTAGAACACGATGCAACACCCAGATGTAAAAGTGGGAGAAAATATCCCTCTAATTTCTTGTGAAAACAATGAGATCTTAGGGAATTATGTCACAAAGACACAACAAAAGTCATCTTCCTCTAATCTAATTCTTGCTTTTCCTTGCTACTAAGAAACTACCTTATAATACCGAATGTACAAGTAACGCAAAAGTAATGTTAACAGCTTGTAATAAGCAAAATGGGTTTACAAATGGCTTATTACAGAAGGGCTCTGTCACATGGGAAAGTTATACTTGTAGATATGAAAACCGGTATCTTTTTCCAGACAAATTTGAAATTTACACAGCATTGCAGAGCTGCAGGACTTTCCAACAGCATCTCTGTCAAAAGCAGACTCGGATTGCAGAGAGCGCTGTACTGCCCAGTGTTACATCCCTCTCTTGGACGGTACAGACACTGCAGTCACTACTACATGAAAAAGGAGTGCTTCAGGCTGCAGGTCTTCTGTTTATGAAAGTGGCAGGGAAAAGACTCAGCTTCTTCAGAAATGCACAGACATCATTATATTTCCAATAAGAAAAATGTTTCTTTCTGATTTTCTGTTTAACAAGTAAGATAAAAGTGAGGGAGGTTGTTCACGTGTACCGTTATGTCATGCACACAAGCTACCTGAAAAAGAGTTTTGCCTAAGGTGTGACTGACTCTGGTTGGGGGCAGGGGTGTTTGTGGGGTTTTTGTTGTTGTTTTTTGGTTGGGGTGTTTCTTTTTGTTTGTTTGTGCTGTTGTGGTTTGGTTTAAATAGAGTCAAGACAATGACTGCAAGGGTTCTGCAGTATGTAGCTCAGCCTCCAGGCCAGGTCCTTCTAGATTTCTAATTTGCAAGACAAAGATAAAATCAGCTGACAACTTCCCAGCAAAAATCTCACACCTGAACTTCAAATCCAATGTGTAGCAAATTAGTATTTATATATCTGTATAAGTTTTCTCTACCTTTCGCGTATGAAGGACAATCCAAGAACGAAGTGAGCCCCAAGGGTGGTCAGTTTAGCTGGGCAAGGGCTCCAACTGTGACAGAAGATGCTCAAGGGGTTCTTGGGAGCTGCGGACAGCTGAGGCACACTGATGTGTCGTTCATACGTTGTTCTACTGGGATGCTTCCAGCACTGCTGCATGTGAACTTACCTTTCCCACACAACATGTGGAGAACTGGAAGCAGAGTAGTACAATGGCCAGATCAGAGCTGCCCAATGATTCCCTCTACATCATGGGAGTCTGTCAGAATCCAGAAAAAGCACTAAAGTTTTTGGCCCGTTGTGAGTGTCGCAGCTAACTATGAATTGCTTAAATGGTGGAATAACCTCTCCCGGCCATCAGTGACCCCTGGGAGTACCTGTTTACAACACAATGCTAAGGGAATCACCTGCCACATTTGGGCCTGTAGTTTTCAAGTCACATGCAGAACAGAAGATTCCCCGCTCAATACAAACATGTCTAGAGATGGCTGTGGGATGTCTAATCTCACTAAGAATTAATTTTTCTCAAGTGGTTGCAAAAAAGGAGCCGAGATGCCTCCTAGCTCTAGTTCACTGCTTCCATTGTTTGACAGCAGCATCTTCTGTAGAGATGTGGTTGCGTGAGAAAGGACATGCAGGCAGCACACAAGAACTGCTAGGATAACAAACAAGAGATATATAGCAGGGGCGCCTGTCCTTGACTTCAGAAGACGGAACTTGCAGTTAAGAAAGAATGCACAGAATTCGGAACTGATAACGGGTAATGAGAAAAACAAGGCGGGGTAGACATTTAGCTGAAGAACCAATATATTCCTTTGTTTAATGAATATGTATAACCATAGTTGCGACATGTATAAAAGTGTGCACTCTACTCTCAATAAACGAAGTCTGCTCATCTAGTATCTAGGTGTCACTCTTCCGTCCTCTTCAAATGGCGCCCTGAACAGGGACCCCTTTAAATCCGTAAGGCAATTGGCATACGGACGTGACCACGGAAGAGTGACTATAAGGAGGGCGCAGCTGTGTTCGCACCGGCACAAGGATCAAAGAGCTGGACTCCGGATCTGTCCTAACAAAGTGAGGACGCTGCAACGTAAGCTGACTTCGAAAGGGTGCAACGGCCGTAATCAGGTATTTATTAACCTAGCGCTATAGGGCGTAGGGAATTAAAATGGAAAAGGAAGCAGCTTTTAGTCTCCTAAAATGCTTTTTAGAAAAGCGGGGAGTGTGGCATAAAGGTTTTGATAAGGAATTACAGTTATTATTATCTCATCGTGCGAAAAAGGGTTTTTTCACAACCTCGGCTAGTGTTTTTGAAATAGAAGAATGGCGTAAATATGGAGATGAGTTGTGGCATGGAACATTACAGGAAGATAAAGAATGCAAAAAATTAGGGATCCCTTGGTTAACAGTTATTAATGCTTTAAAACAACACCAGGTAGAACAGAAGGTGGCTGCCGAGGCGGCAAAACGGTTAACAGAGGTACCTGGGGTGGAGGAGGGGCCGATGCCACCCTCAGTACAGACAGTGTATGTTCCTCCGTCTGTGCTCTCCAATACAACAACGCTGCCACAGCCCTCTATGCCTAGTGCACCGCCAGAAATCTCCCTGATGGACGGTAGTGAGGGCCCTCCTGGGGGAGCTCAGGAGGGGTCGTCAAAAACATCGGAAAGGACGGGGGTAGACTGGGGTGAGCTTGCCAGAGAGGCGGCAAGAGAAGGACATTGGGATGTGGCAGAAGCTGTGGCGTGTCCGGTGATTTATACCCCTGATGGACATGGAGGAGCGCAAGCCACTATTACACAATTGGATTGGAAAATATCACAGTTGCGGGCTACTATTTCAGAATCAGGCTTACACGGTGAGCCGACACGACAAATGATGAATTTTATTTGGTCAGGCAATCTTTTGCTGCCATTTGATATACGAAATTTAATGAAATTGATTCTTACACTTAGTCAGACAATGTTGTTTATGGTACATTGGCAAGCTATTTGTCAAGAATCTGTAGCCGTTTTAAGGCAGCCAGGGGATCCTCTGTATGGTTTAATGTTAGAGGAATTGTTAGGAATAGGAGCCTATGTAAGGCAGGAAGCACAGGCAATGCTGGGACCAGATAAAATCAGAGAAAGTATGTGAGCTGCTCGACAGGCTTTTTGACAAATTAGACCAGAGGGAGGGATCCCCTCTTACATGGGTTTAAAGCAGGGAAGAGAAGAACCTTTAGGAAAGTTTGTGGATTGTTTATCGTTAGCCTTAGATTCAGCTTCAGTCCCAGAATATATGAAAGGAGCATTGTTGCGACAGTGTGTGTTGCAAAATGGGAATGCAACCACCAGACAATTAATAACTACAATGCATGGAGCGTGGAGGATAGAGGAGTTATTGGATAAAACTTCCCAAGTTCCTACTGGAACAGCTGCCTTTTTGGTAAAAGCAGTTCAAGATTTAGGTAAAGAATTAGGTGAAAAGTTGTCAGTAGAAGCACAAGCTCCGCATGTTTGTGCTGCTCTTGCACCCTTATAAAGTCAGTCACCAACAATGGATCGCAGACGAGTCTGGTGTCCCACTTGTCAAAATGCTTCCCATGACGCATCAATTTGTGGGCGAAAGTCGGGAAACGGCTGGAGCAGCGCGCCTGCCCACGCGACGACACAAGCAGGCGCTGCAACCACAACAACTTGGAATGCTTGCTCAGTAATGCAACCGGACTGTCAGCCGGGACCCAGCAGCTGCAGCCAGCCACCGAGGGAGCCTGGGATTTGACTTGGAAACTGCAATAGATATCATTTTAATCGATACTAAGCCACAAAAGGTATCATCTACAATCACAGGACCCTTAAAGATCAACGATAAACCTGTTGGAGCTTTATTAATTGGATAATCATCGGTGGCTTTGCTAGGAATAGCTGTTATTCCTGGCCTGATTGATGTTGATTATACAGGTGTCATCACCCTCATCGTAAATGGACTGTTAGTGGTGTACATACTCTCTTTTCTAACGGTAGCTCAGCCTCCTCTTCCTGTGGAACTGATTGATGGACAGCGACGAGAAAATATGTGGGTGGACTGGGCTCACAGGACAGGGGTGAATGACTTTTGCTTATCTTTGTATCAAGTGGGAAATCCTTTTAAAACATGCCTGATAGGTAGACCTGTGGTCAATTTGTCTGATTTTACCAAAGAATGGATAAATTTACCAATATCACTGAATGAATCAAGTATAAAGAATGTTGCGAATCAAAAAAAAAAAACCAAAACAAAAAACAGGGATGCATTAGGTTTAGCTCTCCCTCAAACGGTCAAGGGCCAATTGAAACCGTAGTGTCACCACTTGACATGCAGTATATTAATCAATCTTATTGTCCTACTCACGACATCAAGTATACAAAGGCAAGGGCTAAGGCTCTACCTCCTGGTTATTTTTTTTAATATGTGGGGATAGAGCATGGCCAGGAATTCCATGCAAACCTTTTGGTGGCCCATGTTATATTGGACAATTAACTTTACTCACCCCAGGGAAACATCACTTAAAGCAAATTATACAAATGGTGGAACGTCCGCACCGACATAAAAGGGAAATAAAGGAAATAAAGGAGAATTGTACTGACACTGTCCAGTTATGGGGCGCAGCCACTACCATTGCTGCTTCTATATTTCTACCTTCGCTTAGCTCAATCCATAATGCTTTAACAATAAAGGCTTTAACATGCTGGTCGGTAAGCAGATTAATCTAACATCACATATATTATATGATTTAGTTACACAGAGTGATAGTATTAGAAAAGCGACAGTGCAGAATCGTGCTGCCATTGATTTTTTGTTACTTGCACATGGTCATGGTTGTGATGAGTTTGAAGGAATGTGTTGTTTTAATCTTACTGATAAATCACAATCCATTCATGAGAGATTAAGGCAACTTAATGATAACATGCAGAAATTGCAAGAATGGCAGAGCCCTTTCGATAAACTACTCAGCAGATGGGGTTTGTCTGGATGGCTGCGCGAAGTAGTTAAGCAAGTCTTTCTTATTTTATGTTTATTATTGATAGGCATAATAGCAATTATTTGTATATTCTCAATGATTAAATCTGTAATCTTAAATACTATGAATCGTGCATTGCTGGTACAGAAAGAAAACGGGGGAATTGTAGAGATGTGGTTGCGTGAGAAAGGACATGCAGGCAGCACACAAGAACTGCTAGGATAACAAACAAGAGATATATAGCAGGGGCGCCTGTCCTTGACTTCAGAAGACGGAACTTGCAGTTAAGAAAGAATGCACAGAATTCGGAACTGATAACGGGTAATGAGAAAAACAAGGCGGGGTAGACATTTAGCTGAAGAACCAATATATTCCTTTGTTTAATGAATATGTATAACCATAGTTGCGACATGTATAAAAGTGTGTACTCTACTCTCAATAAACGAAGTCTGCTCATCTAGTATCTAGGTGTCACTCTTCCGTCCTCTTCAATCTTCCACAGAGAAGGGGAGCACCCGGGACACTTCCAGGCGTCAGAAATGTCACTTAAGTGCACAGACGGATCAGGGTCGCAGAAGGCAAGATTTGCTAGCTATTTGCCAAGAAGAGATGGCTTTTATAATTACAGTATCACAGTATCACAAGGTTGGAAAGAACCTCTGAGATCATCAAGTCCAACCTATAACCCAACACAACACCAACCCATCATCTAAACCATGGCACTCGGTGCCTCATCCAGTCTCTCCTTAAACACCTCCAGGGTCGGCGACTCCACCACCTCCCTGGGCAGCGCATTCCAATGGCCGATCACCCTTTCAATGAAGAACTTTTTCCTAAGATCAAGCCTAAACTTTCCCTGACGGAGCTTGAGTCCATGCCCTCTAGTTCTGTCGCTGGTCACCCGAGAGGAGACCAGCCCCTGCCTGACTACAACCTCCTTTTAGGTAGTTGTAGAGAGCAATGAGGTCTCCCCTGAGCCTCCTCTTCTTCAGACTAAACAGCCCCAGCTCCCTCAGTTCTCCTCGTAGGGCTTGTGCTCCAGCCCCTTCACCATCTTCGTTGCCCTCCTCTGGACACACTCCAGCATCCTGACATCTTTCCCAAACTGAAGGGCCCAGCACACAGTATTCAAGGTGAGGCCTGACCAGTGCCGAGTACAGGGGGACGAAAACTTCTCTGGTCATGCTCGCCACACTATTCCTGATGCAGGCCACCTGGGCACACTGCTGGCTCATGTTGAGCTCCTGTCAACCAGCACTCCCAGGTCCCTTTCTGCCTGACTGCTCTCCAGCTACTCTGTCCCCAGTCTATAGCTATGCATGGGATTGTTGTGTCCAAAATGAAGTACCAGACATTTGGACTTATTAAACATCATCCCATTAGAATCGGTCCATCTCTCCAGTCTGTTCAGGTCCCTCTGTAGGGTCATCCTACCCTCTAACAGATCAACCCTTCCTCCCAGCTTGCTATCATCCACAAACTTGCTGATGATGGACTCAATCCCCTCATCCAGATCATCAATAAAGATATTAAACAGAAACTGGTTTCATGAGAAATCATCTGCCCTAAGGCAGATGGAAAGTGCAACAGCCTAGTCACTAAGCGGCTTCAATACAAGAGTTGTGACCTAAGAACACACAGAGCTGAAATAGTCCCAAGCACTGGAACAAGTTATGAAGAAAGCTACTCAGCAGCAAATAGGAAAATGCAACTTGAAGAGCTGAACATCCACACACCAAGACACCGGCAGGAAGGAGTCCATAGGACCTTGTCCTGAGTTCTCACTCGTGGTCGGGGGGGAGACCAAAAGGTGTCATCTGTAGTAGCAAACAAAATAGCTCCAGTAGTCAACTGGTACGGTGACACATATCACCAGTGAACCCACACGGCTTCAAGGAGCTGCTCCTTGCAGCCAAGCTGCCTACTGGGACTTGTCACCAGATCAGCTTAACTCCAGACCTCAAACTGATAGGTCTTTGGGCCAAAAACCTAAGTACCATTACTGAGGACCAGTCTAACGTTTTCACTGCAGGATGACTAAATTTCTGTGCCAGTGTGTGGGCTTCGGCACTGCTTTGTCACTCAGCACAGAGATAACCAAACAGAGACTCAGCCAAAAGGAAAGACCTGAAGCAGAAGATGCCAGCACAAGTTTGGGCTGCCAAAATGCAGCAGAGCTAGACCAAAGCAGAAGGATCCATTCCCCTTTCCAAGTGGTCCCAGATCCCCAAAACACTGTAATCCCTCTAATGAGCTGGCACCATATCAAAATGCCAAGGCTGCTCAGAGTTCCAAAGCTGTGCAAAAGTCTTGGCTGCCTCTTTGGTTGCTTTTAAGGATGACAATTTATTTGATGAATTCTGGCCTACCCAAACTTCTTCTAAGGCCAGTGGACACACTAACGCAGATAAGTCATGGCAGTCAGGCCATGGCATATAAAAGCATCTGGAACTTATCTAGAAATGCTCAGGATCACTTTAAACAGTGGGATAAGTGCCTGAGACTTTTGAGAGAAAGTGTTACAGCTATTTGCAGTCTGCCAAGTGGAAAAGTACTCTCAGCATGTGGACACCATACCAGCAAACCAGATTATTTATTTCAGATAGTGGACTGAATCCTCACCCCATATACAAATAATTCCATAATACATACACATTTAAAGGCTATGAGCAATGAGAGATTTTTCAAACAGTGCATCAGTTAACAGCTAAAGGGGGAAAAAAAAAGAAAAAAAAGAGCTGAGAATTTTTCTGCTGGGAGAGCAGACGGAGAAGAAATCGGAAATTGTGAGCTACAACTTGGTACCGCTACTACCGCTATTCCAGGCTCACTACTGCTGCCCAAAATGTTCCAGAAATTTCTGAATGCTTTGAGACTGATGCCAAACTAAATGCCATACACTGCAAGGCTTGAAAGTGGATTTCTAGGCAGGATACCTATGATTACAAGGGAATTCAAAGCAGCTTGAGGGGGTTTTATTAATCTTTTTGTTTAGATCTGAATTCCAAGGTACAAAAGAAAAATATTATGGCACAAATTGACTGAAGAAAATATTTCTCTGCATGTCCCACAGAGGTCTGTACTGTAGCATTTAATATTTTCATTGATGATATAGGCAGTGAGAACAAGTGCACCCTCGGCAAGTTTGCAGATGACACCAAGCTGAGCAGGGCAGTTGTCACACCAGAAGGACGTGATGTCATCCAGAAGGACCTGGACAAAATGGAGAATTGGGGCTGTGTGAACATCGTGAGGTTCAACAATGCCAAGTGCAAGGTCCTACACCTGGGTCAGGGCAATACACAATTTCAATACAGGATGGGGACAACATGATTGAGAGCAGTCCTGCAGAGAAAGACTTGGGGTGCTTGTTGATGAGACAGTCAACATGAGCCAACAACGTGAGCCCACAGCCCAGAAGGCCAACAATATCCTAGGCTGCATCAAAAGAAGTGTGGCCAGCAGGTAAAGGGAGGGGATTCTGCCCCTCTATCCCACTCTCATGAGACTCCACCTGGAGTATCATGTCCAGTTCTGGAATCCCCAACATAAGAATTATATGGAACTGTTAGAACGGGTCCAGAGGAGGCTACAAAGGTGATCCGAGGGCTGAAGAACCTCTGCTAAGAGCATAGGCTAAGAGAGCTGGGGTTGTTCAGTCTGGAGAAGAGAAGGCTCCAGGGAAACCTCATAGTGGCCTACTGGTACCCGAAGGGCTAATTGAAAGCTGGGGAGGGGCTTTTTACAAGGGCAAGTGGTGACAGGACAAGGAGGAATGTCTTTACACTGGAAGAGGAAAGACTTAGAGTAGACATTAGAAAGCACTTCTTCACCATGAGGGTGGGGAAGCCCTGGCACAGTTTGCCCAGGGAAGCTGTGGCTGCCCCATCCCTGGAGATGTTCAAGGCCAGGGTGGATGGGACCTTGAGCAGCCTGATCTATTGGGAGGCGTCCCTGCCTATGGCAGGGGGGTTGAAACTAGATGATATTTAAAGGTCCCTTCCAACCCAAACCATTATATGATTCTATTTGAGAGGTATATTATTGCCCAATTATGTTTACTTAGCTATTGCAGAAAGAAGTTTTCCTCTGCTGCCAGAGAATGCTTTGCTTACAGTAAAACAAGGCTTTGTATTTTATCTTCTGCTGACCTATCGAATCGCTTCTTTTGGTTAACTCTGCTATATTCCCAAGGGATAAAAATCTCATTATCTGAAAAGCATGCTGAAGTTTGATTAAGTCAGAATTGTTGCAGTAAAGCTTTGTAAAAACAGTTGACCTGTCAAAGCTAATAAATGAATGTGCATCCTACCCGTATTGAGGGTATAGGGAAGTCATAGTTCTTGAGATACAAAAGACATTGAATTCTTCTTTGAATTTAAGTTTTCAGAGTGAAGAATAGGTGATTTTTTTATTCCATTGAAAACTGGATTTAAAGATGAGAAAATAAATATCTATACTCATTGAACTGACAAGGTAGGAAGACCAGGTAATCATCGCTACAGGTGCATTTGAGGAAATATGGATGAACAGTTTTTGAAAACGCATCCACGCATACCGAAGAAGAGCTTTTATAGCTCACGCAGAAAGATGGACAAGTACAATTGTACAAAAACCCCACCAGTGTTCTCTTAAATATGGTAATATCTTTATTCTGGGATAATCAATTCCCTAAGCTTCGGCACTTGAGTTCATATAACCCAAGATATAGTAATTATTTCATTAACAGAAAATACCCAACCATGTTGCAACTTACAATTATTAAAACACTTTTAGTCCTAACCACACAAACAGGGAAGAACGCCAGCTGTGCTTGGAACAGGGGGAGGGGTTGTGAGTGAACCACATTTCCAGCTCAGACACACACACAGAGATGTCGCACATCTCAGGAAAGCTTCAGTAGAACTACACAGATGACAACAGCTGGGGGTCTAGCCCAACATCTTAAATACATAGCCAACGAAAAAGGCAACATTAAACTAAAATTCTTTTATTAGGGGTTTACCTGCTGCTACATGCGTGCTTGCAAATACAACATAGTAGCTTTATCACGCTTTATGAAAGATACAGCACTCAGCTTCCGTACATATCCCCAAACAAGCTCATTGGCAACTGGTTAATACAAACTGAAACTTTGCCAAGAGGCAAATCTTGCCCTAATATAATACCTCATACATCTTACTATTCACATAGTTCTGAATTGCTAAATAGTAGTGAGAAGTGCTACGTAATTTATTAAACCTGCAGCATTTTTAAAAGGAAAAAAAGTTATAAATTATGGTTTTGTAGCATATGGTTCCTGTTTACAGTTCTTCAACCTTCCTGGACCCATTTACAAGAATCATAGTGACGTTAAACTCTTTAAGCAGAAAACAAAGTAGTAAGAATTGCTCAGGTAGGCATTGTTTTTCTTTATTTTCCTCTTAGGTTACTTTTTCTTTCAAAAGCTAACCAGATATTGGGAATGACAAAATATTATGATGAAATGTGGGAAATCCATGCTCTAGGAGCCATACAAATCCAAATGTAGCCATTGTCTGTTCATTCAGGTAATTTCTATGAGTTTCTCAAAGGGCTGGCTGAAAAGGAAAGATGGGTTCCCACTGTCACAGACGTAAAGGAGGAACCAAGGGGACAGACATACTTCTGCAACCTTGCCAGCTGCTGCAAAGCACAAGCCAAGATCTTCTAGCACAGTGCAACTACTAACACAGTGCACTTACAGGAATTCATCACATAAGTTGTACCCCAACAGCTCCTTGTGGTTTCTAGGGACAACGCAGGAATTTTTAAAGCAAGTTTCAGTCTTCGAAAGCCCAAAAATCATTAGCCAGGCGTAAGATGCAGGGTTGGGAACTACAGCTTTAGCTGAGGCTACAAGAGGACAGGTTCAACAACTGCTCTATGCCTTCCCACGTTTGTCCTTAAGGGTTACCTAAAAAATCAATTATATGTGCCAGCTCCTTGTAACTAGCACTTCACAGCAAGTTACCGAAGTGAGCATTGGAACCTGACATTGACGAATAACTAATTACTGGTTTACCTGTCAAAAACAAGCTGGAATCCTGCCCATTACTTTATCAAATACCCAAAAACTAACAGTTGTATACACTTTAACATAAGAAGGAAGCTTATGCCCTGCAACTTCCATAGGAACAGCATTAGATTATTTTTTCTGTGAGAAAAATAACATGGAACTATAGACTTAAGATTGTTAATTTACAGGTGATCTGAGCTAGAAAGTTTCACACTAGATCTTAATTTATCTCAAAACCCTCATTCCATTTTAAGTTGAAAAACCGTCCACAAACATCACCTAAAACAAAAGACACAATTTGAGGACATCTTGCTGATACAAATATGCAGTTTGTACTTTCCAAACTACTTCCGAAAATTATATCAAAATCAGCTGGGGAGCAGTGGCTGGAGAGCTGCCTGGCAGAGAAGGACCTGAGGGTGTTGGTTGACAGCCACTGAACATGAGGCAGCAGCAGCCCAGGTGGCCAAGAAGGCCAATGGCATCTTGGCCTGTATCAAAATCAACATGGCCAGCAGGACCAGGGCAGTGATTGTGCCCCTGCACTCGGCACTGGTGAGGCCTCACCTCGAGTACTGGGTTCAGTTTTGGGCCCCTCACTACAAGAAGGTCATTGAGGGTCTGGAGCATATCCAGAGAAGAGCAATGAGGCTAGTGAAGGGGCTGGAGAACAAGACTTAGGAGAGGCAACTAAGGGAACTGGGGTTGTTTAGCCTGGAGAAAAGGAGGCTGAGGAGAGACCTTATCACTATCTACAACTGCCTCAAAGAGGTTGAAGTGAGGCAGACTCTTTTCCCAAGTGACATGTTACAAGATGAGAAGAAATGGCCTCAAGTTGCACCACAGGAGGTTCAGATTAGATACCAGGAAAATTATCTTCACTGAAATAGTTGTCAGGCACTGAAAGAGGCTGCCCAGGGAAGTGGTTGAGTCAGCATCCCTGGAGGTATTTAAAATATGGGTAAATGAAGCGCTCGGGAGTATGGTTCAGTAGTAGACAGGTACTGTTGGACTTGATCTCAAAGGTCTTTTCCAACCAAATGATTGTATGATATGAATTCAATTATTTTGTTTACTTTCATTACATCATTAATTATGAGAAAAAATATTAACAATTGCTGTAGCTTCTAAGTAAGCAAGTTAAGATTCTCCTTTGATGTGATTTTGAAACCAGCCTTTTATTTGTTTTTGTAAGTGCTTGATTGTGGGTAATGCACTGCTTTTTCTGTGTATTTTGAAGTAAGTTTGAGTTAAAGTTAGAAGCAAGTGTGAAGACACTGAAAATCTGGAAAATATAGAGAGAAGAAAAAGTAGATTTAGTTGATGGTGGGAATTAATTTATTGAAGCAAGCAGTACCACAACTGATTTTGCAAAGTCATACCCATTAATGCATTTAGTTATATGAGAGTTAAGGCCACAGACATTCACAAGTATTTTACTTATAAAACATGCTATACATCTAGAAGTGCACAACTACAAAAAGTCTGTCTTTCAATTGGAGTTGCTAACATAATTCAAGTTGTGAACTCTAACCCTTGAGTGTGAGTACTAGTTCAGAAAACAGTTCATCGGGTCATAAATAATTGGAGGAATGTTCAATTCTTTGTGGAATAATTATGTTCCTCAGCAAAGCACTATCACAGATGTTAATATCAACAAATCAGATACAGAGCACTCAAAACCTTTGGAAGGAAATGAAAAAATAAACGGCTAGTTCTAGCACGTACAGTCTGTTTACAACAGAAGATGGTTTGAAATCAGAACCAGAATGAAACCCCTACAAATTCCAGGAGTTTAGTTGATTTCCCTAAGAAATTATAAGCTAGGTGTAAATTTGGATTTTAGTATGAGCCTGATGTTGAATGTCAGTATCTGAGTTTATGTTTCCGTAGCCTCTCTCTGGCTTTCACACTCAGCCTTCAAAGTGCTTATGCTGCAGAAAAATCTGTTTTTGTGATTTAGCCCTAACAGCTTTGTGTTTCATTACAAAGGGGGTTGTGCATGTAATTCCCCCTCCCCATTTTTTCTTTAAATTCCCTCCAGTTATACAGTTGTTCATGTTACTCCCAGTGTGAAATGGATCACAAGAGCCAGAACCAAACCAAGGACATTTATAATATGCAGCAACTCCAGCAGAGATGCAAAGTGAAACGGGTCCAGCAGTAGCCTCCGTGTTGACTTCCAAAAACCTCCCTGCATCACAAGGTGAAGAAGAGCTGATCCTGCACAATAGCTCCATTAAGTGCCTTTATGGAATAGAGATTGCCAAGTGTATTAAACAGTGCCAAGCCACAGATGATGATTTTGGGACAACTTCGAGATGGTAAAGACCAAGTTACAGCTGAACTATACGTACTATAAAATTGCAGCAATTTTGTTCTGCGTCATACTCTAACATTTCATGTAATGAGATATATAAAACAGAAAGCCTGAAAACCATGAAGAAACTACTCAGACTTTTATTCTGAGAGTACTATCAGAAAACCAGCTCAGGAAAGTATTTGGAATGAAGTGCATACTAAATTACCTGTTTTCCTAAAGTGAAAATACACCGCTGGAAATGCCATAATGGAACACATAGCAGCACACAACTTGGTGGGGAAGAGCATGATTCAGCTTTTATTTTGTTTACTTGAACAAAAATCAGTGGTCTTAACCAGATTCATTCACCCCATCTGAACAACCCCAGTTCCTCAGCAAGGGCTCACCACTGATTGTTTTTCACACAGCATTCTCTACATGAAACTACTTGGAACAGTCACCATATAAGTGAAAATGCTCTCCAAAAAATAAAATAAAAATACAGTTTCACATAAATAGGCACTAGATCTAAAATTTCTTACATTTTCAAATTCTAAGCAGGGGTTAAAATAACAGAAATAGAAAAGCACAAAACAGGGCAGAACTCCTCCTCTCGCCCCCCCCCCCCCCCGCCCCAATATCCTTCTGGGACAAGATAATTTTTAACTGCTTATCACACAACAACAAATTTGAAGAAACCAGCTCAAGAACACCCATTAACATCTGTTGTTAAAAGTATACTGGAAATCCCATTTAGGTTGAGCCTAAATCCTTTGTGCTTCTATGGATTAAAAAGAAAAACTAAACAAAAAAAATCCCTACCTCTATTAATAAAACTAGAACAAAGACAGACAAGTCAGCATTGACTGCAAACATTTGTGGTAACGTGTCTCTGAAGCTATCACATTCCAAACCAAATTTACTCTAAGATTAAAAAGTAAACCCGCAAGTAAAATTATTATCTGAGACTTACAGACAAAATGATCACAGTAGGCACAAACGTACCACGAAGGGAAACACACAACTGTCCAAAACAGAGCAAAGAAAGGAAACGTGCTCTGGTCCCCAACTTCACCTAATCCTCCAGGAGCGTATAAGAACCAGCTCTAACTTAGGAGGCCTTTTAAGGGGCAAGTCACTCCACCTCCACCAAATTGGTGACCACAAATGTGGCACAGATTTAACAAACCCAATTATTACTTTCAGGTGGTTTTGAACAAGACCTACTCTTTTAAAACCAAGTCTAGCATACTACTTATGATGGGTAATGATAAATTACTCCTAAATAGAATACATTGGTGGTTTTTTGAAAGTTCATATATCAGTAAGATAGCCAAGCTTGATTTAAATTATGTAAGTTAACTGCAAATACCTTATCAAGCCACTAAATGGTCAATTATCCTTGTTAAAAACCTGTCCAGCTTAAAAGATACATTCTACATTGTAGTCACTGAGATACAGCGCTCAGAAGTATATCAATAAAATTACATATAACATGCTTTACATAAGCCTATTGTTTTACCATCACATGCAGCTATGTACTATGTGTAGTCATGTGGCTGAAATGTCAAGGCTGAAAAGTCCAATAAAACTATCGCAGAGAAGCTAAAAATAAAAGCAGATGCTAGACATGAAAGAAAAGGCTACAGACACAATCATTGCTTATATCGGCTGAGTTACACCCCTTCCTACCGCAGAAGTAACTGTGAGCACTGCTGTAATGTTAGTCAGGCTCTGATTGCATGATCTGTGAATCCGAAGCACGTAGATAAAGAAAGTCAGCTGGGGTCCAGTGCCTTTAAGTTACAGAGGAGGGGGAAAGCAAACACAATAAGGCTCCACCGCTTGAGACATTCAGAGATCAACACACGTAGACCTTTTCACCAACATTTTGAAGCAGAAACTTAGAACACCCCAGGATAGGAATCTTATAAAGCCACATGTTAAGAAACACCACCTTACTCAATGAACTGTCCGATGAGACCAAAACCAGTAGAAGCTGCAGAGGTACCAAGCAGCTGTCCTTCGCATGCAAAACACTCCCCAGCACTCCTCCATTGGGAAGCATTTGCTCTCTGTGTAAGATGTTCTTGCCTTTTTGTAGCATGTGGGAGATGACAAAACCCCCTCTCCAGTTGCCTGCTGCTAAAACCAGTCAGGGATTAAATAATATAAAATGCTGCTTTTTTTCCCGTATTTATCAGGGGAGAGAAGGGTCTTCCGATCTTTCTCACACCGAAGCTGGAATCTCAATATGTTATAAGGCCTCAAATTTCACAGGCATATGTTAGGTAAACATAGCAGCTCTGCTCCTTAAACACACAAGACTAAACAACAATTAGTTTGATATATGTGTATTTCTACATTGCAGCCTCATTGCCTCATCACGCATTATGTTCCCATATTCCACCCCTCACTCAAGAAAGCACTTCCACTGGGCCTGGAAAAACTAAAATTATACATTTAGGCTTGTGAGGTGTACTGTAAATTAATTTACAGAGGCATGCAATAAACACACATGGAACAAGGCTGAGGCTTGCACACCTCCTGCAATACAGAAAGCAAAGAGGTGCATTTATCTTTGCCGATGACTCATCACCTGAACAATAACCGCTGCTTCAGGTAACTCACCGTTGCTCTCCTTGCTTGAGTTGGCACCGGCACCCCGCTGTGCTACTCGCTCGGTGCCTTGAAAGTGAAAAACATGTTCCCATTATCTAGTCATGTGGATACCGGTCACACATTCCTACAGACAACAACGCCAACCCACCTTGCTGTTGCGCTCTCCTCGCCTCTCCATCGCCAGCCTTTGGTGCACAGCTCGTCCCTCCGCACCTGAAGAAAAAAGATCACACAAGTCATCCTGATGACATGCGATGCCTTAGCAATTTAGACATCTCGATTCCATTTATGACTATCATCCCTATTTAACACTACAGCCAGGCACAAAAAGAGGCAATCCCCGCTACAATAAAAGGTTAAGCCCCACACCTCCACCACCCTTGGAATTCAAACTGCTCTCTTACCGCTCCAGCGGCTTCTCCCGGGAAGAAGTGCTCGTCCCCTCTGTGGCTGTGAGCCCCAGGGAAATCACTCTCCCTCGTCTGCTGCGTAGACGGCTACGTGTTCGATAGTGGACCGTACAGTCCCGGCCTTCAAAGCCTAAGCATATACACGTATTAATCACAGAACCTTACGGTTAGCCTTCTAGCCCGTCCTAAGACTTCAGTGCCACGGGCAGAGCAACTCCAACAACACGCAAACACGCACTGTCCAACACTGCACACGAGACCAATGACGCGAGATCCTGAGGCAAAAGAAACGCCGTAAGAAGAATGACTCCCAGGCAAGAGACGCCATCGAGCAGCAAGGACTACGGGGCCATAAAGGAGAACCGCTGGCAGCCCTGGAAGAGCGCAAGACCCTGGCCCGTTACAAAGAGATGTGGCCGCAACTGGGAGGATGCGCGTGCAAGAAGCCCTGCTTAAAGGCCTAAAGACTTCGTGGATGCACAGAAAATAAAAATCCCAGAACAGGGATCCAACTAAACAGATGACCGATCTTCAGGGATGCTGACGTGGGCCGCGATGCCGCCGCAAATGATGAAGGACCAGACTCTTCCAAGAGAAGTGGTCGATCCACGCTTTTAAGATTGCCGTGCAAGAAAAGCAGTGCCACAATAGCACTGTGCGATGAGTACAGGCATTTGAGACTATAGACATGGAGCCAGAGGTGCGTACTGCTTGCCTCGATAGCAAAGAGGAGATGGAGCCCCAAGACAGGTCCGAGACAAAGCACACAGACAACATAAACCACACAATGACACAGACACAGGCTGGAACTGCCCTGCCCGGCAGCTGCTAGCGTTGCGTCGAGAAGTAATCCCCTCTGCCTTGACCTGCCCAAAAGGGACAATTCCCACACAGCCCTCTCCTCTATGCTAGAATCCCTCCCCGTCCCTCCCAACCTACAGCCCTCTTCCCAGCCCCAGACCGGCCCTGGTCCCTCCACTTAGCTTTCAGAGGGCCGAGGACCTGAAGACGTCCCCGGCAGAAACACTCAACTGGCAACGGCCGACGGGAACGACCCCGCAGTCACCAAGTTTCCTCTGCACGGCCTGCAGGAAAACCAAACACAAATCAAAAGCTGTGCTCACAAGTCAAAGTTGCGCTGCTGCGTGCCAAAGTCTCCCACAAGGCACATCCTCGCGGCAAAACTCCCACGGCATACTACTCACCTGCTCCTTGCCCATCCAAACATCCAACGCTGCGGCCGTCATCTCCTGGGGCACCTAAGGTAACAGGAGATGCAAATTACTGTTGCGATTGTGAGAAATCCGTTCCCGTGCTCCCTCTCCCTACTGCCCGGCTCACCTCAAAGGCTCTTCCCGGTCCAAAGGTGGCCCAAAGGGCACCTGCAAAACCAAATGTAAATGCTCAAGTGAGTTGCTGTATCGCTCTTAGGCATCGGCTCAAGCAACAGCCTCCTCACCTTCTCGGACCGCATATTCTCACGTGGCTTTGCCCCTCTGAGGCTGCGTGCGGCACCTGCAAAACACAAAGACAACAACACGTGCTCAGATCCTACCCAAAAGCACGTGTTGCCCGCACCGATTCCTATTTTGCCCTCCCTTACCTTGACTTCTCACCCGCTCGGCCTCAGTCATCTCACGCTTAGTCTTGCACAGCGCCTGCAATACAGAAGCAAACAGGTGCTTTTATCTTTGCCCGGTAACTCATCACCTGAACTAATAACCGCTGCTTCAAGTAACTCACCATTGCTCTCCTTGCTCGAGTTGGCGCCGGCACCGGCATTCCGCTGTGCTACTTCCTCAGTGCCTTGAAAGGGAAAAATATGTTCCCCATTATCTAGTCATGTAGACACCGGTCACACATTCCTACAGACAACAATGCCAACCCACCTTGCTGTTGCGCTCTCCTCGCCTCTCCATCGCCAGCCTTTTGTGCACAGCTCGTCCCTCCGCACCTGAAGAAAAAAGATCACACAAGTCATCCTAATGACATGCGATGCCTTCGAAATTTAGACATCTCAATTCCATTTATGACTGTCCTCCCTATTTAACACTACAGCCAGGCACAAAAAGAGGCAAACCCCGCTACAATAAAAGGTTAGGCCCCACACCTACCCCACCCTCCGAATTCAAACTGCTCTACGACCGCTCCAGCGGCTTGTCCCGGGAAGACGTGCTCGTCCCCTCTGTGGCTGCAAACCCCAGGCAAATCACTCTCCCTCGTCTGCTGCGTAGACGGCTACGTGTTCGGTAATGGACCGTACGGCCCCGGCCTTCAAAGCCTAAGCATACACACGTATCAATCACAGAACCTTACGGTTCGTCTTCTAGCCCGTCCTAAGACTTCGGTGCCACGGGCAGAGCAACTCCAACAACACGCAAACACGCACGGACCGACACCGCACGCGAGACCAATGACGCGAGATCCGGAGGCAAAAGAAACGCTGTAAGAAGAATGACTCCCAGGCAAGAGACGCCATCGGGCAGGAAGGACCACGGGGCCGCGAAGGAGAATCTCTGGCAGCCCTGGAAGAGCGCAAGACCCTGGCCCGTTACAAAGAGATGTGGCCGCAACTGGGAGGATGTGCGTGCAAGAAGCCCTGCGTAAAGGCCTAAAGACTTTGTGGATGCATGGAAAATGGATCGGCTCAAACAACAGCCTCCTCACCTTCTCGGACCGCATGTTGTCATGTGGTTTTACCCCTCTGAGTAGGCGTGTGGCACCTGCTAAAAACAAAGAAGATGACACATGCTTAGATTCTATTGAAAAGCACTCGTTGCCCGCACCGATTCCTATTTCGCCCTCCGTTACCTTGACTTCTCGCCCGCTTGGTCTCTGTAGTGTCATGCTGCCATGTTGAGGCTTGCACACCTCCTGCAATACAGAAAACAAAGAGGTGCATTTATCTTTGCCGACGACTCATCACCTGAACAATAACCGCTGCTTCAGGTAACTCACCGTTGCTCTCCTTGCTCAAGTTGGCACCGGCACCGGCATTCCGCTGTGCTACTCGCTCGGTGCCTTGAAAGTGAAAAACATGTTCCCATTATCTAGTCATGTGGATACCGGTCACACATTTCTACAGACAACAATGCCAACCCACCTTGCTGTTGCGCTCTCCTCGCCTCTCCATCGCCAGCCTTTGGTGCGCAGCTCGTCCCTCCGCACCTGAAGAAAAAAGATCACACAAGTCATCCTGATGACATGCGATGCCTTAGCAATTTAGACATCTCGATTCCATTTATGACTATCATCCCTATTTAACACTACAGCCAGGCACAAAAAGAGGCAATCCCCGCTACAATAAAAGGTTAAGCCCCACACCTCCACCACCCTTGGAATTCAAACTGCTCTCTTACCGCTCCAGCGGCTTCTCCCGGGAAGAAGTGCTCGTCCCCTCTGTGGCTGTGAGCCCCAGGGAAATCACTCTCCCTCGTCTGCTGCGTAGACGGCTACGTGTTCGATAGTGGACCGTACAGTCCCGGCCTTCAAAGCCTAAGCATATACACGTATTAATCACAGAAACTTACGGTTAGCCTTCTAGCCCGTCCTAAGACTTCAGTGCCACGGGCAGAGCAACTCCAACAACACGCAAACACGCACGGACCGACACCGCACACGAGACCAATGACGCGAGATCCTGAGGCAAAAGAAACGCCGTAAGAAGAATGACTCCCAGGCAAGAGACGCCATCGAGCAGCAAGGACTACGGGGCCATAAAGGAGAACCGCTGGCAGCCCTGGAAGAGCGCAAGACCCTGGCCCGTTACAAAGAGATGTGGCCGCAACTGGGAGGATGCGCGTGCAAGAAGCCCCGCTTAAAGGCCTAAAGACTTCGTGGATGCACAGAAAATAAAAATCCCAGAACAGGGATCCAACTAAACAGATGACCGATCTTCAGGGATGCTGACGTGGGCCGCGATGCCGCCGCAAATGATGAAGGACCAGACTCTTCCAAGAGAAGCGGTCGATCCACGCTTTTAAGATTGCCGTGCAAGAAAAGCAGTGCCACAATAGCACTGTGCGATGAGTACAGGCATTTGAGACTATAGAGATGGAGCCCGAGGTGCGTACTGCTTGCCTCGATAGCAAAGAGGAGATGGAGACCCAAGACAGGTCCGAGACAAAGCACACAGACAACATAAACCACACAATGACACAGACACAGGCTGGAACTGCCCTGCCCGACAGCTGCTAGCGTTGCGTCGAGAAGTAATCCCCTCTGCCTTGACCTGCCCAAAAGGGACAATTCCCACACAGCCCTCTCCTCTATGCTAGAATCCCTCCCCGCCCCTCCCAACCTACAGCCCTCTTCCCAGCCCCAGACCGGCCCTGGTCCCTCCACTTAGCTTTCAGAGGGCCGAGGACCTGAAGGCGTCCCCGGCAGAAACACTCAACTGGCAACGGCCGACGGGAACGACCCCGCAGTCACCAAGTTTCCTCTGCACGGCCTGCAGGAAAACCAAACACAAATCCAAAGCTGTGCTCACAAGTCAAAGTTGCGCTGCTGCCTGCCGACGTCTCCCACAAGGCACATCCTCGCGGCAAAACTCCCACGGCGTACTACTCACCTGCTCCTTGCCCGTCCAAACATCCAACGCTGCGGCCGTCATCTCCTGGGGCACTTAAGGTAACAGTAGATGCAAATTACTGTTGCGATTGTGAGAAATCCGTTCCCGTGCTCCCTCTCCCTACTGCCCGGCTCACCTCAAAGGCTCTTCCCGGTGCAAAGGTGGCACAAAGGGCACCTGCAAAACCAAATGTAAATGCTCAAGTGAGTTGCTGTATCGCTCTTAGGCATCGGCTCAAGCAACAGCCTCCTCACCTTCTCGGACCGCATATTCTCACGTGGCTTTGCCCCTCTGAGGCTGCGTGCGGCACCTGCAAAACACAAAGACAACAACACGTGCTCAGATCCTACCCAAAAGCACGTGTTGCCCGCACCGATTCCTATTTTGCCCTCCCTTACCTTGACTTCTCGCCCGCTCGGCCTCAGTCATCTCACGCTTAGTCTTGCACAGCGCCTGCAATACAGAAGCAAACAGGTGCTTTTATCTTTGCCCGGTAACTCATCACCTGAACGAATAACCGCTGCTTCAGGTAACTCACCATTGCTCTCCTTGCTCGAGTTGGCGCCGGCACCGGCATTCCGCTGTGCTACTTCCTCAGTGCCTTGAAAGGGAAAAATATGTTCCCCATTATCTAGTCATGTAGACACCGGTCACACATTCCTACAGACAACAATGCCAACCCACCTTGCTGTTGCGCTCTCCTCGCCTCTCCATCGCCAGCCTTTTGTGCGCAGCTCGTCCCTCCGCACCTGAAGAAAAAAGATCACACAAGTCATCCTAATGACATGCGATGCCTTCGAAATTTAGACATCTCAATTCCATTTATGACTGTCCTCCCTATTTAACACTACAGCCAGGCACAAAAAGAGGCAAACCCCGCTACAATAAAAGGTTAGGCCCCACAACTACCCCACCCTCCGAATTCAAACTGCTCTACGACCGCTCCAGCGGCTTGTCCCGGGAAGACGTGCTCGTCCCCTCTGTGGCTGCAAACCCCAGGCAAATCACTCTCCCTCGTCTGCTGCGTAGACGGCTACGTGTTCGGTAATGGACCGTACGGCCCCGGCCTTCAAAGCCTAAGCATACACACGTATCAATCACAGAACCTTACGGTTCGTCTTCTAGCCCGTCCTAAGACTTCGGTGCCACGGGCAGAGCAACTCCAACAACACGCAAACACGCACGGACCGACACCGCACGCGAGACCAATGACGCGAGATCCTGAGGCAAAAGAAACGCCGTAAGAAGAATGACTCCCAGGCAAGAGACGCCATCGAGCAGCAAGGACTACGGGGCCATAAAGGAGAACCGCTGGCAGCCCTGGAAGAGCGCAAGACCCTGGCCCGTTACAAAGAGATGTGGCCGCAACTGGGAGGATGCGCGTGCAAGAAGCCCCGCTTAAAGGCCTAAAGACTTCGTGGATGCACAGAAAATAAAAATCCCAGAACAGGGATCCAACTAAACAGATGACCGATCTTCAGGGATGCTGACGTGGGCCGCGATGCCGCCGCAAATGATGAAGGACCAGACTCTTCCAAGAGAAGCGGTCGATCCACGCTTTTAAGATTGCCGTGCAAGAAAAGCAGTGCCACAATAGCACTGTGCGATGAGTACAGGCATTTGAGACTATAGAGATGGAGCCCGAGGTGCGTACTGCTTGCCTCGATAGCAAAGAGGAGATGGAGACCCAAGACAGGTCCGAGACAAAGCACACAGACAACATAAACCACACAATGACACAGACACAGGCTGGAACTGCCCTGCCCGACAGCTGCTAGCGTTGCGTCGAGAAGTAATCCCCTCTGCCTTGACCTGCCCAAAAGGGACAATTCCCACACAGCCCTCTCCTCTATGCTAGAATCCCTCCCCGCCCCTCCCAACCTACAGCCCTCTTCCCAGCCCCAGACCGGCCCTGGTCCCTCCACTTAGCTTTCAGAGGGCCGAGGACCTGAAGGCGTCCCCGGCAGAAACACTCAACTGGCAACGGCCGACGGGAACGACCCCGCAGTCACCAAGTTTCCTCTGCACGGCCTGCAGGAAAACCAAACACAAATCCAAAGCTGTGCTCACAAGTCAAAGTTGCGCTGCTGCCTGCCGACGTCTCCCACAAGGCACATCCTCGCGGCAAAACTCCCACGGCGTACTACTCACCTGCTCCTTGCCCGTCCAAACATCCAACGCTGCGGCCGTCATCTCCTGGGGCACTTAAGGTAACAGTAGATGCAAATTACTGTTGCGATTGTGAGAAATCCGTTCCCGTGCTCCCTCTCCCTACTGCCCGGCTCACCTCAAAGGCTCTTCCCGGTGCAAAGGTGGCACAAAGGGCACCTGCAAAACCAAATGTAAATGCTCAAGTGAGTTGCTGTATCGCTCTTAGGCATCGGCTCAAGCAACAGCCTCCTCACCTTCTCGGACCGCATATTCTCACGTGGCTTTGCCCCTCTGAGGCTGCGTGCGGCACCTGCAAAAGACAAAGACAACAACACGTGCTCAGATCCTACCCAAAAGCACGTGTTGCCCGCACCGATTCCTATTTTGCCCTCCCTTACCTTGACTTCTCGCCCGCTCGGCCTCAGTCATCTCACGCTTAGTCTTGCACAGCGCCTGCAATACAGAAGCAAACAGGTGCTTTTATCTTTGCCCGGTAACTCATCACCTGAACGAATAACCGCTGCTTCAGGTAACTCACCATTGCTCTCCTTGCTCGAGTTGGCGCCGGCACCGGCATTCCGCTGTGCTACTTCCTCAGTGCCTTGAAAGGGAAAAATATGTTCCCCATTATCTAGTCATGTAGACACCGGTCACACATTCCTACAGACAACAATGCCAACCCACCTTGCTGTTGCGCTCTCCTCGCCTCTCCATCGCCAGCCTTTTGTGCGCAGCTCGTCCCTCCGCACCTGAAGAAAAAAGATCACACAAGTCATCCTAATGACATGCGATGCCTTCGAAATTTAGACATCTCAATTCCATTTATGACTGTCCTCCCTATTTAACACTACAGCCAGGCACAAAAAGAGGCAAACCCCGCTACAATAAAAGGTTAGGCCCCACAACTACCCCACCCTCCGAATTCAAACTGCTCTACGACCGCTCCAGCGGCTTGTCCCGGGAAGACGTGCTCGTCCCCTCTGTGGCTGCAAACCCCAGGCAAATCACTCTCCCTCGTCTGCTGCGTAGACGGCTACGTGTTCGGTAATGGACCGTACGGCCCCGGCCTTCAAAGCCTAAGCATACACACGTATCAATCACAGAACCTTACGGTTCGTCTTCTAGCCCGTCCTAAGACTTCGGTGCCACGGGCAGAGCAACTCCAACAACACGCAAACACGCACGGACCGACACCGCACGCGAGACCAATGACGCGAGATCCTGAGGCAAAAGAAACGCCGTAAGAAGAATGACTCCCAGGCAAGAGACGCCATCGAGCAGCAAGGACTACGGGGCCATAAAGGAGAACCGCTGGCAGCCCTGGAAGAGCGCAAGACCCTGGCCCGTTACAAAGAGATGTGGCCGCAACTGGGAGGATGCGCGTGCAAGAAGCCCCGCTTAAAGGCCTAAAGACTTCGTGGATGCACAGAAAATAAAAATCCCAGAAGAGGGATCCAACTAAACAGATGACCGATCTTCAGGGATGCTGACGTGGGCCGCGATGCCGCCGCAAATGATGAAGGACCAGACTCTTCCAAGAGAAGCGGTCGATCCACGCTTTTAAGATTGCCGTGCAAGAAAAGCAGTGCCACAATAGCACTGTGCGATGAGTACAGGCATTTGAGACTATAGAGATGGAGCCCGAGGTGCGTACTGCTTGCCTCGATAGCAAAGAGGAGATGGAGACCCAAGACAGGTCCGAGACAAAGCACACAGACAACATAAACCACACAATGACACAGACACAGGCTGGAACTGCCCTGCCCGACAGCTGCTAGCGTTGCGTCGAGAAGTAATCCCCTCTGCCTTGACCTGCCCAAAAGGGACAATTCCCACACAGCCCTCTCCTCTATGCTAGAATCCCTCCCCGTCCCTCCCAACCTACAGCCCTCTTCCCAGCCCCAGACCGGCCCTGGTCCCTCCACTTAGCTTTCAGAGGGCCGAGGACCTGAAGGCGTCCCCGGCAGAAACACTCAACTGGCAACGGCCGACGGGAACGACCCCGCAGTCACCAAGTTTCCTCTGCACGGCCTGCAGGAAAACCAAACACAAATCCAAAGCTGTGCTCACAAGTCAAAGTTGCGCTGCTGCCTGCCGACGTCTCCCACAAGGCACATCCTCGCGGCAAAACTCCCACGGCGTACTACTCACCTGCTCCTTGCCCGTCCAAACATCCAACGCTGCGGCCGTCATCTCCTGGGGCACTTAAGGTAACAGTAGATGCAAATTACTGTTGCGATTGTGAGAAATCCGTTCCCGTGCTCCCTCTCCCTACTGCCCGGTTCACCTCAAAGGCTCTTCCCGGTGCAAAGGTGGCACAAAGGGCACCTGCAAAACCAAATGTAAATGCTCAAGTGAGTTGCTGTATCGCTCTTAGGCATCGGCTCAAGCAACAGCCTCCTCACCTTCTCGGACCGCATATTCTCACGTGGCTTTGCCCCTCTGAGGCTGCGTGCGGCACCTGCAAAACACAAAGACAACAACACGTGCTCAGATCCTACCCAAAAGCACGTGTTGCCCGCACCGATTCCTATTTTGCCCTCCCTTACCTTGACTTCTCGCCCGCTCGGCCTCAGTCATCTCACGCTTAGTCTTGCACAGCGCCTGCAATACAGAAGCAAACAGGTGCTTTTATCTTTGCCCGGTAACTCATCACCTGAACGAATAACCGCTGCTTCAGGTAACTCACCATTGCTCTCCTTGCTCGAGTTGGCGCCGGCACCGGCATTCCGCTGTGCTACTTCCTCAGTGCCTTGAAAGGGAAAAATATGTTCCCCATTATCTAGTCATGTAGACACCGGTCACACATTCCTACAGACAACAATGCCAACCCACCTTGCTGTTGCGCTCTCCTCGCCTCTCCATCGCCAGCCTTTTGTGCGCAGCTCGTCCCTCCGCACCTGAAGAAAAAAGATCACACAAGTCATCCTAATGACATGCGATGCCTTCGAAATTTAGACATCTCAATTCCATTTATGACTGTCCTCCCTATTTAACACTACAGCCAGGCACAAAAAGAGGCAAACCCCGCTACAATAAAAGGTTAGGCCCCACAACTACCCCACCCTCCGAATTCAAACTGCTCTACGACCGCTCCAGCGGCTTGTCCCGGGAAGACGTGCTCGTCCCCTCTGTGGCTGCAAACCCCAGGCAAATCACTCTCCCTCGTCTGCTGCGTAGACGGCTACGTGTTCGGTAATGGACCGTACGGCCCCGGCCTTCAAAGCCTAAGCATACACACGTATCAATCACAGAACCTTACGGTTCGTCTTCTAGCCCGTCCTAAGACTTCGGTGCCACGGGCAGAGCAACTCCAACAACACGCAAACACGCACGGACCGACACCGCACGCGAGACCAATGACGCGAGATCCTGAGGCAAAAGAAACGCCGTAAGAAGAATGACTCCCAGGCAAGAGACGCCATCGAGCAGCAAGGACTACGGGGCCATAAAGGAGAACCGCTGGCAGCCCTGGAAGAGCGCAAGACCCTGGCCCGTTACAAAGAGATGTGGCCGCAACTGGGAGGATGCGCGTGCAAGAAGCCCCGCTTAAAGGCCTAAAGACTTCGTGGATGCACAGAAAATAAAAATCCCAGAACAGGGATCCAACTAAACAGATGACCGATCTTCAGGGATGCTGACGTGGGCCGCGATGCCGCCGCAAATGATGAAGGACCAGACTCTTCCAAGAGAAGCGGTCGATCCACGCTTTTAAGATTGCCGTGCAAGAAAAGCAGTGCCACAATAGCACTGTGCGATGAGTACAGGCATTTGAGACTATAGAGATGGAGCCCGAGGTGCGTACTGCTTGCCTCGATAGCAAAGAGGAGATGGAGACCCAAGACAGGTCCGAGACAAAGCACACAGACAACATAAACCACACAATGACACAGACACAGGCTGGAACTGCCCTGCCCGACAGCTGCTAGCGTTGCGTCGAGAAGTAATCCCCTCTGCCTTGACCTGCCCAAAAGGGACAATTCCCACACAGCCCTCTCCTCTATGCTAGAATCCCTCCCCGCCCCTCCCAACCTACAGCCCTCTTCCCAGCCCCAGACCGGCCCTGGTCCCTCCACTTAGCTTTCAGAGGGCCGAGGACCTGAAGGCGTCCCCGGCAGAAACACTCAACTGGCAACGGCCGACGGGAACGACCCCGCAGTCACCAAGTTTCCTCTGCACGGCCTGCAGGAAAACCAAACACAAATCCAAAGCTGTGCTCACAAGTCAAAGTTGCGCTGCTGCCTGCCGACGTCTCCCACAAGGCACATCCTCGCGGCAAAACTCCCACGGCGTACTACTCACCTGCTCCTTGCCCGTCCAAACATCCAACGCTGCGGCCGTCATCTCCTGGGGCACTTAAGGTAACAGTAGATGCAAATTACTGTTGCGATTGTGAGAAATCCGTTCCCGTGCTCCCTCTCCCTACTGCCCGGCTCACCTCAAAGGCTCTTCCCGGTGCAAAGGTGGCACAAAGGGCACCTGCAAAACCAAATGTAAATGCTCAAGTGAGTTGCTGTATCGCTCTTAGGCATCGGCTCAAGCAACAGCCTCCTCACCTTCTCGGACCGCATATTCTCACGTGGCTTTGCCCCTCTGAGGCTGCGTGCGGCACCTGCAAAAGACAAAGACAACAACACGTGCTCAGATCCTACCCAAAAGCACGTGTTGCCCGCACCGATTCCTATTTTGCCCTCCCTTACCTTGACTTCTCGCCCGCTCGGCCTCAGTCATCTCACGCTTAGTCTTGCACAGCGCCTGCAATACAGAAGCAAACAGGTGCTTTTATCTTTGCCCGGTAACTCATCACCTGAACGAATAACCGCTGCTTCAGGTAACTCACCATTGCTCTCCTTGCTCGAGTTGGCGCCGGCACCGGCATTCCGCTGTGCTACTTCCTCAGTGCCTTGAAAGGGAAAAATATGTTCCCCATTATCTAGTCATGTAGACACCGGTCACACATTCCTACAGACAACAATGCCAACCCACCTTGCTGTTGCGCTCTCCTCGCCTCTCCATCGCCAGCCTTTTGTGCGCAGCTCGTCCCTCCGCACCTGAAGAAAAAAGATCACACAAGTCATCCTAATGACATGCGATGCCTTCGAAATTTAGACATCTCAATTCCATTTATGACTGTCCTCCCTATTTAACACTACAGCCAGGCACAAAAAGAGGCAAACCCCGCTACAATAAAAGGTTAGGCCCCACACCTACCCCACCCTCCGAATTCAAACTGCTCTACGACCGCTCCAGCGGCTTGTCCCGGGAAGACGTGCTCGTCCCCTCTGTGGCTGCAAACCCCAGGCAAATCACTCTCCCTCGTCTGCTGCGTAGACGGCTACGTGTTCGGTAATGGACCGTACGGCCCCGGCCTTCAAAGCCTAAGCATACACACGTATCAATCACAGACCCTTACGGTTCGTCTTCTAGCCTGTCCTAAGACTTCGGTGCCACGGGCAGAGCAACTCCAACAACACGCAAACACGCACGGACCGACACCGCACGCGAGACCAATGACGCGAGATCCTGAGGCAAAAGAAACGCCGTAAGAAGAATGACTCCCAGGCAAGAGACGCCATCGGGCAGCAAGGACTACGGGGCCATAAAGGAGAACCGCTGGCAGCCCTGGAAGAGCGCAAGACCCTGGCCCGTTACAAAGAGATGTGGCCGCAACTGGGAGGATGCGCGTGCAAGAAGCCCCGCTTAAAGGCCTAAAGACTTCGTGGATGCACAGAAAAAAAAAATCCCAGAACAGGGATCCAACTAAACAGATGACCGATCTTCAGGGATGCTGACGTGGGCCGCGATGCCGCCGCAAATGATGAAGGACCAGACTCTTCCAAGAGAAGCGGTCGATCCACGCTTTTAAGATTGCCGTGCAAGAAAAGCAGTGCCACAATAGCACTGTGCGATGGGTACAGGCATTTGAGACTATAGACATGGAGCCAGAGGTGCGTACTGCTTGCCTCGATAGCAAAGAGGAGATGGAGACCCAAGACAGGTCCGAGACAAAGCACACAGACAACATAAACCACACAAAGACACAGACACAGGCTGGAACTGCCCTGCCCGGCAGCTGCTAGCGTTGCGTCGAGAAGTAATCCCCTCTGCCTTGACCTGCCCAAAAGGGACAATTCCCACACAGCCCTCTCCTCTATGCTAGAATCCCTCCCCGCCCCTCCCAACCTACAGCCCTCTTCCCAGCCCCAGACCGGCCCTGGTCCCTCCACTTAGCTTTCAGAGGGCCGAGGACCTGAAGACGTCCCCGGCAGAAACACTCAACTGGCAACGGCCGACGGGAACGACCCCGCAGTCACCAAGTTTCCTCTGCACGGCCTGCAGGAAAACCAAACACAAATCAAAAGCTGTGCTCACAAGTCAAAGTTGCGCTGCTGCGTGCCAAAGTCTCCCACAAGGCACATCCTCGCGGCAAAACTCCCACGGCGTACTACTCACCTGCTCCTTGCCCGTCCAAACATCCAACGCTGCGGCCGTCATCTCCTGGGGCACTTAAGGTAACAGGAGATGCAAATTACTGTTGCGATTGTGAGAAATCCGTTCCCGTGCTCCCTCTCCCTACTGCCCGGCTCACCTCAAAGGCTCTTCCCGGTCCAAAGGTGGCCCAAAGGGCACCTGCAAAACCAAATGTAAATGCTCAAGTGAGTTGCTGTATCGCTCTTAGGCATCGGCTCAAGCAACAGCCTCCTCACCTTCTCGGACCGCATATTCTCACGTGGCTTTGCCCCTCTGAGGCTGCGTGCGGCACCTGCAAAACACAAAGACAACAACACGTGCTCAGATCCTACCCAAAAGCACGTGTTGCCCGCACCGATTCCTATTTTGCCCTCCCTTACCTTGACTTCTCGCCCGCTCGGCCTCAGTCATCTCACGCTTAGTCTTGCACAGCGCCTGCAATACAGAAGCAAACAGGTGCTTTTATCTTTGCCCGGTAACTCATCACCTGAACGAATAACCGCTGCTTCAGGTAACTCACCATTGCTCTCCTTGCTCGAGTTGGCGCCGGCACCGGCATTCCGCTGTGCTACTTCCTCAGTGCCTTGAAAGGGAAAAATATGTTCCCCATTATCTAGTCATGTAGACACCGGTCACACATTCCTACAGACAACAATGCCAACCCACCTTGCTGTTGCGCTCTCCTCGCCTCTCCATCGCCAGCCTTTTGTGCGCAGCTCGTCCCTCCGCACCTGAAGAAAAAAGATCACACAAGTCATCCTAATGACACGCGATGCCTTCGAAATTTAGACATCTCAATTCCATTTATGACTGTCCTCCCTATTTAACACTACAGCCAGGCACAAAAAGAGGCAAACCCCGCTACAATAAAAGGTTAGGCCCCACACCTACCCCACCCTCCGAATTCAAACTGCTCTACGACCGCTCCAGCGGCTTGTCCCGGGAAGACGTGCTCGTCCCCTCTGTGGCTGCAAACCCCAGGCAAATCACTCTCCCTCGTCTGCTGCGTAGACGGCTACGTGTTCGGTAATGGACCGTACGGCCCCGGCCTTCAAAGCCTAAGCATACACACGTATCAATCACAGAACCTTACGGTTCGTCTTCTAGCCCGTCCTAAGACTTCGGTGCCACGGGCAGAGCAACTCCAACAACACGCAAACACGCACGGACCGACACCGCACGCGAGACCAATGACGCGAGATCCTGAGGCAAAAGAAACGCCGTAAGAAGAATGACTCCCAGGCAAGAGACGCCATCGGGCAGCAAGGACTACGGGGCCATAAAGGAGAACCGCTGGCAGCCCTGGAAGAGCGCAAGACCCTGGCCCGTTACAAAGAGATGTGGCCGCAACTGGGAGGATGCGCGTGCAAGAAGCCCCGCTTAAAGGCCTAAAGACTTCGTGGATGCACAGAAAAAAAAAAATCCCAGAACAGGGATCCAACTAAACAGATGACCGATCTTCAGGGATGCTGACGTGGGCCGCGATGCCGCCGCAAATGATGAAGGACCAGACTCTTCCAAGAGAAGCGGTCGATCCACGCTTTTAAGATTGCCGTGCAAGAAAAGCAGTGCCACAATAGCACTGTGCGATGGGTACAGGCATTTGAGACTATAGACATGGAGCCAGAGGTGCGTACTGCTTGCCTCGATAGCAAAGAGGAGATGGAGACCCAAGACAGGTCCGAGACAAAGCACACAGACAACATAAACCACACAAAGACACAGACACAGGCTGGAACTGCCCTGCCCGGCAGCTGCTAGCGTTGCGTCGAGAAGTAATCCCCTCTGTCTTGACCTGCCCAAAAGGGACAATTCCCACACAGCCCTCTCCTCTATGCTAGAATCCCTCCCCGCCCCTCCCAACCTACAGCCCTCTTCCCAGCCCCAGACCGGCCCTGGTCCCTCCACTTAGCTTTCAGAGGGCCGAGGACCTGAAGACGTCCCCGGCAGAAACACTCAACTGGCAACGGCCGACGGGAACGACCCCGCAGTCACCAAGTTTCCTCTGCACGGCCTGCAGGAAAACCAAACACAAATCAAAAGCTGTGCTCACAAGTCAAAGTTGCGCTGCTGCGTGCCAAAGTCTCCCACAAGGCACATCCTCGCGGCAAAACTCCCACGGCGTACTACTCACCTGCTCCTTGCCCATCCAAACATCCAACGCTGCGGCCGTCATCTCCTGGGGCACTTAAGGTAACAGGAGATGCAAATTACTGTTGCGATTGTGAGAAATCCGTTCCCGTGCTCCCTCTCCCTACTGCCCGGCTCACCTCAAAGGCTCTTCCCGGTCCAAAGGTGGCCCAAAGGGCACCTGCAAAACCAAATGTAAATGCTCAAGTGAGTTGCTGTATCGCTCTTAGGCATCGGCTCAAGCAACAGCCTCCTCACCTTCTCGGACCGCATATTCTCACGTGGCTTTGCCCCTCTGAGGCTGCGTGCGGCACCTGCAAAACACAAAGACAACAACACGTGCTCAGATCCTACCCAAAAGCACGTGTTGCCCGCACCGATTCCTATTTTGCCCTCCCTTACCTTGACTTCTCGCCCGCTCGGCCTCAGTCATCTCACGCTTAGTCTTGCACAGCGCCTGCAATACAGAAGCAAACAGGTGCTTTTATCTTTGCCCGGTAACTCATCACCTGAACGAATAACCGCTGCTTCAGGTAACTCACCATTGCTCTCCTTGCTCGAGTTGGCGCCGGCACCGGCATTCCGCTGTGCTACTTCCTCAGTGCCTTGAAAGGGAAAAATATGTTCCCCATTATCTAGTCATGTAGACACCGGTCACACATTCCTACAGACAACAATGCCAACCCACCTTGCTGTTGCGCTCTCCTCGCCTCTCCATCGCCAGCCTTTTGTGCGCAGCTCGTCCCTCCGCACCTGAAGAAAAAAGATCACACAAGTCATCCTAATGACATGCGATGCCTTCGAAATTTAGACATCTCAATTCCATTTATGACTGTCCTCCCTATTTAACACTACAGCCAGGCACAAAAAGAGGCAAACCCCGCTACAATAAAAGGTTAGGCCCCACACCTACCCCACCCTCCGAATTCAAACTGCTCTACGACCGCTCCAGCGGCTTGTCCCGGGAAGACGTGCTCATCCCCTCTGTGGCTGCAAACCCCAGGCAAATCACTCTCCCTCGTCTGCTGCGTAGACGGCTACGTGTTCGGTAATGGACCGTACGGCCCCGGCCTTCAAAGCCTAAGCATACACACGTATCAATCACAGACCCTTACGGTTCGTCTTCTAGCCTGTCCTAAGACTTCGGTGCCACGGGCAGAGCAACTCCAACAACACGCAAACACGCACGGACCGACACCGCACGCGAGACCAATGACGCGAGATCCTGAGGCAAAAGAAACGCCGTAAGAAGAATGACTCCCAGGCAAGAGACGCCATCGGGCAGCAAGGACTACGGGGCCATAAAGGAGAACCGCTGGCAGCCCTGGAAGAGCGCAAGACCCTGGCCCGTTACAAAGAGATGTGGCCGCAACTGGGAGGATGCGCGTGCAAGAAGCCCCGCTTAAAGGCCTAAAGACTTCGTGGATGCACAGAAAAAAAAAATCCCAGAACAGGGATCCAACTGAACAGATGACCGATCTTCAGGGATGCTGACGTGAGCCGCGATGCCGCCGCAAATGATGAAGGACCAGACTCTTCCAAGAGAAGCGGTCGATCCACGCTTTTAAGATTGCCGTGCAAGAAAAGCAGTGCCACAATAGCACTGTGCGATGGGTACAGGCATTTGAGACTATAGACATGGAGCCAGAGGTGCGTACTGCTTGCCTCGATAGCAAAGAGGAGATGGAGACCCAAGACAGGTCCGAGACAAAGCACACAGACAACATAAACCACACAAAGACACAGACACAGGCTGGAACTGCCCTGCCCGGCAGCTGCTAGCGTTGCGTCGAGAAGTAATCCCCTCTGCCTTGACCTGCCCAAAAGGGACAATTCCCACACAGCCCTCTCCTCTATGCTAGAATCCCTCCCCGCCCCTCCCAACCTACAGCCCTCTTCCCAGCCCCAGACCGGCCCTGGTCCCTCCACTTAGCTTTCAGAGGGCCGAGGACCTGAAGACGTCCCCGGCAGAAACACTCAACTGGCAACGGCCGACGGGAACGACCCCGCAGTCACCAAGTTTCCTCTGCACGGCCTGCAGGAAAACCAAACACAAATCAAAAGCTGTGCTCACAAGTCAAAGTTGCGCTGCTGCGTGCCAAAGTCTCCCACAAGGCACATCCTCGCGGCAAAACTCCCACGGCGTACTACTCACCTGCTCCTTGCCCGTCCAAACATCCAACGCTGCGGCCGTCATCTCCTGGGGCACTTAAGGTAACAGGAGATGCAAATTACTGTTGCGATTGTGAGAAATCCGTTCCCGTGCTCCCTCTCCCTACTGCCCGGCTCACCTCAAAGGCTCTTCCCGGTCCAAAGGTGGCCCAAAGGGCACCTGCAAAACCAAATGTAAATGCTCAAGTGAGTTGCTGTATCGCTCTTAGGCATCGGCTCAAGCAACAGCCTCCTCACCTTCTCGGACCGCATATTCTCACGTGGCTTTGCCCCTCTGAGGCTGCGTGCGGCACCTGCAAAAGACAAAGACAACAACACGTGCTCAGATCCTACCCAAAAGCACGTGTTGCCCGCACCGATTCCTATTTTGCCCTCCCTTACCTTGACTTCTCGCCCGCTCGGCCTCAGTCATCTCACGCTTAGTCTTGCACAGCGCCTGCAATACAGAAGCAAACAGGTGCTTTTATCTTTGCCCGGTAACTCATCACCTGAACGAATAACCGCTGCTTCAGGTAACTCACCATTGCTCTCCTTGCTCGAGTTGGCGCCGGCACCGGCATTCCGCTGTGCTACTTCCTCAGTGCCTTGAAAGGGAAAAATATGTTCCCCATTATCTAGTCATGTAGACACCGGTCACACATTCCTACAGACAACAATGCCAACCCACCTTGCTGTTGCGCTCTCCTCGCCTCTCCATCGCCAGCCTTTTGTGCGCAGCTCGTCCCTCCGCACCTGAAGAAAAAAGATCACACAAGTCATCCTAATGACACGCGATGCCTTCGAAATTTAGACATCTCAATTCCATTTATGACTGTCCTCCCTATTAAACACTACAGCCAGGCACAAAAAGAGGCAAACCCCGCTACAATAAAAGGTTAGGCCCCACAACTACCCCACCCTCCGAATTCAAACTGCTCTACGACCGCTCCAGCGGCTTGTCCCGGGAAGACGTGCTCGTCCCCTCTGTGGCTGCAAACCCCAGGCAAATCACTCTCCCTCGTCTGCTGCGTAGACGGCTACGTGTTCGGTAATGGACCGTACGGCCCCGGCCTTCAAAGCCTAAGCATACACACGTATCAATCACAGAACCTTACGGTTCGTCTTCTAGCCCGTCCTAAGACTTCGGTGCCACGGGCAGAGCAACTCCAACAACACGCAAACACGCACGGACCGACACCGCACGCGAGACCAATGACGCGAGATCCTGAGGCAAAAGAAACGCCGTAAGAAGAATGACTCCCAGGCAAGAGACGCCATCGGGCAGCAAGGACTACGGGGCCATAAAGGAGAACCGCTGGCAGCCCTGGAAGAGCGCAAGACCCTGGCCCGTTACAAAGAGATGTGGCCGCAACTGGGAGGATGCGCGTGCAAGAAGCCCCGCTTAAAGGCCTAAAGACTTCGTGGATGCACAGAAAAAAAAAATCCCAGAACAGGGATCCAACTAAACAGATGACCGATCTTCAGGGATGCTGACGTGGGCCGCGATGCCGCCGCAAATGATGAAGGACCAGACTCTTCCAAGAGAAGCGGTCGATCCACGCTTTTAAGATTGCCGTGCAAGAAAAGCAGTGCCACAATAGCACTGTGCGATGGGTACAGGCATTTGAGACTATAGACATGGAGCCAGAGGTGCGTACTGCTTGCCTCGATAGCAAAGAGGAGATGGAGACCCAAGACAGGTCCGAGACAAAGCACACAGACAACATAAACCACACAAAGACACAGACACAGGCTGGAACTGCCCTGCCCGGCAGCTGCTAGCGTTGCGTCGAGAAGTAATCCCCTCTGCCTTGACCTGCCCAAAAGGGACAATTCCCACACAGCCCTCTCCTCTATGCTAGAATCCCTCCCCGCCCCTCCCAACCTACAGCCCTCTTCCCAGCCCCAGACCGGCCCTGGTCCCTCCACTTAGCTTTCAGAGGGCCGAGGACCTGAAGACGTCCCCGGCAGAAACACTCAACTGGCAACGGCCGACGGGAACGACCCCGCAGTCACCAAGTTTCCTCTGCACGGCCTGCAGGAAAACCAAACACAAATCAAAAGCTGTGCTCACAAGTCAAAGTTGCGCTGCTGCGTGCCAAAGTCTCCCACAAGGCACATCCTCGCGGCAAAACTCCCACGGCGTACTACTCACCTGCTCCTTGCCCATCCAAACATCCAACGCTGCGGCCGTCATCTCCTGGGGCACTTAAGGTAACAGGAGATGCAAATTACTGTTGCGATTGTGAGAAATCCGTTCCCGTGCTCCCTCTCCCTACTGCCCGGCTCACCTCAAAGGCTCTTCCCGGTCCAAAGGTGGCCCAAAGGGCACCTGCAAAACCAAATGTAAATGCTCAAGTGAGTTGCTGTATCGCTCTTAGGCATCGGCTCAAGCAACAGCCTCCTCACCTTCTCGGACCGCATATTCTCACGTGGCTTTGCCCCTCTGAGGCTGCGTGCGGCACCTGCAAAAGACAAAGACAACAACACGTGCTCAGATCCTACCCAAAAGCACGTGTTGCCCGCACCGATTCCTATTTTGCCCTCCCTTACCTTGACTTCTCGCCCGCTCGGCCTCAGTCATCTCACGCTTAGTCTTGCACAGCGCCTGCAATACAGAAGCAAACAGGTGCTTTTATCTTTGCCCGGTAACTCATCACCTGAACGAATAACCGCTGCTTCAGGTAACTCACCATTGCTCTCCTTGCTCGAGTTGGCGCCGGCACCGGCATTCCGCTGTGCTACTTCCTCAGTGCCTTGAAAGGGAAAAATATGTTCCCCATTATCTAGTCATGTAGACACCGGTCACACATTCCTACAGACAACAATGCCAACCCACCTTGCTGTTGCGCTCTCCTCGCCTCTCCATCGCCAGCCTTTTGTGCGCAGCTCGTCCCTCCGCACCTGAAGAAAAAAGATCACACAAGTCATCCTAATGACATGCGATGCCTTCGAAATTTAGACATCTCAATTCCATTTATGACTGTCCTCCCTATTTAACACTACAGCCAGGCACAAAAAGAGGCAAACCCCGCTACAATAAAAGGTTAGGCCCCACACCTACCCCACCCTCCGAATTCAAACTGCTCTACGACCGCTCCAGCGGCTTGTCCCGGGAAGACGTGCTCGTCCCCTCTGTGGCTGCAAACCCCAGGCAAATCACTCTCCCTCGTCTGCTGCGTAGACGGCTACGTGTTCGGTAATGGACCGTACGGCCCCGGCCTTCAAAGCCTAAGCATACACACGTATCAATCACAGACCCTTACGGTTCGTCTTCTAGCCCGTCCTAAGACTTCGGTGCCACAGGCAGAGCAACTCCAACAACACGCAAACACGCACGGACCGACACCGCACGCGAGACCAATGACGCGAGATCCTGAGGCAAAAGAAACGCCGTAAGAAGAATGACTCCCAGGCAAGAGACGCCATCGGGCAGCAAGGACTACGGGGCCATAAAGGAGAACCGCTGGCAGCCCTGGAAGAGCGCAAGACCCTGGCCCGTTACAAAGAGATGTGGCCGCAACTGGGAGGATGCGCGTGCAAGAAGCCCCGCTTAAAGGCCTAAAGACTTCGTGGATGCACAGAAAAAAAAATTCCCAGAACAGGGATCCAACTAAACAGATGACCGATCTTCAGGGATGCTGACGTGGGCCGCGATGCCGCCGCAAATGATGAAGGACCAGACTCTTCCAAGAGAAGCGGTCGATCCACGCTTTTAAGATTGCCGTGCAAGAAAAGCAGTGCCACAATAGCACTGTGCGATGGGTACAGGCATTTGAGACTATAGACATGGAGCCAGAGGTGCGTACTGCTTGCCTCGATAGCAAAGAGGAGATGGAGACCCAAGACAGGTCCGAGACAAAGCACACAGACAACATAAACCACACAAAGACACAGACACAGGCTGGAACTGCCCTGCCCGGCAGCTGCTAGCGTTGCGTCGAGAAGTAATCCCCTCTGTCTTGACCTGCCCAAAAGGGACAATTCCCACACAGCCCTCTCCTCTATGCTAGAATCCCTCCCCGCCCCTCCCAACCTACAGCCCTCTTCCCAGCCCCAGACCGGCCCTGGTCCCTCCACTTAGCTTTCAGAGGGCCGAGGACCTGAAGACGTCCCCGGCAGAAACACTCAACTGGCAACGGCCGACGGGAACGACCCCGCAGTCACCAAGTTTCCTCTGCACGGCCTGCAGGAAAACCAAACACAAATCAAAAGCTGTGCTCACAAGTCAAAGTTGCGCTGCTGCGTGCCAAAGTCTCCCACAAGGCACATCCTCGCGGCAAAACTCCCACGGCGTACTACTCACCTGCTCCTTGCCCATCCAAACATCCAACGCTGCGGCCGTCATCTCCTGGGGCACTTAAGGTAACAGGAGATGCAAATTACTGTTGCGATTGTGAGAAATCCGTTCCCGTGCTCCCTCTCCCTACTGCCCGGCTCACCTCAAAGGCTCTTCCCGGTCCAAAGGTGGCCCAAAGGGCACCTGCAAAACCAAATGTAAATGCTCAAGTGAGTTGCTGTATCGCTCTTAGGCATCGGCTCAAGCAACAGCCTCCTCACCTTCTCGGACCGCATATTCTCACGTGGCTTTGCCCCTCTGAGGCTGCGTGCGGCACCTGCAAAAGACAAAGACAACAACACGTGCTCAGATCCTACCCAAAAGCACGTGTTGCCCGCACCGATTCCTATTTTGCCCTCCCTTACCTTGACTTCTCGCCCGCTCGGCCTCAGTCATCTCACGCTTAGTCTTGCACAGCGCCTGCAATACAGAAGCAAACAGGTGCTTTTATCTTTGCCCGGTAACTCATCACCTGAACGAATAACCGCTGCTTCAGGTAACTCACCATTGCTCTCCTTGCTCGAGTTGGCGCCGGCACCGGCATTCCGCTGTGCTACTTCCTCAGTGCCTTGAAAGGGAAAAATATGTTCCCCATTATCTAGTCATGTAGACACCGGTCACACATTCCTACAGACAACAATGCCAACCCACCTTGCTGTTGCGCTCTCCTCGCCTCTCCATCGCCAGCCTTTTGTGCGCAGCTCGTCCCTCCGCACCTGAAGAAAAAAGATCACACAAGTCATCCTAATGACATGCGATGCCTTCGAAATTTAGACATCTCAATTCCATTTATGACTGTCCTCCCTATTTAACACTACAGCCAGGCACAAAAAGAGGCAAACCCCGCTACAATAAAAGGTTAGGCCCCACACCTACCCCACCCTCCGAATTCAAACTGCTCTACGACCGCTCCAGCGGCTTGTCCCGGGAAGACGTGCTCATCCCCTCTGTGGCTGCAAACCCCAGGCAAATCACTCTCCCTCGTCTGCTGCGTAGACGGCTACGTGTTCGGTAATGGACCGTACGGCCCCGGCCTTCAAAGCCTAAGCATACACACGTATCAATCACAGACCCTTACGGTTCGTCTTCTAGCCTGTCCTAAGACTTCGGTGCCACGGGCAGAGCAACTCCAACAACACGCAAACACGCACGGACCGACACCGCACGCGAGACCAATGACGCGAGATCCTGAGGCAAAAGAAACGCCGTAAGAAGAATGACTCCCAGGCAAGAGACGCCATCGGGCAGCAAGGACTACGGGGCCATAAAGGAGAACCGCTGGCAGCCCTGGAAGAGCGCAAGACCCTGGCCCGTTACAAAGAGATGTGGCCGCAACTGGGAGGATGCGCGTGCAAGAAGCCCCGCTTAAAGGCCTAAAGACTTCGTGGATGCACAGAAAAAAAAAATCCCAGAACAGGGATCCAACTAAACAGATGACCGATCTTCAGGGATGCTGACGTGAGCCGCGATGCCGCCGCAAATGATGAAGGACCAGACTCTTCCAAGAGAAGCGGTCGATCCACGCTTTTAAGATTGCCGTGCAAGAAAAGCAGTGCCACAATAGCACTGTGCGATGGGTACAGGCATTTGAGACTATAGACATGGAGCCAGAGGTGCGTACTGCTTGCCTCGATAGCAAAGAGGAGATGGAGACCCAAGACAGGTCCGAGACAAAGCACACAGACAACATAAACCACACAAAGACACAGACACAGGCTGGAACTGCCCTGCCCGGCAGCTGCTAGCGTTGCGTCGAGAAGTAATCCCCTCTGTCTTGACCTGCCCAAAAGGGACAATTCCCACACAGCCCTCTCCTCTATGCTAGAATCCCTCCCCGCCCCTCCCAACCTACAGCCCTCTTCCCAGCCCCAGACCGGCCCTGGTCCCTCCACTTAGCTTTCAGAGGGCCGAGGACCTGAAGACGTCCCCGGCAGAAACACTCAACTGGCAACGGCCTACGGGAACGACCCCGCAGTCACCAAGTTTCCTCTGCACGGCCTGCAGGAAAACCAAACACAAATCAAAAGCTGTGCTCACAAGTCAAAGTTGCGCTGCTGCGTGCCAAAGTCTCCCACAAGGCACATCCTCGCGGCAAAACTCCCACGGCGTACTACTCACCTGCTCCTTGCCCATCCAAACATCCAACGCTGCGGCCGTCATCTCCTGGGGCACTTAAGGTAACAGGAGATGCAAATTACTGTTGCGATTGTGAGAAATCCGTTCCCGTGCTCCCTCTCCCTACTGCCCGGCTCACCTCAAAGGCTCTTCCCGGTCCAAAGGTGGCACAAAGGGCACCTGCAAAACCAAATGTAAATGCTCAAGTGAGTTGCTGTATCGCTCTTAGGCATCGGCTCAAGCAACAGCCTCCTCACCTTCTCGGACTGCATATTCTCACGTGGCTTTTCCCCTCTGAGGCTGCGTGCGGCACCTGCAAAAGACAAAGACAACAACACGTGCTCAGATCCTACCCAAAAGCACGTGTTGCCCGCACCGATTCCTATTTTGCCCTCCCTTACCTTGACTTCTCGCCCGCTCGGCCTCAGTCATCTCACGCTTAGTCTTGCACAGCGCCTGCAATACAGAAGCAAACAGGTGCTTTTATCTTTGCCCGGTAACTCATCACCTGAACGAATAACCGCTGCTTCAGGTAACTCACCATTGCTCTCCTTGCTCGAGTTGGCGCCGGCACCGGCATTCCGCTGTGCTACTTCCTCAGTGCCTTGAAAGGGAAAAATATGTTCCCCATTATCTAGTCATGAAGACACCGGTCACACATTCCTACAGACAACAATGCCAACCCACCTTGCTGTTGCGCTCTCCTCGCCTCTCCATCGCCAGCCTTTTGTGCGCAGCTCGTCCCTCCGCACCTGAAGAAAAAAGATCACACAAGTCATCCTAATGACACGCGATGCCTTCGAAATTTAGACATCTCAATTCCATTTATGACTGTCCTCCCTATTTAACACTACAGCCAGGCACAAAAAGAGGCAAACCCCGCTACAATAAAAGGTTAGGCCCCACAACTACCCCACCCTCCGAATTCAAACTGCTCTACGACCGCTCCAGCGGCTTGTCCCGGGAAGACGTGCTCGTCCCCTCTGTGGCTGCAAACCCCAGGCAAATCACTCTCCCTCGTCTGCTGCGTAGACGGCTACGTGTTCGGTAATGGACCGTACGGCCCCGGCCTTCAAAGCCTAAGCATACACACGTATCAATCACAGAACCTTACGGTTAGCCTTCTAGCCCGTCCTAAGACTTCGGTGCCACGGGCAGAGCAACTCCAACAACACGCAAACACGCACGGACCGACACCGCACGCGAGACCAATGACGCGAGATCCGGTAGCAAAGAAGCGCCGTAAGAAGAATGACTCCCAGGCAAGAGACTCCATTCAGCAGCAAGGACCACGGGGCCGTGAAGGAGAATCTCTGGCAGCCCTGGAAGAGTGCAAGACCCTGGCCTGTTACAAAGAGATGTGGCCGCAACTGGGAGGATGCTCGTGCAAGAAGCCCCGCTTAAAGGCCTAAAGACTTCGTGGATGCATGGAAAATGGATCGGCTCAAACAACAGCCTCCTCACCTTCTCGGACCGCATGTTGTCATGTGGTTTTACCCCTCTGAGTAGGCGTGTGGCATCTGCTAAAAACAAAGAAGATGACACATGCTTAGATTCTATTGAAAAGCACTCGTTGCCCGCACCGATTCCTATTTCGCTCTCCGTTACCTTGACTTCTCGCCCGCTTGGTCTCTGTAGTGTCATGCTGCCATGTTGAGGCTTGCACACCTCCTGCAATACAGAAAGCAAAGAGGTGCATTTATCTTTGCCGATGACTCATCACCTGAACAATAACCGCTGCTTAAAGGTAACTCACCATTGCTCTCCTTGCTTGAGTTGGCACTGGCACCCGCATTCCGCTGTGCTACTCGCTCGGTGCCTTGAAAGTGAAAAACATGTTCCCATTATCTAGTCATGTGGATACCGGTCACACATTTCTACAGACAACAACGCCAACCGACCTTGCTGTTGCGCTCTCCTCGCCTCTCCATCGCCAGCCTTTGGTGCACAGCTCGTCCCTCTGCACCTGAAGAAAAAAGATCACACAAGTCATCCTGATGACATGCGATGCCTTAGCAATTTAGACATCTCGATTCCATTTATGACTATCATCCCTATTTAACACTACAGCCAGGCACAAAAAGAGGCAATCCCCGCTACAATAAAAGGTTAAGCCCCACACCTCCACCACCCTTGGAATTCAAACTGCTCTCTTACCGCTCCAGCGGCTTCTCCCGGGAAGAAGTGCTCGTCCCCTCTGTGGCTGTGAGCCCCAGGGAAATCACTCTCCCTCGTCTGCTGCGTAGACGGCTACGTGTTTGATAGTGGACCGTACGGTCTCAGCCTTCAAAGCCTAAGCATATACACGTATTAATCACAGAACCTTACGGTTAGCCTTCTAGACCGTCGTAAGACTTCGGTGCCACGGGCAGAGCAACTCCAACAACACGAAAACACGCACTGTCCAACACCGCACGCGAGACCAATGACGCGAGATCCGGAGGCAAATGAAACGCCATAAGAAGAATGACTCCCAGGCAAGAGACGCCATCGGGCAGCAAGGACTACGGGGCCATAAAGGAGAACCGCTGGCAGCCCTGGAAGAGCGCAAGACCCTGGCCCGTTACAAAGAGATGTGGCCGCAACTGGGAGGATGCGCGTGCAAGAAGCCCCGCTTAAAGGCCTAAAGGCTTCGTGGATGCACAGAAAAAAAAAATCCCAGAACAGGGATCCAACTAAACAGATGACCGATCTTCAGGGATGCTGACGTGGGCCGCAATGCCGCCGCAAATGATGAAAGACCAGACTCTTCCAAGAGAAGTGGTCGATCCATGCTTTTAAGATTGCCGTGCAAGAAAAGCAGTGCCACAATAGCACTGTGCGATGGGTACAGGCATTTGAGACTATAGAGATGGAGCCCGAGGCGCGTACTGCTTGCCTCGATAGCAAAGAGGAGATTGAGACCCAAGAAAGGTCCGAGACAAAGCACACAGACAACATAAACCACGCAATGACACAGACACGGGTTGGAACTGCCCTGCCCGGCAGCTGCTAGCGTTGCGTCGAGAAGTAATCCATTCTGCCATGACCGGCCAAAAGGGAACAATTCCCACACAGCCCTCTCCTCTATGCTAGAGACCCTCCCCGTCCCTCCCAACCTACGGCCCTCTTCCCAGCCCCAGACCGGCCCTGGTCCCTCCACTTAGCTTTCAGAGGGCCGAGGTCCTCAAGACGTCCCCGGCAGAAACACTCAACTGGCAACGGCCGACGGGAACAACCCTGCAGTCACCCGGTTCCTCCGCACGGCCTGCAAGAAAACCAAACACAAATCAAAAGCTGTGCTCACAAGTCAAAGTTGCGCTGCTGCGTGCCAACGTCTTCCACAAGGCACATCCTCGCGGCAAAACTGCCACGGCCTTCTACTCGCCTGCTCTTCGCTCGTCCAAGCATCCAATGCTGCGGCCGTCGTCTCCTGGGGCACCTAAGGTAACAGGAGACGCAAAATTACTGTTGCGATTGCGAGAAATCGGTTCCCGTGCTCCCCTCTCCCTAATGCCCGGCTCACCTCAAAGGCTCTTCCCGGTGCATAAGTGGCCCAAACGGCACCTGCAAAACCAAATGTAAATGCTCAAGTGAGTTGCTGTATCGCTCTTAGGCATCGGCTCAAACAACAGCCTCCTCACCTTCTCGGACCGCATGTTGCCACGTGCCTTCGCCACTCTGAGGCTGCGTGCGGCACCTGCAAAACACAAAGACGACACGTGCTCAGCTTCTACCCAAAGCACACCTTGCCCGCACCGATTTCGCCCTCCGTTACCTTGACTTCTCGCCCGCTCGGCCTCCGTCGTCTCACGCTTAGGCTTGCACAGCGTCTGCAATACAGAAAGCAAAAAGGTGTTTTTATCTTCGCCGATAACTCAGCACCCGAACTAATAACCGCTGCTTCAGGTAACTCACCCTTGTTCTCCTTGTTAAAGTTGGCACCGGCATTCCGCACTGCTACTTGCTCGGCGCCTTGAAAGTGAAAAATATGTACCCATTAGCTAGTCATGGAGACACCGGTCACACCTTCCTTACAGACAACAAGGCCCACCCACCTTGCTGTTGCGCTCTCCTCACCACTCCATCGCCAGCATTCGGTGCGCAGGTGGTCCCTCTGCACCTAAAGAAAAAAGATGACACAAGTCATCCCCATGACACGCGATGCCTTAGCAATTCCAGACATCTCGATTCCATTTATGACTATCATCCCTACTTAACACTACAGCCAGGCACAAAAATTGGCAAACCCCGCTTCAATGAAAGGTTAAGCCCCACACCTACCCCACCCTCCGAATTCAAACTGCTCTACGACCCCTCCAGCGGCTTCTCCCAGGAAGACGTGCTCGTCCCCTCTGTGGCTGCGAACTCCAGGGAAATCACTCTCCCTCGTCTGCTGCGTAGACGGCTACGTGTTCCGTAACGGACCTTTCGGCCCTGGCCTTCAAAGCCTAAGCGTATACACACACGTATCAATCATAGAACCTCACGGTTAGTTTTCTGCCCCGTCCTAAGACTTCGGTGCCACGGGAAGAGCAACTCCAACCACACACAAACACGCACGGACCAACACTGCACACGAGACCAATGACGCGAGATCCGGAGGCAAAAGAAACGCCGTAAGAAGAATGACTCCCAGGCAAGAGACGCCATCGGGCAGGAAGGACCACGGGGCTGCGAAGCAGAATCTCTGGCAGCCCCGGAACAGTGCAAGACCCTGGCCAGTTACAAAGAGATGTGGCCGCAACTGGGAGGATGCGCGTGCAAGAAGCCCCACTTAAAGGCCTAAAGACTTCGTGGGTGCACGGAAAAAAAATCCCAGAACGGGGATCCAAGAAAACGGATGACCGATCCTCAGAGATGCTGATGTGGGCCGCGATGCCACCACAAATGATGAATGAAAAGAATCTTCCAAGAGATGAGGTCGATCCACGCTTTGAAGACTGCCGTGCAAGAAAAGCAGTGCCACAATAGCACTGTGTGATGGGTACGGGCATTTGAGACTATAGAGATGGAGCCCGAGGCGCGTACTGCTTGCCTCGATAGCGAAGAGGAGATCGAGACCCAAGAAAGGTCCGAGACAAAGCACACAGACAACATAAACCACGCAATGACACAGACACGGGTTGGAACTGCCCTGCCCGGCAGCTGCTAGCATTGCATCGAGAAGTAATCCATTCTGCCATGACCTGCCAAAAGGGAACAATTCCCACACCGCCCTCTCCTCTATGCTAGAGACCCTCCCCGACCCTCCCAACCTATGGCCCTCTTCCCAGCCCCAGACCGGCCCTGGTCCCTCCACTTAGCTTTCAGAGGGCCGAGGTCCTCAAGACGTCTCCGGCAGAAACACTCAAACGGCAACGGCCGACGGGAACGACCCCGCAGTCACCCAGTTCCTCCGCACGGCCTGCAAGAAAATCAAACACAAATCAAAAGCTGTGCTCACAAGTCAAAGTTGCGCTGCTGCGTGCCAACGTCTTCCACAAGGCACATCCTCGCGGCAGAACAGCCACGGCCTTCTACTCGCCTGCTCCTTGCCCGTCCAAACATCTACCGTTGTGGCCGTCGTCTCCTGGGGCAGCTAAGATAACAGGAGACGCAAAATTACTGTTGTGATTGCGAGAAATCGGTTCCCGTGCTCCCTCTCCCTAATGCCCGACTCACCTCAAAGGCTCTTCCTGGTGCAAAGGTGGCCCAAAGGGCACCTGCAAAACCGAATGTAAATGCTCAAGTGAGTTGCTGTATCGCTCTTAGGCATCGGCTCAAACAACAGCCTCCTCACCTTCTCGGACCGCATGTTGCCACGTGCCTTCGCCACTCTGAGGCTGCGTGCGGCACCTGCAAAACACAAAGACGACGACACGTGCTCAGCTTCTACCCAAAAGCACACGTTGCCCGCACCGATTCCTATTTCGCCCTCCGTTACCTTGACTTCTCGCCCGCTCGGCCTCTGTCGTCTCACGCTGACACGCTTAGGCTTGCACACCGCCTGTAATACAGAAAGCAAACAGGTGCTTTTATCTTCACCGATAACTCATCGCCTGAACTAATAACCGCTGCTTCAGGTAACTCAGCGTTGCTCTCCTTGTTCGAGCTGGCGCCGGCACCGGCATTCCGCTGCACTACTCGCTCGGCGCCTTCAAAGTGAAAAATATGTTCCCATTAGCTAGTCATGTAGGCAACGGTCACACCTTCCTACAGACAAGAAGGCCAACCCACCCTGCTGTTGCGCTCTTCTCGCCTCTCCATCGCCAGCCTCTGGTGCGCAGCTCGTCCCTCTGCACCTGAAGAAGAAAGATGACACAAGTCATCCTGATGATTCGCGATGCCTTAGCAATTCCAGACATCTCGATTCCATTTATGACCATCATCCCTATTTAACACTACAGCCAGGCACAAAAAGAGGCAAACCCCGCTACAATAAATAGTATAGCCCCACCCCTGCCCCACCCTTGGAATTCAAACTGCTCTACTACCGCTCGAGCGGCTTCTCCCAGGAAGACGTGCTCGTCCCCTCTGATTTCCCTGGGGTTCGCAGCCACACTCTCCCTTGTCTGCTGCGTAGATGGCTACGTGTTCGGTAAGGGACCTTTCGGCCCTGGCCTTCAAAGCCTAAGCGTATACACACACGTATTAATCACAGAACCTTACGGTTAGTCTTCTGCCCCGTCCTAGGACTTCAGTGCCACGGGCAGAGCAACTCCAACCACACACAAACACGCACGGACCGACACCACACACGAGACCAATGACGCTAGGTCCAGAGGCAAAAGAAACGCCGTAAGAAGAATGACTCCCAGGCAAGAGACGCCATCGGGCAGCAAGGACCACGGGGCTGCGAAGCAGAATCTCTGGCAGCCCCGGAACAGTGCAAGACCCTGGCCCGTTACCAAGAGATGTGGCCGCAACTGGGAGGATGCGCGTGCAAGAAGCCCCACTTAAAGGCCTAAAGACTTCGTGGGTGCACGGAAAAAAAGAAATCCCAGAACGGGGATCCAAGGAAACGGATGACCGATCTTCAGGGATGCTGATGTGGGCCGTGATGCCACCGGAAATGATTAATGAACAGAATCTTCCAAGAGATGAGGTCGATCCACGCTTTGAAGATTGCCGAGCAAGAAAAGCAGTGCCACAGTAGCACTGTGAGATGGGTACGGGCATTTGAGACTATAGAGATGGAGCCCAAGGCGCGTACTGCTTGCCTCGATAGCGAAGAGGAGATCGAGACCCAAGAAAGGTCCGAGACAAAGCACACAGACAACATAAACCACGCAATGACACAGACACAGGCTGGAACTGCCCTGCCCGGTAGGTGCTAGCGTTGTGTCGACAAGTAACCCCCTCTGCCTTGACCTGCCCAAAGGGGACAATTCCCACACCGCCCTCTCCTAATAACCGCTGAACTAATAACCGCTGCTTCAGGTAACTCACCATTGCGCTCCTTGCTCGAGTTGGTGCCGACACCGACATTCTGCTGTTCTACTTGCTCGGCCCCTTCAAAGTTAGAAAAATAAAAGGCTCTATACCTCATTTTCATGCTTGTGTTTGAATTATTCTGCCAACACCACATCCAATCCACCTTGCTGTTGTGCTCTTCTCGCCTCTCCATCACCAGCCTTCTGTGCACAGCTCATTCCTCTGCATCTGAAAAAGCACAATAGCAAACAAGTCACCTGGTGCTGAGTGAGGTCTGAACCATTCCTGACACCTAGTTTCCATTTAGGAATACCTTCTCTATTTTACACTATAGCCATGCAGAATAAAACCCAAAGAAACCCACACACTAAGCCCCATACCTACCGTATGTGACACTGTTGCGATTTTAACTGCTCGTCTTCACTCAAGTTGTTTATCACAGGCAGCTTTGGTCATACTCCGTGCCTGTGTAGCCCTAAGTGACTCCCATGGCCTGGTGTTAATTTGGCTGGTTTTTCTGCCATGCTCCTTACAGACTGTTCCTACAAGGTCTGGGCTTATCAACATACGAACCATAGAATTTTACCGTTATTGTTCTAGACGATTTTATTGGTTCTGTGCCACAGGCAGAGTAGCTCCAACCACACACAAACATGCGCAGACCAACACTGTATAAGAAACCAGTGACACAACATCCAGAGGTAAAAGAAACTCTATAAGAACAGTGACACCCCAGCCATAGATGCCATCAAGCAGGAAGGCCCAGGGGGCTGTAAAGAACAATCTACAGCGGCCCTAGAAGAGTGGAAGGCTGTGACCCATTACGAAGAGATGTGGCCACAACTGGGAGGATGCACGTGCAAGAAGCCCCATTTAGAGACCTAAAGTCTTGGAGGGCGCAGGGAAAAAAATCCCAGAATAAGGATCCAAGAAATGGATGGCCAATCATCAGTGATGCTGATGTGGGCTGCGATGCCACTGCAAACGATGAATGACCAGAATCTTCCAAGAGATGAGGCCGATCCACGCTTTAAGATTGCCGTGCAAGAAAAAGCAGTGCCCAGTTTGCACTGCATGATGAGTAGAGGCATTTGAGACCCTAGAGATTGTGTCCAAGGCATATACTGCGTGCCTTCAAAGCAAAGAAGAGATTGAGACCAAATAACGGTACAAAACACAGAAACGGACTACATAAACCACACAGACACAGCCTGGAACCACCCTACCCGGCACCTGCTAGCAGTGGACTGAAAAAAAAAAAAAAATCAAACCCCTCCCAATATCTGTCCCAAGGGTACTCTTCCTGCACAGCCCTCTCCCCTATCTTGCTTTAAAAACCTTCCCTTCTATTTTCAACCCTTTCACCTCTTCCCAGCCCCATCCCAGCCCTGGTCCCTCAACTTAGCTTTCAGAGGGCTGGGGGTCTGAAGCCATCCTCAGCAGAAGCTCAGCTCGAATCGGCTGTCTGAGAGGATTCTGCAGTCACCGGCTTCTTCCTCAACACCTGCAAGAAAACCAAACAGAAACTAAAATGCTACTGACAGTCAGCATTGCACTGCTCAACATCAGAGTCTTGCACAACACCTTCCTCTGCAAAGCTGCCTTTGCCTTCTGCTCACCTACTCCAAGCCGATTCCAATGTGAGATGCTGCAGCCGTGATCACCTGGGGCACCTAAGGTAATAAGAGACACAAAATTACTCTTGATTGTGGGAAATCAATCCCTTTCTCTCTCTCGCTACTGCCCAACTCACGTCAAATACTCTTCCGATTCCCAAGGTAGTAATGCACAGCACCTACAAAACCAAAGGTAGTAATGCACAGCACCTACAAAACCAAAGGTAGTAATGCACAGCACCTACAAAACCAAAGGTAGTAATGCACAGCACCTACAAAACCAAAGGTAGTAATGCACAGCACCTACAAAACCAAAGGTAGTAATGCACAGCACCTACAAAACCAAAGGTAGTAATGCACAGCACCTACAAAACCAAAGGTAGTAATGCACAGCACCTACAAAACCAAAGGTAGTAATGCACAGCACCTACAAAACCAAAGGTAGTAATGCACAGCACCTACAAAACCAAAGGTAGTAATGCACAGCACCTACAAAACCAAAGGTAGTAATGCACAGCACCTACAAAACCAAAGGTAGTAATGCACAGCACCTACAAAACCAAAGGTAGTAATGCACAGCACCTACAAAACCAAAGGTAGTAATGCACAGCACCTACAAAACCAAAGGTAGTAATGCACAGCACCTACAAAACCAAAGGTAGTAATGCACAGCACCTACAAAACCAAAGGTAAAAGCTCAACTGAGTTGCTGGATAGTGCTTTGCTCTTAGACACCCACCTTACCAACAATCTCCTTACCCCCTCAGACCTCTCGTAGGCATGAAGCTTCACCTCTCCGAGGTTGAGTGCAGCACCTGCAATTAAACAAAGCAAAAGACACGTGTTCAGATAGTACCCAAAAGCACAAGTTACCCACAGTGATTCTCCACCTCCTGGTCCTTTACTTTGACCGCTCACCCTCTTGGCCTTCACCACCTCAAGCTGCCATGTTGAGACTTACACATCACATGTAATACACAAACAGCGAGGGATGCTCGTAGCTTCGCAGGCAACGCAACTCCTGAGAAAACTGCTCCTTCAGCCCACTCACCATTGCTGTCCTTGCTTGATTCAGCTCTGGTGTCAATATTTCATTTTGCTTCGCACCTTCAAAATGAAAATCTCAACTCATAAGCTACCCATACGGCAACCAGTCACATCTTCCTACTGACACCATGGGCTAAGTCACCTTCATATTGCTTCCCTCTCCTCTATCGTCACCCTTTGGTGTCCGGCTCATCTCTCTGCATCTGAAAATAATATCTATTAGGTTAACCATATGGTGATCAATAACAACAATTCTTATGACCTTGCTCCCATTTAGAAATCCGTCCAGAGTTCAACTACAGCCAGCCAGGAAAAAAAGGGCCATATTTAAGCCCCACACGTACAAGCCTTAACACGTATGAGATTCGATCCTGCCACTCAGCAGCCCCTCTTACTTTCTGTCATCCCACAGACTCCAGAACCTGCTACAAGCTAGGAAAGTAAGCAAATTTCAGATTTCTTTAACCTAGAAGACACCTATTACAAATTGTAAAGTCTTTAGGAACAGGCAAAGAGGAATAGCAATAGGCTATCCCAAAACCAGAAAATCCAAGCAAAGAAAAAGCATCTAAAATAAAATAAATAAAAATGGATGCTATGAAAATATCTTGCCTCCTCTAGACATCCAAAACAAAATTACTGACCTGAAAACAAACATGCACTACCTGCAGAGAGCAAATATACTTAATACTTGCGCTGCTTAGCCTTGACTCACCACAAAGCTCTTACCTCCAACAGACATCTCTGCCTCTCTAAAATTAAAAAAAAAAAAAAACAAAAAAACAAACAAACAAACAAACAGATAGCTTAGCCTGCTCAAAAAGTTGCAGTGAACTGAAAGAACAGCAGAACACTAATCTCAAGGGAAACCAGAAGCTGAATGAGCTCCTGATGAAAGGCATGTGGCTTATAAACCCCTGGGCCTTCCCACCCATCACCTGGGAATGGGGTGGGGCAAACCCCTACAAAAGGATAAATAGGAGCAGTTCTAAATTATTAAATCTGCCTTACATTTACATTAAGAAAAGCACTGAATGGAGAAGTGGACCTTTACCAGAGATAGTGGTATGTGTTTTTCTATTACAACTTTCTCTATTGTCACAGTTTAGCTCTGACCTAGCTAATTTTAGTAGCTAAAGCTGTGCAGCTGGGCTCCCAAGTTCACTTTGCCCCACCCCAAGGTGCAGCAGAAATGTAAATAAGAGGAAAAAGGCTTGCAGTGTGAAAACTAAAGCTGCAACTTTAATGAAATTATGAAAATAATAGTGCTAACGATTAAAATAATTAGACAGTATTGAAATATGTATAAATATCTGAGATTGCACTACTACTCTCACCGTTGATGACCATACATCACCACAAATGCTGTAGAGCAGACACGGGGGAATGAGTCCATGAGAACTGGAAAAGGTGAAACAAGAGAGGGAGGAGTACAAATCCACATTAGTGGACGATGAGGCTCGAGTGGCACAATGCCAGGATAAACTAGATTTGCCGTAAACCCAAATATCTCTTACAAAGAATGATGCAAATATTCAGAAACTAGTCCTGTGTTGCGATCCCAAGATATGGGATGGTGATATCTGGGACTCTAGTGGAGACGAATGTCCTTTAGACCCAGACCCTCTCCCCGAGAATCAGGGAAAAGCTCGCCTCTAACCTCCAATTAAAATGGAAGAGACAGAAGAGCCCAATAATACCTGTTCTGTAACCACCTGTACCCTGCCGTGTCGTGCTTTGGAACTAGCCAAGATCCAAGAGGAATATTCGTGGTAGCCCTCAGAATCGGAAGTAGAATACTTATGGTGAGTATCTTTGACAGGAGGGGACTGAGTTCTGTTAAATTCAGCTGAGGCAGCAGGGGGCTATGGTCCTGGAGTCCTTTTAGCCCCAGTGCCAGTTGACCGGGTTCTCCCTATAACTGTACAAGGAGCACACTGGGCTTCGGGATTAAACCCATAAGAAAAAGGGGAACCTTTGGCACTTAAAACTGCTGCATATATTCAGGCTATTTACAATGCAGGGAGAGTAGCAGAATCTCCCACTATGGCTCCTGTGCACCCTAACCGATTCACCCCATTGCTTTGAGGATTACCAGATCGTCTAAAAACATTCGTAGCCTCCATTTGAGACGAGCTAAGGACCGGATGAGCCCAGATGAGTGGACTCTATACCTGGACACAGTCTAAGATACGATCAGTTACGGGAGACGCATGGGGTGGACTTTACAAGATCGAAACCCTAGAGACCCCGTTAACTCTAAGAGCAGTAAAAGGGTGTATTTTGTTCGAAGTTGTGAATGGGTGAAAAGGATCAAAGGATCAAAAAGGAAGAAGGATCCCTAACAGACCTACCTTTCATTCCAAATGAAATGAGTTGTGGAAAAGGGCGCTAGAATTAGGAATCTGAAAAAAACCCTGTCATGTGGGGTATCGATACCAAATTCACAACAATTAGTGGAATTAATGAGCGGAAAGGAAAGGTTTGGTCCCCTTTCCCCAAGTGCTCCACTGCCAGTACCAGCTGAAGGAGATCTCAACTGGCTCAAAGAAGCTGTGTCAAAAAATGAGAGACCCCGGGAATGGTGTTGAGCCACACTTGCACCCAGGTAATGAATATCTGATGGCTTCCTGATCACATTTCACCTGCTATTGTTTTACTAGTCAGCAAGCGACAACTGTGTTTAGAATTTTTAATAGACACTGGGGCCCAGATGTCCACCCACGCTGCAGCTTTATTAGAATTAAACCAGGAAATCCAATGATTAAATTTTCTGCAATAGAGGGTGGGAAAAAAGGATTGCCCCACCGTGGTTACTAAAATAACACTCCCAGGAGGTGTGCGAGCTCTTGTGGCACAATTTTTAGTCTTGGACTTAACCGAAATGAATATTAGAATCATAGATTCATCCGGGATAGTGCGAGACTGGGTGAAGGAGGAAGGAGTTTGATGGATGCTCTGTACCCCCACAAGCAAATAGGTTGGTGGAATGAAATAATGGTCTGATGAAATGGTAAGCAAAATTCGGGCAGGCCATTGGGGCAAATTGCCTTCCGTCAGCAATGTATGTATTCAATAACAGGTGGACGGCAGGAGGCAGTCCAGAAATGAAAGATTTTGCATCGAGGCCAATGCCATTAGTCCCCAACTATGAATAGTCCTGGGACAGTATCCAACGCCTTTCCATATGGAACAACCGGTATTAGTGAATCTCCCTCATGTACGGGAGGTACGAATGAGTCTAAAATTCCCAAAGAATAAATATGTGTGGGAGGCACAAGGCCAATCTGGAAAGACCCATTGAATCCTTACCTGATGGATCTTTCTCTCTTTTTAATTGAAGTGAGATCGTCAAGACAAAACAAGCTGAATCACAGCATGTTTTTTCCCACAGGAATGAAACAGCAGATGAATAAGAACACAGAACTGCTCCTCGACTGAGCTACTGGATTGGACGGAGTTGAACTGTTTTCCGGCCCAATTGCTCTTTGTTAGAACAATAATAGCATTTTTAGCTTTAATAATTATTTGGCAATGGCATTTGTAAGACCAAATATTATTATGCCACAGTCATTTTGATTGTGATCATTCTACTGTGTTGGTTATTATTGTTGAAGTTTAGATTGTGGTTTAGATATTGTTATTGTTAAAGAGTGTGAAGTAATGATGTCTTTAGAAATTTTGGTTTTGATAAGTTTATGCGAAGGAACCACTGTCCCCTTAACAAGTTGGAATGGAGAAAATTAATTTGTGGCTTTAGGAGAACTGGTAGCCTTTTTTTATAATCTCACCAATTTTGGCCATGTGGAGGCCCGTTTGGATTAGAAAATTGGCCATGTACTGTGGTTCCTCTTCCTCCCGAGGTATTAGTGAGCTGTTACAGTCCAGTAAACCTAAAAAACCTGACCTATTGGGACAATTATACCAATCCAAAGTGGCCAATTAAATATTCTGCACGGAGCATATACTGTAGGAAGAGCAAAGAAAAAGATGGTGGTTTTGTTGGGACCGGTCACTGTAATTTCACTTACTGAATTAGAAACCTGACTTATAAGAATACAAATTATCTGATTGTCAATTTTTGGGAATGAACAGATGATAACGGACCCATCTACTTTACACACTCATGTTCCAATAAGGATTTAAGTGGCACAAGAAAAGTGGGTGGCCATGACTATGGAAACAGAGTCCCCACCACATGTGATTCAATTGAAGGGGTAGAAGCACGGCTATGCAACAGCTCAGATCCGTTCAATGGGATCCATTACAGAAATTCTCCGATCAAGCAGAGCTACTCTTATTGGATTAATGCTCAGGATAATACCAAGTGTTTCCCTGCTAAAACATGATAACTTTGTTCAAGCATATTATTAGACAAAGGGACACGAGCTCTAGGAAGTCATTATTGGATATGTGGTTCAGCTGCTTATAAATTACTACCATCAAACTGGACGGGAACACATTACATAGGAGTTATTTGCTCCTTATTTTTCTTACTTCCAGAAGAGAGGGATAATAAAGTGAGTGTCTAGGTCTATGATAATTTAAGATAAACTAGGCAGTTCATTAGTCCCCATCTAACACAGGAAAGTGGTAATCAATGATGGGGAAAAGATGAGTGGACACCTCAGCGAATCACTGAATATTATGGCCCTGCCACCTGGAACCTCCATGAGCTCGTCTATAGCACTCACGAGATGATTTATAACTAAAATTGTATTATCCAATTGCAGGCTGTTTTCGAGTGCTCTTATTGAAGAAACACTCAGGGAATTTAACAGAACAGTTAATTTTTACGTGACAATGAAGATAAATAGGAGAAGATAGACATAGGGAAGCTGGGCATTTTCAGATCCATAGTTCAGTAGTTAAGGTGAATTTTATTAGTCTAAGTTATTTTTGGATCTGGCCCTAGATCATTGAGAAAATGTTTACCCACAGCTGGAATGCATCAGAGATGTCTACTTTAACAGTTAAGAAAACTGTTAAAATGGGTCCAGAGGAGGGCTATGATCCTCTATGAAGCCGATCAAAGGGCTGGAGAACCTCTACTGTGAGGACAGTCTGGGAGAGTTGGGCTTGTTCAGCCTGGAAAAGAGAAGGCCTCGGGGGGACCTCATAGCAGCCTTCCTGTATCTGAAGGGGGCCCTACAAGAAAGCTGAGGAAGGACTTTTTACAAGGGTTGGTAGTGATAGGACAAGGGGGAATGGCTATAACTGGAAGGGTAGAAGATTTAGATTAGACCTTAGGAAGAAATTTTTCACAATGAGGGTGGTGAGACACTGGCACGGGTTGCCGAGGGAGGTTGTGGCTGCTGCCTCCCTGGAGGTGTTCAAGGCCAGGTTGGATAGAGTCTTGAGCAGCCCGGTCTAGTGGGAGGTGTCCCTGCCCATGGCAGGGTGGTTGGAACTGGATGATCTTTAAGGTCCCTTCCAGCCAAAACCATCCTATGAACAAAAAAAATCATGTGATGTGTTTACTTTATCACAGACAAAATGCTGTTTCTGATCTTGTTAAGACTATTTTCCTAAAACACGTATTTAAGCAAAAAGAAAACGCACTAGTTACAAGTGATGGTTGCGGAAGAAGATTGCACAGACTAGAGAGAAGAAAGATGAATCATAATCTCTATGCTAAATATACTTTATAGTATATTGGTCAAGCTTATATTGATGTGTCATGAGAAAGGCAAACTCACAGGCACAACTTTTTCCTCTCGACTCGATTTGAACCCTTGGCTAGTTTCACTTCCAGTCGGCTCCTCTCAGCGAAATTAGATTTGGCAGAGGTCGGTCCGGCTCTGCACGGCTCCGAGTCAAGCCGGGAGTAACAGCGAGGAGCCGAGCGGAGCGAAGAGAGGAGCCGAAGCACGACGAACCGAGGCGAGCGGAGGCGAATGGAGCACGGGAGGCGGGAGACGCAAATGTCAGCCCCCCGCAAGCAGCGCGTTCCCCCCAGACCCTCGGCAACCCCGTCAGCGGGGCGGTGCCGGCTGCAGTTCCGCGCTGCTACCACGGGACGGCGCAAGCAGCGGCTGCCGGCAGGGCGCGTGCCCCGGCGCTGCGGCGCAGAGTGCGGCAGCGCCCGAGCTGCAGTACCTACGGTCGATCACATGGCGGCAGCAGAGAGCAGCGTGAGAGGGAGCATCACCGCACCCACGCGGCAGCCGGGCTGCAGTGCCGCAGTGCGGCCACACGGCGGCAGCAATGGGACCCCGCACTGTTCGGCTCGGTTCGGCTCAGCAAAGAACAGCCTGGCAGAGCTGAGCGGAGCCGAACTGAGCTCTTGTTTGAATACGTTAAGCATTTTTGAGTACTCAGGTCTACTTTAACAGTAAGCATACACCTGTTTAAAGAAGTCAGTACCTGTCTGCCTGCTGAGTTCATCCGATCATAAGGCTTGCACTGGATTTCAGGTGAATTCTCATTTACGAGAACACAGAGAGCTCACCAGAGTACTGCTAAAACTCCTCAGTAGTCCAGTTACCTTACCTTGCAGCCCATGTCCATTTTTTAAAACTGTCCTCTATCTCATACATCTTATTTATTACATAAAGATTTCTGGATCAAGTTTTGAATGGAACTGGTTAATAAGCAAATATATGCAATGCTTCTGTCATGACAGGCTCATTTTAGAGAATTACCTCCCAGATTGACTTGACACGTGACTGGCCTGCACAAGCTGAATGAAATGAAGAGGAAACAGGAACCTCACCTCATCCAGCCACACAAACTGACCAAGTACAGCTGAGAGAGACTTTTTGCCAGGCAGTATGAAGTGCAGTTTTCAGGATGGGATGTTTTTGAATCCTCCTCCCCCGCTCTCGCTGTATGCGAGAAAAGAAGGAAACATTTTTACCCTGCTTTTTTTATTGCGCTTTTTGGGGTTTTGTTTTATTGGGTTAGTTTTTTATCATTTTTTGTTTGAATGGTTCTATGCTTTTTGGTGTTGGATGGTAGTTTTGGGGGGTTTTTTGGAGGAAGGGTGTTGTTGCTGTTGCGGTGAATTCTAGCTCTAAAGCAGGTAACCACATCAAGTAGGTTAAAGTCACATTGTGCAGATAATCTCATCCTGAGAACACTGTCATGTGTGCAGTGATTTTTGAGGTAGACCACAAAGCCTTACACAACCCTGCCAGGACGGACAGAGAAAAGTTAAGCCCTACGTGGCCTTAAAGCCCAAGTGCAACCTGTAAAACTGTAATGAGTTATCTACAGCCCTGCTAATGATACAGGTAGCACTCTCAACTTAAAAAAACAATAATGATTACATAAGGGAACACCTTCTCTCTGTTGGTTCATTAGGTACGCAACAGTAAAAGCCAAAAATCTCTTTTGCGTGCTTTTATGGTTACAGCCAACAGGCTTATGTTCTGAATCACTACTTGAAATGCATTCCCACATTTAAATGTATTAAAAAAGCATTATGTGTCTCCCATAAACCAGTAAACTGCAGGAGAGTCAGAATTGAGCCTGAAATGGCACACAATATACTTCATTATGCCTGAGTACATAATGAATACCTTGTAATAACTGCTGATACATAACCAGAGGCTGTTTTGTGGGCCTACAAATTGTATCAATGCAGGAGGCCTGAGAACTTGGGAACGAAAACCAGCTGTCCTCATTTTGATGGGACACTTACTATTTATTTATTTTATTATTATTTTAAAGACTAGCCCATAATTTATCTACTTTCGTGTTTTAGAGTCCCACATGTAGTTCGCCAGGCAGAGGACTAAAACTTTCTTAGCTCTTTCTGAATCTGAGCTCTGCTTAATACAACTGTGATGGTCCCTGCCTGCATTTTCAATATCCTCTGTGAAACCAGCATGAGGATACAGAACACAAGAGAAGAGAGCGGAGCAAGACAAGCTCCTAAATATAGGATGTGCCTCGGAGCATCAGGGAGAGGAAACAAACAAACAAACAAATTTCTTTTGGTTTAGTAAATCCACAGAGATATTAAAAAAAAAATCTATGAACCTATCCTACATTTTTCTGTCCAGGTTTCTCAGGGATGAGTTTAACCCAAAGAGGGGTGTCTAGCAGAAGCTTCCAGCAGTTCCCAGACTGCACTGGATCCAGTTTTGGGTGTTCAAAGAACACCATTGCCCTGTATCCACAAGACTGAGAAGCCAATTACTGACCTCAGTGTTTCCCAGCGGCCTCCCTAGGCCACAGTAAAAAAAGCATGTTTCATTTCACCCTCAGGACTAAGCAGTATCCTGTCAGGACAGCGAGGGTACTGGAATCAATCCATAGGGAGGTCTCGGACAGTTTCAAGTGCTGGGCTCAGCCCTGCTGCTGTTACACGAGCCAGGTATATCTGTCAGTATAAACCGATGGCCCTTTTCTGAGCCAAAAAGCTCTGCGCAACTCCGTGATGCTCCCATCTGCAGAATGAAAAAATTTCATTTCCTTTATAGGATGATCTGAAACCTAGAGCCAGTAAGGGAACTATTAGCAATTCCTTTTTTCATCAAGCTTTGTAGTAATTATGTGGAATAAGACACAGAGCGCTTCGATTTTTCACACCAAACCATCACAGCATTGTTCCACCCTACCTCATTTATGCTACACATTTAACCTTTTGTGTCCGATTTCTCCCGTCGAAATCCCTAGTTAGAGCAGAGTTTCCAGGTAGCTGAATACACAAGGTGTTTTGAGCTTTATGAAAAAGCTTGCTCACATATGTGGTGGGATATCACTTCAGGCAGCATTTCCTCCGAGAAGCTTAGAGATGAACTAGCCAGCCACAGACAAATAAATATCAAACCTAGAATTATGGGAGGGAGGGGAGTTATGCTTTTACTTCAACTAGAAGAGCTGAAGGAAAGAAAGAAATCATTAGCGTATGCCTGAACGACTGCCTAAGCAAGCAGAACCAGGAAATAAGATTGTGGTCAATTTTGACTTCCAGAATGCCCAGTGCTGCCTTTGCAGCCACTTTTATTATTTTCTTTTAACAGGAGAGGCGATCTGAAAGACAGAATCCAGGCTCCTGCTGCCCCGTAAAGAAGACAAGAAACAGCATTATTCTATCTAAACACAGAAGTAAGACTAGGACAACCTTTCTGGGCCCATTTTCAGTTGTGTTATAAAGTTTAAATGGAAGCAGATTGATCTTAAATCGCAAAACTCAGTAGTTCCCTCCTTGTACAGCATGTGGGCACAAACTCCTCTTTGTGCAAAAAAAAACTATTAAAAAGCCAAGGATACAGGAATATCCTTCCTTTAAACTGACGGATATTGATCTGGCTCTATTTACAAATGGCAATTTAAACTTCGGCAACACTGTCTCCCAGCACACCTATACGAATTCAGTGGAGTGACAGACAAAGCTGGAGAGATTTGCAAGTGTCCTCTGACAACATTAGCCCGGTCCAGTGAAGCGCCAACAAGCATGGTGCATTGACAGCTTTGTTAGTATGTACGAGCTGGCTGAGTTGGGGGTACATAGCCATATTTGTAACACCTGCCCATGTTAGACACTAAATATCAAGAACCTCACTAAAACTCCACAGGGAAACTCCAACAGCACCAATATCGATGAGTTTCAAAAAGATTCTCCCAACAGTGAGGCTACATCTTCCTTTATTTAAAGGACGCGTGGGAATGAATTTAGCAAGGCAGGAATTTACAGCTTCTTATGAAATCAATACACGCGTCAAAAGCTGTTTTTCCTCTGGTATCCTGCAGCTCATCGCTTACCTTTTGTAGACTTCTGGGCAGTGTTTTCATCTGCTTTTCTGATTAAAAAAAAAAAAAAACTAAAATCAACAAATCTCCAGGCTTCAAGAAATCCCTCCTAAATAAGATAATCTTTTCCCAATATTCCACCTGAAGTTTTCCTGTAAAATACCTCATTTTCCTATTCAGACTCATTTTTAAGCTGTTAAGGCAATTGTGATCTTACAGGTACTCACAGAAATTTTTCCAGTAAAATGGCTTCCACTTTTTCTACCAGAGTCTGCAAAATGTTGTATTTCACTTCTTTTCCTACACTTGCTAGTGACCTAGAAAGGAAACAATACAATTAACACTGTTAATTATTGCCACAGACTTCAGTTTCACCGTTGGTTAAGAGTTCTATGACAATAAGAGGACAGTCCTCACCCTATGGTAACAAATTTGTCTATTGTTTGCTCTGCATTTGCAAGCCCTTAAAACACCCTCCAAAATTCATCACTACTGCAGAAGTAAAATATAACGGTAGTTTATGAAAAGGTGACTTCTTCCGACACACATTTTAAATTATATATCTGGAGAAATCAAAGTGCTTATTTTATCTCTCTGGAATTATGGACCAAGTCATGGATAAATAAGAACACCAAAATTTCACAGTGTACCAATATAAAATTAAACAGTTTTAATATTTTATTCTTGAGCCAGCCGCTGATCAAATGAACTGTTGCATACTAAGACTGTGGCAGGGTCAATATAATTTCTGTATCCTTTAGTACAAAGCATGAAAAAAAAATTTGCTCTGTCCAAAACTAGAAAAAAAAAATCACTGTAAAGGATGTAATAAACTGAAAATTACTTGTTAGCCTTTGAACATAGTGCCCTAGAACTCAAACAGTCATTAAAAATAGAAGACGCATCCGATGGAAAAAAACACCTCTGCATCTGCAGGTGTCATCATGCTCATTCCAGTGTACTTTGCACGGACAAGAAGGAAGAGGAGACTTCCTAAATCCTGCACTAAGTTGCTTCACTGGGGATTCTTCTCCTTTTCATGTCTAAAGTCGTGAATGCTGACTAGGAAGCAAGCTCTCAGGCGACCCAAGGCAAACCAGCGTGTCCAAGTTCAGCATGGATCTACCTGAAAGGGGAAGGATTGTTATGTCTCTCCACTATCTTAGTGTGAATAATTCAGTAAAAAGCAGTAGCTTTTGTCAACCTAAGTAGAAAGAATATAGCATCAATGAAGATCTTGCTATCAAGTGTACACATCAAGTTTCAAATCAGAGAGTGCCACAAAGACTGAAAAATCCCCTTTGATAAATTTATAAATAAAGACATGCATGACAATGTCCTTAAGTTGACTGAAAGGCCTGCATCTAAGCTTCAGAACTCTGATGTAAAGCCATCAGATCAATCTCTGGCCACTTTACCAGCTGTTATCCAGAAATGCATTAGTTCGAAGCTGCTTCAGAAGTGCAGGTATCACAGTATCACAGTATCACAAGGTTGGAAAGGACCTCTGAGATCATCAAGTCCAACCTATAACCCAACACTAACACCAACCATCATCTAAACCATGGCACTCAGTGCCACATCCAATCTCCCCTTAAACACCTCCAGGGTTGGCGACTCCATCACCTCCCTGGGCAATGCATTCCAATGGCCGATCACCCTTTCAGTGAAGAACTTCTTCCTCACATCAAGCCTAAACTTTCCCTGACGAAGCTTGAGTCCATGCCCTCTAGTTCTGTCGCTGGTCACCTGAGAGAAGAGACCAACCCCTGCCGGACTACAACCTCCTTTTAGGTAGTTGTAGAGAGCAATGAGGTCTCCCCTGAGCCTCCTCTTCTTTAGACTAAACAGCCCCAACTCACTCAGTCGCTCCTCATAGGGCTTATGCTCCAGCCTCTTTACCATCTTCGTTGCCCTCCTCTGAACACATTCCAGTATCCTAACATCTTTCCCAAACTGGGGGGCCCAGAACTGTACACAGTATTCCAGATTAGGCCTGACTAGTGCCGAGTACAGGGGGACAATAACTTCTCTGGTTCTGCTGACTACACTATTCCTGATGCAGGCCAGAATGCCATTGGCCTTCTTGGCCACCTGGGCACACTGCTGACTCATGTTGAGCTTCCTGTCAACCAGCACTCCCAGGTCCTTTTCTGCCTGACTACTCTCCAGCCACTCTAGCCCCAGTCTGTATCTCTGCATGGGATTGTTGTGTCCAAAATGAAGTACCCGACATTTGGACTTATTAAACATCATCCCATTAGAATCAGCCCATCTCTCCAATCTGTCCAGGTCCCTCTGCAGGGCCATCCTACCCTCTAACAGATCAACCCTTCTTCCCAGCTTGGTATCATCTCCAAACTTGCTGATGATGGACTCAATCCCCTCATCCAGATCATCAATAAAGATATTAAACAGGACCGGACCCAACACTGATCCCTGGGGGACACCACTGGTGACCGGCCGCCAACTGGATGAGACACCGTTCACCACCACTCTCTGGGCTCGGCCATCCAGCCAATTCCTAACCCAGCACAGAGTGCTCCCATCTAAGCCACGGGCTGACATCTTCTCTAGGAGTCTACTGTGGGGGATAGTGTCAAAGGCTTTGCTAAAGTCCAGGTATACCACATCCACAGCCTTCCTCTCATCCACCAGGCGAGTCACATGGTCATAAAAGGAGATCAGGTTGGTCAGGCAGGACCTACCCCTCCTAAACCCACGCTGGCTGGGCCTGATCTCTTGACCGTTCTGCAGGTGCCACATGATTTCACCCGGGATTATCTGCTCCATGATTTTACCTGGGACCGAGGTCAGGCTGACAGGTCTGTAATTACCTGGATCATCCTTACGGCCCTTCTTGTGGATGGGCGTCACATTGGCCAACTTCCAGTCTTCCGGGACCTCTCCGGTGAGCCAAGACTGCTGAAAGATGATGGAGAGCGGCTTAGCAAGCTCATCCGCCAGCTCTCTCAACACCCTAGGATGGATCCCATCCGTCCCCATAGACTTATGAGGGTCCAAGTGGCTCAGCAGGTCTCTAACTTCCTCCTCATGGATTGCAGGAGGGCCATATTTCACCCTGCTCCCATCAACCACTTCAGAGGGCCAACTGTCAAGCGAACAGACATCCTTGCTGTTGAAAACTGAGGCAAAGAAGGCATTAAGTACCTCAGCCTTCTCTGCATCTTTGGTTACTATATTTCCTTCCACATCCAACAAGGAGTGGAGGTCGCTGCCGCCCTTCTTTCTACCATTGATATATTTATAAAAACTCTTCTTATTATCCTTAACAGAAGTGGCCAATTTGAGCTCCAGCTGGGCTTTTGCTTCCCTGATTCTCCTCCTACATGACTTAACAACATCTTTGAACATGACGTGGCTTACGTCCCCTTCTTTCCAACGGTGATACATCCTCTTTTTCTTACTTAGTTCCTTCAGAAGATCCCTACTCATCCAGGCTGGCCGTCTGCCCCTACGACTCTTCTTACAACACATGGGGACAGCCCGCTACTGCGCCTTCAAGATTTCATTCTTGAAGTGTATCCAGCCTTCCTGGACCCCTTTGCTACTAAGAACTATTTCCCAGGGTACTTTCCTGACCTGTTCCTTAAATAATCCAAAATCTGCCCGCCGAAAGTCCAGCATCGATGTTTTGTTCCTGGCTTTTCTTTTCACATTGTTTAGAGAGAACCTGATTATCTCATGATCACTACACCCCAGACAGCCTCCGACAACAACATCACCCACCAGCCCTTCTTTGTTTGTAAACAGCAGGTCAAGAAGAGCCTCACCCCTGGTGGGCTCACTCACCAGCTGCGACAGAAAGCAGTCCTCAATACACTCTAAGAACCTCCTGGACTGCCTCCTCTCAGCAGTGTTAAGTTCCCAGCAGATATCAGGTGCTGCACTATAACAATAAAAAATGAACGACTACTATACAGATTGTAACACCTCAATTAATTAGATGTAAAAGATGGATAAAGAACGGAGTTTCAAGTTTTCTTTTTCCTGTCCAGTTCAGAATTCTACATAACCAAATTATTCCTTTCTCTGGCAGAGGTTAGTACTAAATCAACTGTAAATCCACGCGTAACAATTGTTCTAGTCAACTTTACTTGAACTTTGTGGCTCCTATTTTGAACCAGAAGGGTGTGGGTGCCTGAAAAATTATGTAGTTTTATGCATTTAAATCCTATGTTCCAATAAGGGATTTCACCTTTCCTTAAAAAGTTTGTCTTCATCCCTTCGATCACCAGCAAAGTAATTGCTGATCCACATGCAGAACACTAAGACATATAAAACTACTTTTTTAGTAGATATCATGACTTCTGCATTACAACACACTAAGGCCTGAATCCTGCTGCACGGTTTCTGAAAAATATGAGGTATCATTGTGTGGGGCCCCATCCAGGTCAAAAATCACAGAGTGTTAAAACATAAAGCTAAAATATCGCAGATGCATCGCAGGCATAAGGCAGCAGTTTTCACAATCCTTGAGATAATTCCAGAAGGGCATTATTCTGCCTTACTTGCTGTATTGACTACTCGGGGTCTATTCCAGCAAGTCTAAGTTCTGAAACGAGAACGAGTATCATTTGACACCTATGTATTTTCTGTACACTATTCTCGGTGACAAAGCCCTCCCTTGCTCTATAGAGATGCTTCAACATTTACAAAATGAGAAAAAAAATAAATTAATTCTCCTATGGTCTGCAAAAACCATCAACAACAACATTACGGCTGAATAAACCATCAGGAATTCAACACATCACAGTTGAAGTGGCACAGAAGCAAGATCATTTGGAGCAGAGCTTAGTATTCACTGGTTGCTTTCTGTAATAGAGAGGGATGGGACATAATAATCAAGAAAAATTTTTCTTAAGTCATATCTGAGAAGCACATAAAACATTTGGTCATGCAGGGAAACACTTCTAGAAATATAGCATTTTACCCTCATGACAATATCCCTAGTGGTTTAAAAGCATGAAAAAATTAAGGGGTCCAATGAGTGCAGAAACAAAACATGAGGTGCATGCCCTTTGAAATTCTGTTTAAAAAAGGTACTATTACTATATATACTTTACTGGATATAGAATAACAGAGGGTATTGCCGTTAAATTTGAATTACAAAGAAAGCAGCGATAGCCTTATGCTGTTCTGAGCTAAATCTTTACAAATCTGGAAGACAAGAGTGTTAGAAAGTAAGCAAGCTCTTTTTGAACTTTGACTAGGGATACTTGATTCTTATCTTCATTTGATTCTTATTTTCTTTAAAAAATATTCTCAGAGTCCAAGTTCAGCAGAAAGCTGGACTGGAATGTGCACTCTCACCTAACTTCTGCAAAGCAGCTGTGTTTTGAAAACACCTGCCCAGGGCTTAGTGGGAAGACAGGCCTAAGAGCACTGGCCCAAAGTTTCTCCCTCATCAAGACGTGTAATTTTTATTTTAAAATATTAGAAGTTTCAATCTCCCAGTGCCACGCACTCACAACATTTTGTCCTGAGGCAGGAGCACTGAACACTGCTCCAAGACAAGATGTGCATTTGTTTTCTCTATATGAGCTATGCACGCTTTAATAAGAAGGGAGAAATTACAAGGTTATACCTTAGAGATGAGGATGTAAAGCTGGACCTGGAAAGACCCAAGTTCATGATCTCACTCTGTCAAAAACAGTGGTGCAAGCTTGGTGATTTCCTCAGTTTCCTTGAGCTTTGGTTTCCAGTCTGAAAAGCTGGGATGACTCTAAGGCTCCAGCTCAACATGGCAAACACAGCAAGGCCACCTTTGACTTGTAAGGACTTAAAAACGCACTGAGAAACATTCAGACACTGTAGCAATGTGAACTAATATTTGTTCCTTTATCTCCAGTCCCATGGACCGGAAGCTTGGCCCGCCCACTTTTCACCAGCCAGTTTTCCCTGCAGGAAGAGAAAAGGCACTGCCTCCACAGTAAATTATTAGTTTGTCAAGTGTCAGTGTGGTTCTGCAAGCAGCCCGGTGGGATTATCAGACCGGCTGGAGACCTGTCCCTTCATGATAGACCTAACCCTGCAGGCGTACATGCCCCTTCCAGCTAACTCACCTCAAACAGGATGAGGGGTTCAAAAACACTCGTGCAACTTAATTTTTACAATACTTCTACTGCATGCATGTCTATGCTAAAAAAAAAAACAATATGAAGAAATTAGATTAGGAATTATACAGAAAGAGATGATAAAACTTTCAACTATATGGACATTTTGGGACATATAAACTTTTGTAAAATTTGCTACAGAACTTGTGATTGCTGGTTTCATAATTGAACTTACAGGGAATACCTTACCAAGGATCCTAATACCATACATTTCATTATTTAATAAATAGAACAAGAAATGGAAACACTATGACATTTGAAACTGCATGGAATAAATTGAATTTTTTGCAAAAGCATTTGAGTTGCTTAGGCACTTCTCTGGAATGCTTTCCAGAGCTATTGCGGATGTGACTTGTATTGAGAAGCCCACACTTGATAAAACACTGCGCCAATATTTCAAACAGCCCAAGCTACCAGTGACGCGGTCCTGTCACTTATGCAACATTCACAAACTTTAAAAAAGTTCATTTATAAGCTCTGGTTGAGGTTCTAGAATATACACACTGTTGCCTGTTTAAAACAAGGAGGGGAGGAAATCCAGAGATCTTTCCTAGTGCTACTGTCGTAGCTCACCATCTATAAGAAAAGTTAACTGTACGTCCTATGTGTTGTGTCTTTTGCATGAAAGAGCTGGACTTGCGGTCTTTAACTAGAGCCAACAGCTCAGCTGCCTTTGGGAGGCTCTCTGCGCATCCAGGCCGCAGATTGTGACAAGAACACGTCCCTGGAGATTTTTAAAATAAGACTGGATATGGTACTTAGTGCCACGATCTAGTAATCATGATAGTGCTGGATTAAGGGTTGGACTTGATGATCTTGGAGGTCTCTTCCAACCCAGATAATTCTATGATTCTATGATTCAGTTGGGCTGTCAAGTACCTCTTTGCTCAAAGCTGGACCAGGGGCAGGCTGAACCAGTGTCCTCACCTATGCCAGAGCAGCTGTGTGGTCTTGATTCAAATTTCAGTGGCTGCAAGCCCACGCAAAAGAGCCATTTAGAGAAATACAGTCACCTGTTCTGGTATCACTCAGTGAGCAAATACTGTCATCAGTTTGCATTGCAGAAAGGCATCAAAAATCTAGGGGAGAAACATAGCCCTCCTTTTTCAGCAGCGAGAAGAGAACCTGACATCTAGAGACTTGTTAATATCACACCTCAGTTGTGACTGCTGAGCAATGAAACTGCATTTCTTCCCCACCCGTGCCAGCTCAGGTATCTCCATGATCAATAGCTCCTCCAAAACTTGTATCGAACAGTTTGACTCATGAAGTAGAACACGATGCAACACCCAGATGTAAAAGTGGGAGAAAATATCCCTCTAATTTCTTGTGAAAACAATGAGATCTTAGGGAATTACGTCACAAAGACACAACAAAAGTCATCTTGCTCTAATCTAATTCTTGCTTTTTCTTGCTACTAAGAAACTACCTTATAATACCGAATGTACAACTAACACAAAAGTAATGTTGACAGCTTGTAATAAGCAAAATGGGTTTACAAATGGCATATTACAGAAGGGCTCTGTCACATGGGAAAGTTATACTTGTAGATGTGAAAACCAGTATCTTTTTCCAGACAAATTTGAAATTTACACAGCATTGCAGAGCTGCAGGACTTTCCAACAGCATCTCTGTCAAAAGCAGACTTGGATTGCAGAGAGCGCTGTACTGCCCAGTGTTACATCCCTCTCTTGGACGGTACAGACACTGCAGTCACCAGTACAGGAAAAAGGAATGCTTCAGGCTGCAGGTCTTCTGTTTATGAAAGTGGCAGGGAAAAGACTCACCTTCTTCAGAAATGCACAGACATTATTATATTTCCAATAAGAAAAATGTTTCTTTCTGATTTTCTGTTTAACAAGTAAGATAAAAGTGAGGGAGGTTGTTCAAGTGTACCATTATGTCACGCACACAAGCTACCTGAAAAAGAGTTTTGCCTAAGGTGTGACTGACTCTGGTTGGGGGCAGGAGTTTTTGTGAGGTTTTCGTTGTTGTTTGGTTGGGGTGTTTCTTTTTGTTTGTTTGTGTTGGTTTGGTTTGGTTTAAATAGAGTCAAGACTGCAAGGGTTCTGCAGTATGTAGCTCAGCCTCCAGGCCAGGTCCTTCTAAATATATTGATTTCTAATTTGCAGGACAAAGATAAAAGCAGCTGACAATTTCCCAGCAAAAATCTCACACCTGAACTTCAAATCCAATGTGTAGCAAATTAGTATTTATATATCTGTATAAGTTTTCTCTACCTTTTGCTTATGCAGGACAATCCAAGAGCGAAGTGGGCCCCAAGAGTGGTCAGTTGTGATGGGCAGGGGCTCCAACTGTGACAGAAGATGCTCAAGGGGTTCTTGGGAGCTGCGGACAGCTGAGGCACACTGATATGCCGTTCATACGTTGTTCTACTGGGATGCTTCCAGCACTGTTATATGTGAACTTACCTTTCCCACACAACACGTGGAGAACTGGAAGCAGAGTAGTACAATGGCCAGATCAGAGCTGCCCAATGATTCCCTCTACATCATGGGAGTCTGTCAGAATCCAGAAAAAGCACTAAAGCTTTTGCCCCGTTGCGAATGTCGCAGCCAACTATGAATTGCTTAAATGGTGGAATGACCTCTCCTGGCCATCAGTGACCCCTGGGAGTACCTGTTTACAACACAATGCTAAGGGAATCACCTGCCACATTTGGGCCTATAGTTTTCAAGTCACATGCAGAACAGAAGATTCCCTGCTCAATACAAACATGTCTAGAGATGGCTGTGGGATGTCTAATCTCACTAAGAATTAATTTTTCTCAAGTGGTCGCAAAAAAGGAGCCGAGTTCACTGCTTCCATTGTTTGACAGCAGCATCTTCCACAGAGAAGGGGAGCACCCAGGACACTTCCAGGCATCAGAAATGTCACTTAAGTGCACAGACGGATCAGGGTCACAGCAGTCAAGATTTGCTAGCTATTTGCCAAGAAGAGATGGCTTTTATAATTGCAGTATCACAGTATCACAAGGTTGGAAAGAACCTCTGAGATCATCAAGTCCAACCTATAACCCAACACAACACCAACCCATCATCTAAACCATGGCACTCGGTGCCTCATCCAGTCTTTCCTTAAACACCTCCATCTTTGTTGCCCTCCTCTGGACACACTCCAGCATCCTGACATCTTTCCCAAACTGAGGGGCCCAGCACACAGTATTCAAGGTGAGTGCCGAGTACAGGGGGATGATAACTTCTCTGGTCTTGCTCGCCACACTATTCCTGATGCAGGCCGGAATGTCATTGGCCTTCTTGTCCACCTGGGCACACTGCTGGCTCATGTTGAGCTTCCTGTCAACCAGCACTCCCAGGTCCCTTTCTGCCTGACTAGTCTCCAGCCACTCTGTCCCCAGTCTATAGCTACGCATGGGATTGTTGTGTCCAAAACGAAGTACCCGACGTTCGGACTTATTAAACGTCATCCCATCAGAATCGGCCCATCTTTCCAGTCTGTCCAGGTCGCTCTGTAGGGCCATCCTACCCTCTAACAGATCAACCCATCCTCCCAGCTCGGTATCGTCCGCAAACTTGCTGATGATGGACTCAATCCCCTCATCCAGATCATCAATAAAGATATTAAACAGAAACTGGTTTCATGAGAAATCATCTGCCCTAAGGCAGATGGAAAGTGCAACAGCCTAGTCACTAAGCGGCTTCAATACAAGAGTCGTGACCCAAGAACACACAGAGCTGAAATAGTCCCAAGCACTGGAACAAGTTATGAAGAAAGTTACTCAAAGCAGCAAATAGAAAAATGCAACTTGAAGAGCTGAACAGCCACACACCGAGATGCCAGCAGGAAGGAGTCCAGAGGACCTTGTCCTGAGTTCTCACTCGTGGTCGGGGGGGAGACCAAAAGGTATCATCTGTAGTAGTAAACAAAATAGCTCCAGTAGTCAACTGGTACGGTGACACATATCACCAGTGAAACCGCATGGCTTCAAGGAGCTGCTCCTTGCAGCCAAGCTGCCTACTGGGACTTGTCACCAGATCAGCTTAACTCCAGAACTCAAACTGATAGGTCTTTGGGCCAAAAACCTAAGTACCATTACTGAGGACCAGTCTAACTTTTTCACTGCAGGATGACTAAATTTCTGTGCCAGCGTGTGGGCTTCGGCACTGCTTTGTCACTCAGCACAGAGATAACCAAACAGAGACTCAGCCAGAAGGAAAGACCTGAAGCAGAAGATGCCAGCACAAGTTTGGGCTGCCAAAATGCAGCAGAGCTAGACCAAAGCAGAAGGATCCGTTCCCCTTTCCAAGAGGTCCCAGATCCCCAAAACACACTGTAATCCCTTTAATGAGCTGGCACCATATCAAAATGCCAAGGCTGCTCTGAGTTCCAAAGCTGTGCAAAACCCTTGGCTGCCTCTTTGGTTGCTTTTAAGAATGACAATTTATTTGATGAATTCTGGCCTACCCAAACTTCTTCTAAGGCCAGTGGACACACTAACACAGATAAGTCATGGCAGTCAGGCCATGGCATATAAAAGCATCTGGAGCTGATCTAGAAATGCTCGGGATCACTTTAAACAGTGGGATAAGTGCCTAAGACTTTTGAGAGAAAGTGTTACAGCTATTTGCAGTCTGCCAAGTGGAAAAGCACTCTCAGCATGTGGACACCATACCAGCAAAACAGGTTATTTATTTCAGATAGTGGACTGAATCCTCACCCCTTATACAAATAATTCCATAATACATACACATTTAAAGGCTATGAGCAACAAGAGATTTTTCAAACAGTGCATCAGCTAACAGCTAAAGGGAAAAAAAAAGGAAAAAAGAGCTGAGAATTTTTCTGCTGGGAGAGCAGACTGAGAAGAAATCGGAAATTGCGAGCTACAACTTGGTACAGCTACTACCGCTATTCCAGGCTCACTACTGCTGCCCAAAATGTTCCAGAAATTTCTGAATGCTTTAAGACTGGTGCCAAACTAAATGCCATACACTGCAAGGCTTGAAAGTCGATTTCTAGGCAGGGTACCTATAATTACAAGGGAATTCAAAGCAGCTTTAGGGGGGTTTATTAATCTTTTTGTTTAGATCTGAATTCCAAGGTACAAAAGAAAAATCTTATGGCACAAATTGACTGAAGAAAATATTTCTCTGCATGTCCCACAGAGGTCTGTACTGTACCATTTAATATTTTCATTGATGATATAGCCAGTGAGAACAAGTGCACGCTCAGCAAGTTTGCAGATGACACCAAGCTGAGCAGGGCAGTTGTCACACCAGAAGGACGTGATGTCATCCAGAAGGACCTGGACAAATGGAGAATTGGGGCTGTGTGAACATCATGAGGTTCAACAATGCCAAGTGCAAGGTCCTACACCTGGGTCAGGGCAATACACGATTTCAATACGGGATGGAGACAATGTGATCGAGAGCAGCCCTGCAGAGAAAGACTTGGGGTGCTCGTTTATGAGACAGTCAACATGAGCCAACAACGTGAGCCCACAGCCCGGAAGGCCAACAATGTCCTGGGCTGCATCAAAAGAAGTGTGGCCAGCAGGTAAAGGGAGGGTATTCTGCCCCTCTATCCCACTCTCATGAGACTCCACCTGGAGTATTATGTCCAGTTCTGGAATCCCCAACATAAGAATTATATGGAACTGTTAGAACGGGTCCAGAGGAAGCTACGAAGGTGATCCGAGGGCTGAAGAACCTCTGCTACGAGCATAGGCTGAGAGAGCTGGGGTTGTTCAGTCTGGAGAAGAGAAGGCTCCAGGGAAACCTCATAGTGGCCTACCGGTACCCGAAGGGCTACAGGAAAGCAGGGGAGGGGCTTTTTACAAGGGCAAGTGGTGACAGGACAAGGAGGAATGTCTTTACACTGGAAGAGGAAGGACTTAGATTAGACATTAGAAAGCACTTCTTCACCATGAGTGTGGGGAAGCCCTGGCACAGTTTGCCCAGGGAAGCTGTGGCTGCCCCATCCCTGGAGGTGTTCAAGGCCAGGGTGGGTGGGATCTTGAGCAGCCTGATCTATTGGGAGGCGTCCCTGCCTATGTCAGGGGGGTTGAAACTAGATGATATTTAAAGGTCCCTTCCAACCCAAACCATTATATGATTCTATTTGAGAGGTACATTTTTGCCCAATTATATTTACTTAGCTATTGCAGAAAGAAGTTTTCCTCTGCTGCCAGAGAATGCTTTGCTTACAGTAAAACAAGGCTTTGTATTTTATCTTCTGCTGACCTATCGAATCACTTCTTTTGGTTAACTCTGCTATATTCCCATGGAATAAAAATCTCATTATCTGAAAAGCATGCTGAAGTTTGATTAAGTCAGAATTGTTGCACTAAAGCTTTGTACAAACTGTTGACCTGTCAAAGCTAATAAATGAGTGTGCATCCTACCCGTATTGAGGGTATACGGAAGTCATATTTCTTGAGATACAAAAGACATTGAATTCTTCTTTGAATTTAAGTTTTCAGAGTGAAGAATAGGTGATTTTTTGATTCCATTGAAAACTGTATTTAAAGATGAGAAAATAAATATCTAAACTCATTGAACTGACAAGGTAGGAAGACAAGGTAATCATCGCTACAGGTGCATTTGAGGAAATATGGATGAACAGTTTTTGAAAACGCATCCACGCATACCGAAGAAGAGCTTTCATAGCTCACGCAGAAAGATGGACAAGTATAATTGTAAAAAAAACCCACCACTGTTCTCTTCAATATAGTAATATCTTTATTCTGGGATAACCAATTCCCTAAGTTTCGGCACTTGAGTTCATTTAACTCAAGATATAGTAATTATTTCATTAACAGAAAATACCCAACCATGTTGCAACTTACAATTATTAAAACACTTTTAGTACTAACCACGCAAACAGGAAAGAACGCCAGCTGTGCTTGGAACAGGGGGAGGGGTTGTGAGTGAACCACATTTCCAGCTCAGATACACACACATCGAGATGTCGCACATCTCAGGAAAGCTTCAGTAGAGCTACACAGATGACAACAGCTGGGGTTCTAGCCCAACATCTTAAATACATAGCAAATTAAAAAAGACAACATTAAACTAAAATTCTTTTATTAGGGGTTTACCTGCTGCTACATGCGTGCTTGCAAGTACAACATAGTAGCTTTATTACACCTTATAAAAGATATAGCACTCAGCTTCCGTACATATCCCCAAACAAGCTCATTGGCAACTGGTTAATACAAACTGAAATTTTGCCAAGAAGCAAATCTTGCCCTAATATAATACCTCATACATCTTAACTATTCACATAGTTCCGAATTGCTAAATAGTAGTGAGAAGTGCTACGTAATTTATTAAACCTGCAGCATTTTTAAAAGGAAAAAAAGTTATAAATTATGGTTTTGTAGCATATGGTTCCTGTTCACAGTTTTTCAACCTTCCTGGACCCATTTACAAGAATCATAATGACGTTAAACTCTTTAAGCAGAAAACAAAGTAGTAAAAATTGCTCAGGTAGGCATTGTTTTTCTTTATTTTACTCTTAGGTTACTTTTTCTTTCAAAAGCTAACCTGATATTGGGAATGACAAAATATTATGATGAAGTGTGGGAAATCCATGCTCTAGGAGCCATACAAATCCAAATGTAGCCTGTTCAATCCAATTGCCTGTTCATTCATGTAAGTTCTATGAGTTTCTCAAAGGGCTGGCTGAAAAGGAAAGATGGGTTCCCACTGTCACAGACGTAAAGGAGGAACCAAGGGGACAGATATACTTCTGCAACCTTGCCAGCTGCTGCAAAGCGCAAGCCAAGTTCTTCTAGCACAGGGCAACTACTAACACAGTGCACTTACAGGAATTCATCACACAAGTTGTACCCCAACAGCTCCTTGTGGTTTCTAGGGACAACGCAGGAATTTTTAAAGCAAGTTTCAGTCTTCGAAAGCCCAAAAATCATTAGCTAGTTTTAAGATGCAGGGTTGGGAACTACAGCTTTAGCTGAGCCTACAAGAGGACAGGTTCAACAACTGCTCTGTGCCTTCCCACATTTGTCCTTAAGGGTTACCTAAAAAAATCAATCATATGTGCCAGCTCCTTGTAACTAACACTTCACAGCAGGTTACCAAAATGTGCATTGGAACCTGACATTGATGAATAACTAATTACTGGTTTACCTGTCAAAAACAAGCTGGAATCCTGCCCATTACTTTATCAAATACCCCAAAACTAACAGTTGCATACACTGTAACATAAGAAGGAAGCTTATGCCCTGCAACTTCCATAGGAACAGCATTAGATTATTTTTTCTGTGAGAAAAATAACATGAAAATATAGACTTAAGATTGTTAATTTACAGGTGATCTGAGCTAGAAAGTTTCACATTAGATCTTAATTTATCTCAAAACCCTCATTCCTGTTTAAGTTGAAAAACAGTCCACAAACATCACCTAAAACAAAAGACACAATTTGAGGACATCTTGCTGATACAAATGTGCAGTTTGTACTTTCCAAACTACTTCTGAAAATTATATCAAAATCAGCTGGGGAGCAGTGGCTGGAGAGCTGCCTGGCAGAGAAGGACCTGGGGGTGTTGGTTGACAGCCGCTGAACATGAGGCAGCAGCGGCCCAGGTGGCCAAGAAGGCCAATGGCATCTTGGCCTGTATCGAAATCAACATGGCCAGCAGGACCAGGGCAGTGATTGTGCCCCTGCACTCGGCACTGGTTAGGCCTCACCTCGAGGACTGGGTTCAGTTTTGGGCCACTCACTACAAGAAGGTCATTGAGGGGCTGGAGCATGTCCAGAGAAGATTAATGAGGCTGGTGAAGGGGCTGGAGAACAAGTCTTAGGAGAGGCAACTAAGGGAACTGGGGTTGTTTAGCCTGGAGAAAAGGAGGCTGAGGAGAGACCTTATCACTATCTACGACTGCCTCAAAGGAGGTTGAAGTGAGGCAGACTTTTTTCCCAAGTGACAGGTTACAAGATGAGAAGAAATGGCCTCAAGTTGCACCAAGGGAGGTTCAGATTAGATACCAGGAAAACTGTCTTCACTGAAATAGTTGTCAGGCAATGGAAGAGGCTGCCCAGGGAAGTGGTTGAGTCTGCATCCCTGGAGGTATTTAAAATATGGGTAAATGAAGCGCTCAGGAGTACGGTTCAGTAGTAGACAGGTACTGTTGGACTTGATCTCAAAGGTCTTTTCCAACCAAATGATTGTATGATATGAATTCAATTATTTTGTTTACTTTCATTACATCATTAATTATGTGGAAAAATATTAATGATTTCTGTAGCTTCTAAGGAAGCAAGTTAAGATTCTCCTTTGAGGAGGTTTTGAAACCAGCCTTTTATTTGTTTTTGTAAGTGCTTAATTGTAGGTAGTGCACCGCTTTTTTTCCTGTGTATTTTGAAGTAAGTTTGAGCTTAAAGTTAGAAGTAATCGTGAAGACACTGAAAATCTGGAAAATATAGACAAGAAAAAGAAGATTTATTTGATGGTGAAATAATTAATTTATTGAAGCAAGCAGTACCACAAATGATTTTGCAAAGTCATACCCATTAATGCATTTAGTTATATGAGAGTTAAGGCCACAGACATTCACAAGTATTTTATTTATAAAACATGCTATACATCTAGAAGTTCACAACTACAAAAAGTCTGTCTTTCAATTGGAGTTGCTAACATAATTCAAGTTGTGAACTCTAACCCTTGAGCGTGAGTACTAGTTCAGAAAACAGTTCATCGAGTCATAAATAATTGGAGAAATGTTCAATTCTTTGTGGAATAATTATGTTCCTTAGCAAAGTACTATCACAAATGTTAATATCAACAAATCAGATACAGAGCACTCAAAACATTTGGAAGGTAATGAAAAAATAAACTGCTAGTTCTAGCATGTACAGTCTGTTTACAACAGAAGATGGCTTGAAATCAGAACCAGTATGAAACCCCTACAAATTCCAGGAGTTTAGTTGATTTCCCTAAGAAATTATAAGCTAGGTGTAAATTTGGATTTTAGTATGAGCCTGATGTTGAATGTCAGTATTTGAGTTCTATGTTTCAGTAGCCTCTCTCTGGCTTTCACACTCAGCCTTCGAAGTGCTTATGCTACAGAAAAAACTATTTTTGCGATTTAGTCCTAACAGCTTTGTGTTTCATTACAAAGGGGGTTGTGCATGTAATTCCCCCTCCCCATTTTTTTTTTAAATTCCCTCCAGTTATACAGTTGTTCATGTTACTCCCAGTGTGAAATGGATCACAAGAACCAGAACCAAACCAAGGACATTTACAATATGCAGCAACTCCAGCAGAAATGCAAAGTGAAACGGGTCCAGCAGTAGCCTCCGTGTTGACTTCCAAAAACCTCCCTGCATCACAAGGTGAAGAAGAGCTCGTCCTGCACAATAGCTCCATTAAGTGCCTTTATGGAATAGAGATTGCCAAGTGTGTTAAACTGTGCCAAGCCACACGTGACGATTTTGGGACAACTTCTCGAGATGGTAAAGACCAAGTTACAGCTGAACTATACGTACTGTAAAATTGCAGCAATTTTGTTCTGCGTCATACTCTGACATTTCATGTAATGAGATATATAAAACAGAAAGCCTGAAAACCATGAAGAAACTACTCAGACTTTTATTCTGAGAGTACTATCAGAAAACCAGCTCAGGAAAGTATTTGGAATGAAGTGCATACTAAATTACCTGTTTTCCTAAAGTGAAAATACAGCACTGGAAATGCCATAATGGAACACATAGCAGCACACAACTTGGTGAGGAAGAGCATGATTCAGCTTTTATTTTGTTTACTTGACCAAAAAGCAGTGTTCTGAACCAGATTCATTCACCCCATCTGAACAACCCCAATTCCTCAGCAAGGGCTCACCACTGATTGTTTTTTACACAGCATTCTCTACATAAAACTACCTGGAACAGTCACCACATAAGTGAAAATGCTCTCCAAAAAAATAAAATAAAAATACAGTTTCACATAAATAGGCACCAGATCTAAAATTTCTTACATTTTCAAATTCTAAGCAGGGGTTAAAATAACAAAAATAGAAAAGCACAAAACAGGGCAGAACTCCTCCTCTCACCGCCCTCCCCCCAATATCCTTCTGGGACAAGATAATTTTTAACTGCTTATCACACAACAACAAATTTAAGAAACCAGCTCAAGAACACCCATTAACATCTGTTGTTAAAAGTATACTGGAAATCCCATTTAGGTTGAGCCTAAATCCTTTGTGCTTCTATGGATTAAAAAGAAAAAAATAAACAAAAAAAAATCCCTACCTCTATTAATAAAACTAGAACAAAGATAGACAAGTCAGCATTGACTGCAAACATTTGCGGTAACATGTCTCTGAAGCTATCACATTCCAAACCAAATTTACTCTAAGATTAAAAAGTAAACCCGCAAGTAAAATTATTATCTGAGACTTACAGACAAAATGATCACAGTAGGCGCAAACGTACCACAAAGGGAAACACACAACTGTCCAAAACAGAGCAAAGAAAGGAAAGTTGCTCTGGTCCCCAACTTCACCTAATCCTCCAGGAGCATATAAGAGCCAGCTCTAACTCAGGAGGCCTTTTAAGGGGCAAGCCTCTCCACCTGCACCAAATTGGTGACCACAGATGTGGCACAGATTTAACAAACCCAATTATTACTTTCAGGTGGTTTTGAACAAGACCTACTCTTTCAAAACCAAGTCTAGCATACTACTTATGGTGGGTAATGATAAATTACTCCTAAATATAATATGTTGGTGGTTTTCTGAAAGTTCATATATCAGTAAGATAGCCAAGCTTGATTTAAATTATGTAAGTTAACTGCAAATACCTTATCAAGCCACTAAATGGTCAATTATCCTTGTTAAAAACCTGTCCAGCTTAAAAGATACGTTCTACATTCTAGTCACTGAGATACAGCGCTCAGAAGTATATCAATAAAATTACATATAACATGCTTTACATAAGCCTATTGTCTTACCATCACATGCAGCTATGTACTATGTGTAGTCATGTGGCTGAAATGTCAAGGCTGAAAAGTCCAATAAAACTATCACAGAGAAGCTAAAAATAAAAGCAGATGCTAGACATGAAAGAAAAGTCTACAGACACAATCATTGCTTATATCGGCTGAATTACACCCCTTCCTACTGCAGAAGTAACTGTGAGCACTGCTGTAACATTGTTAGTCAGGCTCTGATTGCATGATCTGTGAATCCCAAGCATATACATAAAGAAAGTCAGCTGGGGTCCAGTGCCTTTAAGTTACAGAGGAGGGAGAAAGCAAACACAAGAAGGCTCTGCCGCTTGAGACATTCAGAGATCAACACACGTAGACATTTTCACCAACATTTCTAAGCAGAAACTTAGAAGAAAAACCCCAGGATAGGAATCTTATAAAGCCACATGTTAGGAAACACCATCTTACTCAATGAACTGTCTGATGAGACCAAAACCAGTAGGAGCTGTAGAGGTACCAAGCAGCTGTCCTTCGCATGCAAAACACTCCCCAGCACTCCTCCATTGGGAAGCATTTGCTCTCTGTGTAAGAAGATGTTCTTGCCTTTTTGTAGCACGTGGGAGACGACAAAACCCCCTCTCCAGTTGCCTGCTGCTAAAACCAGTCAGGGATTAAATTATATGAACTGCTGCTTTTTTCCCCTGTTTATCAGGGGAGAGAAGAGTCTTTCGATCTTTCTCACACCAAAGCTGGAATCTCAATATGTTGTAAGGCCTCAAATTTCCCAGGCATATGTTAGGTAAACATAGGAGCTCTGCTCCTTAAACACACAAGGCTAAACAACAATTAGTTTGATATATGTGTATTTCTACATTGCAGCCTCACTGCCAATCTTGCATTATGTTCCCATATTCCACCCCCTCACTCAAGAAAGCACTTCCACTGGGGCTGGCAAAACTGAAATTGTGCATTTAGGCTTGTGAGGTGTAGTGCAAAGTAATTTACAGAGACATGCAATAAACACACATGGAAAAAGGAATAAACTTATTCACAATAATGCTTTGAATCAGATGTCCCATTCATCCTGCCATGGAATTAAACCACTCAGCCAGCCAGGCATCCATTAGATTGCTTCATTTGATGCACCAAGTCATGGGAATGTTGAATGCTGTCCTCTACGTTGGCTGATTTACCAGTTCTGTTGCAGCAACACATGCCTTCCAAATTGAAGCAGAATACATTGTGTTGAGGGAGGAAACAGACCAAAGTCAATCAATTGGTAATGTTCATTAGCGGATAGCCATTATCTACTTAGAAAAGATACCACTAAGAAGTTAACAGCAGAATCATAATTCTTTAATACCGCTTCTGAGTTTGGCACACCCATGAAACGAACTGTCAAATAGCCAAAAGTAGCCGAGAAGAGCCGAGCAGAGCCGAAAGGAGCCGAGTGGCACCGAGATTAACCGAGAGAAGCCGAGATTAGCGGAGCGGCACCGAAAAGAGCCAAGAGAAACCGAATCGAAACGAGAGGAAACGAGAAACGAAGAACGGAGCCGAGTTGAGTCGAGAGGAGCCGAGAAGAGCCGAATCGAGTCGACTGGTGACGAATTAAGCAGAGAGGAGCCGAGCGGCAGCTCCCGGGCTGCAGAGAGCTCCAGAGAGCTGCGGGCGATGGGCATCTATCCAGGCTGCAGTACCGCGAAGCGGCCACACGGCGGCAGCACTTGGACACCGCACCGCTTGCCCCGCGCTCCCCCTTTCCCCACGCTGCAAAACAAGAGCCGCTGCATTGGCCGCGGCAGCAGCAAAATCAGCCTCGCTCACAGAAAACTGACTCCGCTCCTGTGCTTTGGAGACACGGAACTGCAAACCGTGCCTTCGCTCACACCGACCCTGACGGAGACTTCGGTCCCGTTCCGTGCAACACCGACGCTCCCGGCCTCATGGACAGACCCCATCGAACAGCGCTGCCCCAACATTCAGCTGGAGCTGCAGGCTCTGCTCTTCAGCAATAAGGTTACATTCCAGACCTGTTTAGAGCCACCAGACCTCACTCACCTTCATCAGGCAACTGCTCTCCTAACAAAAGCTGAGAGACACAGGCTGCATTTCCAGAGGAAGGCCAGCTTTCTCCTTCTGCACGGCTCCTGAACTCATTCTTTGTACGATGGAAGCTATCCCGACCGTAATGACTTTGCCTTTTGAAATACGTGAAGACTACCAAGACCTGGAATTCAACTCCAACAGAATTGGATTGGTGAAGTGGCATACAAGAATATTTCCCTGCTGAATATCCAGATGTCATTGTGACCCACCAAACTCCTCCAGTGGGCATCGAGCCCTTTAAAGTCAATTGACTGCCAATACACAAAAGCAGGCTGCTAAATCGGGGCCTGCGTTTCAAAATGCAGCACTCCCACTGCCAGGTTCGAGCTCACAGCGTGTTCACAGCACTTCCTGAACGGCCTATCTTTTGCTCCTTTGCTTCATCTTAAACATCAAAAAACTAAAACACATTAAGCACACAGCAACCGATCTAAAACTTTAATGCAGACAATACTGGATATAACATAGGCTTCCTCTGGCTTCCCTGTGGCTGGGCAGAAGAGGTCAAAGGGTCTTCAGACACCAACGCGTTATGCCCAGTCACTCGGGAAAGGTGGCAACAACGCGACCTGGAGAGGTTCGAGGTCAGACAACGCATCTCGCTGGGATCGGGCAGGTGAAGGAGCTGAATCGCTTTGAACGCAGCAACAAGAGGAGGGACCCGCAAGAGAGAACAGTGCAGGAGGTGTGAATGCGTGACAGAAGAGGGCAGAAAAGAAAAAAAAATAGAAAAGAGGGTGCGAAGGAGAAAAGTTGTGAAAAATACATGACACCCTGAAGAAAGAACACAAAAAAAGAAAGGAGTGTTAGCAGGGTAACAAGAGGAAGTGGCCCTCGGCCCCTAGACAGGAGCGCTTTCCTCCTTCACCCACATCTCCTTCTCCGTCCTTTCAATCCCCAACACCCCGTGATATAACCCATTCAAATAAAGCTGAGAAGACAATCTGCTTCAAATTAATGGCAAAGGTTTTCACTTGTCCCCCTGAAAGGAAACCACACACAATGTGGGGCCTTGTGAGATCTAAAGCAGTGTCCTTGGGCCAAGTTCAAAAGAAGTCCAGAGAATGCAATTTATTTTCATAGTTCTTCTTTTACATGCACATATAAAAGAGAGAAATAAACCCAAACAGAATCTTACCAAATATAAACTCTTTACACTAAGATCCTTTAAATTCTGTCCAACATAGAAAAGCAGCTCTGCACACTGTTACTGTTAACACATTCTCCACCCACAATATTTACAGCAAGGTGCAGTGAGAGGACTGCAGGGTATACAACGCTTCTACAGACAAACAGTGCTGCTGTGAACCAGGCAGAGAACAGACGCACGCTTTCAGGTTTGTACGCAAGATTCACTTTGAGAGTTCAGATGACTGACTCTTTGAGCAGCTCCAGTGTCAGTCTCCAGCTGCACAGGAGACTGGAAGGCATCATCCAAAAAGGCTGGTCACATAAAAAAAACGAGGCAGTTCTGAATCTGAAAAAGAAAAACAAAAAAAAAATGCCGTGTTTTCTCATCAGGCCGCATCCTAACGGTCCATTCCAGCGAGTCACCAGCTGACTTATAGAAGTTAGTCCTGCTGCCAGCTGGAGGTTTTGGCCTGCAGCCCAGCAGAGGACACGCTCCATATTGAGTTCTGCTCGCCACACCAGAGGGGCTCGCAGATGGCACGTCCTCAAAGAGAAGAAGGCAGAAGGAGCTGGCTCGCAGCAAGTCATTTGCCAGTGAAGTGGCTCCCCAGTGAGAACGGCCTCAGCTATAAACCAGCACGTCTCAGGCTCTAATGCACAACACTTTGAAACGCAGCTGGAGCCGACCTGGCACAGCAACAGCCGCTTTCAGAAACTCCTCGTTCCTCTCTTCCGCAGCTCCACCCCTCTCCGTACGCTTCACCTCACCATAAAGTGTGGCCCTCCTGCAGCAGCACGTTAAGGACAAGAAAGCTGGCAGCTAACTGCTGGGCCTGTACGCACGGTTGCTGTGTACTCTTTAGCTCGCCATAAAGACCGTGGGGAAGACCGAGATACGCTCTCCTGCTTCACCCCTTATTGCCACGGTGTTGGGTTAGTACTGCTCATGAAAGCTTGCAGCTAACTGCTGGCCTGCACGCACGGTTGCTGTGTGTAGGCTTCGTTGATCAGCAAGAACAATTTTGTTCCTCACATTAAAAGCAACACACTCCTTTGCACGAGCCCAGCTGGTGAAGTACATTTCATCACAAGCTAGGCTGAAGCGGAAAACATTCCAGCCAGGGCTGTCGGCTAAATCCACTGTGATTAGCAAAAACAAGTCACGAGAAAGCCACGTACCCGAACGCTGCTGGCGTGGAGGGCACCGTCACATTGTTTTTGCCTCTCTCTGGGGAGAGGTCAGGATCCTGCAGGGGCTCTCTCTTCGTGGATACTTCCGTCAGCTTCTCTCTGCTGACAGACAAAGGGAACAAGTTATTATGGCAAACGCCCCAAGTAACCGTGCTTTAAGTGAACTCGCCCTCGCAGCTCTCACCACCACGCGGGACACCCCAACACCTGGCGAGCTCTAACGTGTGCCAGACAGGCGTGACCTCACCACGGGCCCAGGCAGAGCTCCTCCCATTTGCCCTGACGCTCTGACGCTGTCAAAGGGAAGACAAACAGATGAGGTTTTGGAACAGATGAGTTTGCTTGAGGAGGAAGCTCTACTACAGTTCATCCAGGTACAGCAGCCTTTGAAAAGCTGCACTTCCACTTCTTGACCTCAAGCTCATCAACAGGAGATACCGCACCGATCAAGCTAATTGGAGAAATATTTTAGCTGCCGCTCTGTCCTAGCTTACGAGTGCCTGGTGACCTCCTGAGGGACAAGTTCAGCCCAGTTGAAAGAAGCTGGCAGACACTGAGGGTGGAGTAAGAAACGCAAGAAACTCAAGGCTATTTTGGTCACACCTCCACCTTCAAAGGGAGCCCTTCCTCCAGGTCCTACAGCCCTTTCGTTGTGTTCACAAAATCAGGGCCAGGCCTCAGCCACCTCCCCTGTGAGAAGCCTCTCACCCATACGGAAAATCTTTTCAAAGAAACAGCTCTAGCCCCCTTCCCAGACCCAAACAGAAGGACTTGGATGACACACATTCTCCTTTCCTTCAGCACTGGAACCTCTTCCATATTAACCAGCCATCAGCATTTCTCTCCGCTTTGACTCTAGCCGGCCGTTTGCCTTGCTCTGTTCTTCTTTGCATGGTGTAGCCCGCTCTAGGGGAGAAGAGAAAGTGGAAGTCAGCTTTCCCACAGCTCTGAGACATACCACCCGTGTGGCGCTGCTTACGTCAGCGCATCACCCATCTCCAACGTGCCCTCTGTCCAAAGGAGGTGTTTAACAGAGCAATTCAAAGGCAGCAGCGGTTATTTCAGCTGAAGAACCCAGACGCATGACATCCTTTCAGACATATGAGCATACAGAGCCCTCTGCATTCGCACCGAGTCCCAACATCACCTCGTGTATCGGCACACACAGAGGAACGTCAAACCGCACGCCCTGCTAGACAACAACACATGAAGAGGGTCCCAAAAAAGCCAGGCCGAGGTCTTTTCATTTTGACGGTGAAAAGCAGGTAACATTCGCGCTCTCTCTCCCCCCAACACCGTTCCTGCTTACTCACTGTTATTCCCTGTGATGGGACAGAAGAATCCCAGGCTTGGAAAAAGCAGGGCTCTTCTGCGAGACCTTTGCCAGATTTTCTGCAGCAAGACATTCTCCAGATTGGCTTTTGGGCCTCTGTGGGGAGAGAAACATTCATGATGTGTACTATGTTAGGAATTTTTAACACGACCGCCCAATATCGCTACGATGCTAACAAAGTCACCTGTCAAGTTACAGGTCTGTAAATACACAAACAAAACAAAAAAAAACATTCACGATGAACGATGCAGCTAACGACGTGACTGCTCGATGAGCACTGAAGCCGGGTGAAAAACAAGAATTATGCCAAGCCTTCACCCAAAGAGAATCAAACCAAGGAGATGGAAGAGACTTCCCAAACCAAGAGCCAGCATCACGTACATCGACATCGCTCCGGGTGGCAAAAGCGGACGTAAGGGTGTGGGACATCAATGGAACAGCGAGACGCTGGCTGAGATATCTGCACGCCCTTACCCGCAGTCCTCCAGCTGCACCGCTGCGCTCCTTGAGACAACAAACATCGGCCGCCCCTTACACCGAACCCCCAGGCTCAGGACACGGCCGGAATCACGTGCTGTCCTACCACCCTTTGTCACGACAGGGGTTCTGTCAACACCAGCCGTTTTCAACAAGTGAAACGCGTCACCTGCGTTCTCCCCTCAGCCCACCGAGTCACAGCACCGGCTACCACGTTTCACAGCTACACACGCCCACTGCCACGCCGCTGCAGTTTCCAGCCTTCTCCTGTGCAAACTCCATATTCCTCCCTAGCGCCAGCACCTCACCATCAGCCCCCTTCTCTCTTCCCCTCACCGACAGACGCCAAGAGTCAGTCACAAAAAGAAACGGAGTGCATAAACGCCACGGGTTCATACTCCCAAGTTTCTTGAAAGACGCCGTTATTGTGACGGCACTCCGGAGCTTCCGATTCAGTCAGAGAAATTAATGGCATCACTTTTCAAACCTCTATGTGTCCTCTGAGTCCCACGCAGCGCAGAATTCACTGTGAAGCACCAGGTCACCAAAAGGTATCTCGCCTCTCCACCCATCGACTCAGCTGGAGACAGAGCTCCCTCTGCTTAGGAACATTACGGTCATTTTCTCACCCCAAGGTGCCCACCACGAGGCTTCTGCCGTCAAAATGGTGTGGGAGACTGAACTATGGTATTGTTTATTAAGATTTATGTTAAATGTAAATGTCAAACTGTAAAGGATATGAAATCGCTTACAAAAAAACGACTACCAGATACCGCTTGTGCAAGATAAGATATCCGCCAGATGTCCCAAGAACCGACAGAAACATGACAAAAAACTGCAAGATAAGATAACCGCCGGATACCCCAAGAACCGACAGAAACATGCCAAACAACCCCAGATAAGGACATAAGAATGAAAGGTCAACCATGGGGCAAGGAGAGAAGACGTCTTATTTCAGTAGAAAGGGACATCTTGACAACAACCGAAGCATGCGCAGAGTGCTTCCACTATACCACGATTGCGAGAAAAAAAAGCGTATAAAAGGAACTGTGTGAAGTGCCTATTCACGGCAGTTGGCGGAGCGCAGACTCCCCTGCCGTCCAGCGCTGCTTTTGCTCATATTCTACTTGCTATAATTAATAAATTTTAATTGGAGTTTGATCCCTTGCGGTCTCAATTTATCACAATTTCTGGTGCCGTGACTCGGATAAGGAAAAGTGGGCTTCGGTCCCCCGGGGAGGCGCCCCGCGTTTATCCGCGGCCCCGCGACCGGCAGCTCACCCCAACCTTACCGACGAACCCAAAATCCTAGAATATTGAGCAAAAGAGGAACCGGTAAACATCCCATAAACATTCTGTGCACGGGAGTCCGGACGAAGACGCAGGACGCGTGAGTATATTGCGAAATTGTTCGCAGGTTTGCCGTTCGGGCGGGATTGGGTTTCCTGGAATATAACGAACGAGAGGTTCGACATACTGAACCAAGCGAGTGTGGACCCTTAAGTACTGCGTTTCCCACATCCCGCGAGGGACTGGGCCAGAAACAAGGGGAGCAAGTGTGTGTGTGTTTGTGGATATTCCAGAAGATGGGGGCGAAGGGCAGCAAGCCTTCGACTCCCATGGGAAGGGTACCCTCTGTACCTGAGAATACCCCTCTGGCATATATCTTAGACAATTGAAAACATTTTCCTGGGACTGCAGGGAAAAGTAAGCCAAAAATGATAGAATATTGTACTAAGATATGGGGAGGGAAGAGACTTTCAAAGAAAGTTTTTTGGCCAGTTTATGGATCAGAAGAAGATTGGGTAAGGCAACAATTGAATCTCTGGGTAAACACTAAAAAACCCTTTAACCCAGAGGAGAGCCGGTACGCTGCGGTCTGGCTAGAAAAACCCTATCCAACACTTTATCCACTGAATGAAGTTAAAAATAAGCGAACTAAGAGGAGAGAGGAATTAGACGAAGTCCTCCTGACCCCTCCTCCTTATGTGCCCTCGCAGCCACCTACTCCCCCGTCCCCCCCAGTAGTTCCCAAAGCGCCTATTCCGCCGGCAGAATTGGAGCAGGAGGAATCTCCCCCTCCTCCTCGACGTAGAACTAGGAGTCAAAAAGGGGCAACTAACATGTACCCTCTGAGGGAAATGCCCATGGGGGGACCCCAACCTGTTATTGGATATATTTCTGTACCCCTAAATTCGGCTGATTTACGAGATTTCAAAAGAACCGAGATGGGTAGTTTAATTGAAGATCCACTCGGGGTAGCAGAAAGACTAGATCAATTTTTGGGACCAAATCTCTATACCTGGGATGAAATGCAATCCATTCTTGGGCAGTTATTTACTACCGAAGAAAGAGAAATGATTAGGCGGGCTGGAATGAGATTATGGGATGCCCAACATGCCCAAGGACCCCAAGCTGATATTAAGTGGCCACTCCAAAAACCTAACTGGGACAATCAGGACCCGCTGCATAGAACTCATATGCAGGACCTGAGAACTATTGTAATCCAGGGAATTAGAGAAGCATTACCCCGTGGCCAGAATATTAATAAAGCATTTAATGAAATGCAAAAGAAAGATGAAAGCCCTACTGAGTGGCTGGAACGATTAAGGAGGGCACTCCAGCAGTATTCAGGAGTAAATCCTGATGATCCCCTGGGACAGGCACTCCTTAAAACTCAGTTTGTGGCAAAGGCATGGGAAGACATTAGGAAGAAAATTGAAAAATTAGAAGATTGGCATGATAGAGGTTTGGATGAATTATTGAGGGAAGCACAAAAAGTGTATGTGAGACGAGAGGAAGAAAGCAGTAAACGGCAAGTGAAAATGATGGTGGCAGCAGTTAGAGAGGATCGCAGAGGGAGGTCTAATGAACACAGACCTGCTAGAATAAGACAAGGGAACGGAGCAGTGAAGGAGGAACAAGGATGTTGTTTTTATTGTGGAAAGAAAGGACATATAAGAAAGAATTGCAGAGAAAGGATTAGAGATGAGGGGGTATTGAAAGCAGAATAGGAGAGTCAGGGGCTCTATATCTTAGGGGATCGGAGTCATCGTGAGCCCTTGATAAAACTAAAACTAGGTCCCCGTAAACAAGAGTTCACCTTTTTAGTAGATACTGGAGCTGAGAGATCAACCATTAGACAGATACCAGAAGGATGTACAGCATCCTCTGAAAAAGTGCAAGTAATCGGGGCTAAAGGAGAACCTTTTAAAGTAAGTAAAATTAAAGATGTAATATTTGAGACCGAAAATAAATTCGGGGTAGGTGAACTCTTGTTCGTCCCTGAAGCAGAATTTAATCTACTAGGACGAGACTTAATTATTGAATTACAATTGGAGATCAAGGTAAAAAATCAGGAATTAACAGTGCTAGCTTATCCATTGACTATAGAAGACAGGAAACAAATTGACTCAAATGTCTGGCACTCTCCGGACGCGATTAGCAGATTAGAAATTTCACCGATTAAAATCCAAATTACTGAACCTCACATACCTGTGAGAGTACGGCAGTACCCAATATCCTTAGAGGGACGAAGAGGATTAAAACCAGAGATCGACCGATTATTAGCACAAGGGATTCTAGAACCCTGTATGTCACCTTTTAACACCCCCATACTGCCTGTAAAGAAACCAAATGGGAAGTACCGGTTTGTTCATGATTTACGAGATATAAATAAAAGAACTCTTACCCGGTTCCCTGTAGTGGCGAACCCTTATACATTATTAAGTAGGTTAGGACCTCACAATTCTTGGTATAGTGTAGTGGATTTAAAAGATGCCTTTTGAGCTTGCCCATTGGCAGAAGAGTGCCGTGATTATTTCGCCTTTGAGTGGGAAGATCCTGAAACACGCCGCAGGCAGCAATTAAGGTGGACTGTACTTCCACAAGGGTTCACAGAATCCCCTAACTTGTTTGGACAAGCTCTGGAAAAAATCCTGAGAGAGTATCAGGTACAGGAGGGGAATGTCCTGTTACAATATGTAGATGACCTGCTTATAGCAGGAACAGATAAAGAAGAGGTCAGGAAGGAAACAATTAATCTCTTAAACTTTCTTGCACAAAAAGGGTTACGGGTATCACAGGAGAAGTTACAATTTGTGGAGGAAAAAGTGAAATATTTGGGGCATTATTTGTTTAATGGGAAGAAAATACTCGACCCAGAGCGTATTAAAGGAATTTTGGAATTGCCCATGCCTGTTACTAAAAGGCAAATCCGGCAGGCATTGGGGCTATTTGGGTATTGTAGACAATGGATAGAAAATTATAGTTTTAAAGTAAAATTTTTATATAAACAACTGTCAGAGGATAAGATACCTAAATGGACCTCTCAGGACCAAGAACAGTTTGCCAGCCTAAAAAGGGAATTAAGTCAAGCACCAGTATTAAGTCTCCCGGATTTAAAACGACCATTTCATTTATTTGTTAACATACATGAAGGAACAGCATTTGGAGTATTAACACAGGATTGGGCTGGACAGAAGAAGCCGGTGGCATATCTATCAAAGCTTTTAGACCCCGTAAGCAAGGGTTGGCCAAGTTGTTTACAGATCATTGTTGCCGCTGCTTTATTACTGGAAGAAACAAATCGTGTTACCTTTAATGGGGAAGTTGTCTTATACGCGCCTCATAACATAAGGGGAGTATTACAACAGAAGGCAGACAAGTGGCTTACAGATAGCCGACTATTGAAGTATGAGGGAATACTTATAGAATCTCCAAAGTTATCCCTAAAGACTATTGGGGCGGTTAACCCTGCTGAATTTTTGTACCCAGGAGAAAGCACTGATTTATTGCATGATTGTTTTCAAACAATTGAACAACAGACTCGCATTAGGCCAGATCTAGAGGAAGAAAAGTTACAATGTGGAGAGGTTTTGTTTATAGATGGGTCATCACGAATAGTAGAAGGAAAACGATTGTCTGGATATGCCATTGTAAAATTGGAAAAAGGAGAATTTAAGATAATAGAGTCAGGCCCTCTGAGTGCCAGTTGGTCAGCTCAAGCCTGTGAGCTATATGCATTATGGAAAGCATTAGTGCTATTAGAGGGAAAAGATGGGACTATATATACAGACTCACGATATGCATTTGGGGTGGTACACACCTTTGAGAAAATATGGGAAGAAAGAGGATTTGTAAATTCTCAGGGAAAAGAACTGATCCACCCGGAATTAATCCGACGAGTCCTGGAGGCATTAAAAACTCCAAATAAAATAGCGGTGGTACATATCAAAGGACATCAGCGAGGTACGAGTTATCAAATCAGGGGAAACAATGCAGCTGATACAGAAGCCAAGCGAGTGGCGGGCAACTACAGTACAATCTTGGCTATACAACAGACACAGATTGATAAATCTCTTAGTTTTGGACCTGTAGAGAAAGAGAAGTTGAGACAAATGGGAGCTAAAGAGCAGAATAGTAAGTACCTATTACCAGATGGGAGAGAAGTTGTACCTAAAGGTATGGCATTTGAGATATTTTCTAAAATACACAGTAAAACACACTGGGGAACCCAAGCATTAGTTGATCACTTTAATCAACTGTTTGCCTGTGTGGGAGTATATAACGTAGCGAAAGCAGTTACAACAGCTTGTGAGACTTGTCAAAAGGTAAATAGGAGCAATATGAGGCAAAAGCCTTTTGGAGGACGTTCCCCAGCATACAGGCCCTTTTCACACATACAAGTGGATTTTACTGAACTACCCAAAGTAGGGCGTTACAAATATCTGTTGGTAATGGTGGATCATTTAACCCATTATGTAGAGGCTTTTCCTACCTCTAGAGCAACTGCTAACCAAGTTACCAAAGTGTTACTCGAACATATAATACCTCGATATGGAGTAACTGAAGTAATAGACTCAGATAGGGGAACACATTTTGTGTCAAAAATAATTAGAGATTTAACAGAGAGCTTGGGTATAAAATGGGAATACCATACACCATGGCATCCACAAAGCTCAGGTAAAGTTGAAAGAATGAACGGAGAAATCAAGACTATTTTAACCAAATTAATGATAGAAACCAAATTATCATGGATTAAGTGCCTACCCATGGCGCTGTTGGTTCTAAGGACCAGACCTCGAGCAGACTTAGGGATATCAGCATTTGAAATGGTGTATGGAATGCCCTACAGAATTGAAAGCCCGCAAACAAATGTTTTAATTCGTGACCGTGTGATTAATGAATACATTTCGCAATTAGCAGAACATCGCAACAAGCTTTGGGAAAGTGGACTGATTGTACAACGGCCCCCGTTGGATTTAAAGATTCACAATATTAAACCTGGAGATTGGATATTAGTCAAAGTGTGGAAAGAGGAAACCCTGAAACCCAATTGGGAGGGACCTTACCTTGTTTTGCTCACCACAGAAACAGCCATCCGAACTGCCCAACGTGGATGGACGCATGCTAGCCGTGTGAAGGGACCCGTAAACCCACCACAGTGGAAAGTCGTCAGCTCACCTGGAGACACTAAGCTTGTACTAAAGCGATAAGTAATGATACAAACTGTATTTCAGTATTTTCTAGGATTACCTGTTGGGGTACAGTGTGTTATAGGACTAATATTTGCAGTTATTGTGTCGTTGATTGTGTATTATTTATGGAAAATTGTTAAGTGAGAAAAAGGACTATGTTGAATCAATGTCAGTTTCGACGTGTGAAACTTTTTGGGACTGGTTACGAAGGTTTTGTTATTTGAAGGAAACATCGACCATCGACCCTGCCAACACCCTCTATACCTCGGACGTAATAGTTAAGTGTGGAAAACCAGGTTGCAATTGTTACCCGTTTGTATGTTTTAAGTGCAAAAAGTGTCAAGAAAAGTGGTGACAACACTGTAAAAAAAAAAAAAAAAAAAAAGGATATCCTCCTCGAGGGGTGTGTAGCAGTTGCTACACGAAAGAACGAGAATTTACTAATTGGGCATTGAAACGATTGGGAGTCAAGTTTCCAAATTGGACCGCTGATTATTACGCCTATGGTGTTAATCCTGAGTACTATTGTTACCACCCTCAGGAACGGATACCATTGATAATTGATATTGTCGCAGTCCAGTGTAGACTGGAAATCAAGGCTGTAAAGTATAACGAGTGCATGGTTAAGGCCAAAGCTTGGCCTGTTTACGTTCACCGTCTAACCAAGTGTAAGAGGCATATTCCTGACAGGGACTCTTGCTGCCGAGAAGATGGTAACCCCCGTGTCTGGCTGCAACCCAGTCGACGGGCGAGGCAGAGGAGGAAAACCCACCAAAGGAAAGAGCCTGCAACTTGGAATGTACAAGCAGCCTTGGCTGAACTTCCACAGGACTGGTAAAAATTCAAATTTAAAACAAAAACAATACTCTCTTGGAACACTTCTTTTCTTGTACACTTTTAGTACATTAATCCTACCCACTATAGCAGAGAATCCACATGAACCTATGATCTGGAAATTATATAATTTAGAAAAACCACAAGCAATTCAGAATATTACAACCCCAGGGGAAATAAATTTCCTAGTACCGTTAACCAACATGATTTTGAGCCGCAGGGATTGGGCAGATCTATGTAGAACATTCTATATATGCCCAGCGTCGAACCCTGGTAAAGGATACTGCAATTTGCCAGGCCATTTTTTCTGTGGTTATTGGGGTTGTGAAACTTAGGCCTCTAATTGGGTAACTACAGGAGATAAATATCTAGACCTCGGATGGAAACCTGAGGGATGTATCAGACCATACATTGGGAATGATGGAAATATATATGGGCATTGTGATTTACCAAACTCTTGTAAAAACATTAGCATCAAAGTAAAAAGCCCTAATGATGATTCCTGGTTAGTTGGAAAAATATGGGGAATTAGGTTTTTGGATCCGGGAACAGATAGAGGGAGTATGTTTAAAATAGTAAAAGAACGACTCCCCCATGATCCTCGTCCAATAGGACCAAATCCGGCCCTAAATCCATCCAGTCTCAGTCTCCCTGAAGAAAAAGTGGTTCCTGTCGTGGTCCCAACCGCCTATCCAAACTCCACTTCAGAAGTATCAAAGTATACTGGGACGGAAGCGCCCCAGTCCAAGGATCTAGATTTGGCTGAGTCTAAAGATCCCTTGTGGAATCTAATGCAAGTCTCCTATCGAGTCCTTAATGAAAGCAAGCCAAATTTAACAATAGACTGTTGGTTATGTTATAATGTTAGGCCACCCTATTTTGAGGCAATTGGTAAACCAGATCAGATTCGATGGGCTAGGGGTTCCAATCCACAAGAATGTCCATGGGATGACCAGAGAAACCATACGCAGGGGATTACCATCCAACTAGTAACAGGCCAAGGAAGATGCATTGGTACGGTGCCTAAAAGATATCAATTCTTGTGTAACGAAACAATTCCTAACACCAGAGTAGAAAAACATAAGAATAGAAATCACAAATGGGCTATTCCAACATCGGGGGCTAAATGGGTTTGCTCGGATATCGGAATAACTCCTTGTCTATCTCTAAACGTGTTTGATCAATCTCAGTTTTGTGTACAAGTAGTTATTGTTCCTCGTTTAATCTATCACACCTCTGAGGAGATATTACCCTACTTCGAAGGAGACCTGAACAGACAAAAACGAGAACCAATTACAGCAATAACCTTAGCTACGTTATTGATAGCGGGCGGAGTTGGAGCAGGTACAGGCATAGCTTCCCTAGTAAAAGGTCAGGAATTACGAAATTTGCAGATGGCTGTAGATGAGGATTTAGCGAGAATAGAACAATCTATCGACAGTTTAGCCGCTTCAGTACAGTCCTTATCAGAAGTAGTGCTGCAGAACAGAAGGGGATTAGATCTACTGTTTTTAAAAGAAGGAGGATTATGTGTAGCTCTGAAAGAGGAATGTTGTTCTTTTGCTGATCATACGGGAATAGTCCGAGACACCATGGCCGAACTCCGGAAAAGGTTGGACCAACGTAAGAAGGATCGTGAGGCGGGTAGGTCATGGTATGAAAATTGGTTTAATGTTTCACCTTGGTTGACCACTTTATTGTCTGCTTTAGCAGGACCGCTTATTATATTGATTTTAGGACTTATATTTGGGCCTTGTGTATTACGCTATATTTTACGTTTTATTAGGGAACGGTTTGACATTGCTAAATTGCTTATTTTAACTACAGAATCTAGAACAGGATATAGAAATGTGCCTACTAACGAGGATGAAGAGTATTGTGAATGTGATATGCGACGTGAAAACTATTGTAGTTGTGAGGTACTACATTGCGAAAGTTATGATAAATGTCGGGATTGTGGAAAAAGGTTTGCTTTCAGCGCCGAGAATGAAAGCGGCGTTTAATAAACAATAATGGGATAAAAAAAAGAAAAAGGGGGAATTGTGGGAGACTGAACTATGGTATTGTTTATTAAGATTTATGTTAAATGTAAATGTCAAACTGTAAAGGATATGAAATCGCTTACAAAAAAACGACTACCAGATACCGCTTGTGCAAGATAAGATATCCGCCAGATGTCCCAAGAACCGACAGAAACATGACAAAAAACTGCAAGATAAGATAACCGCCGGATACCCCAAGAACCGACAGAAACATGCCAAACAACCCCAGATAAGGACATAAGAATGAAAGGTCAACCATGGGGCAAGGAGAGAAGACGTCTTATTTCAGTAGAAAGGGACATCTTGACAACAACCGAAGCATGCGCAGAGTGCTTCCACTATACCACGATTGCGAGAAAAAAAAGCGTATAAAAGGAACTGTGTGAAGTGCCTATTCACGGCAGTTGGCGGAGCGCAGACTCCCCTGCCGTCCAGCGCTGCTTTTGCTCATATTCTACTTGCTATAATTAATAAATTTTAATTGGAGTTTGATCCCTTGCGGTCTCAATTTATCACAATGGGCTCGGTCAAGAACAGCCCGAAGCCTGCTGCCTGCTCCCTTCGGGCACTTTAAGTCACCCCGTTGCGATTCCGATGGCAGAATTCACAGAATAATTATAATAACAATAAAAACTTAACTAGCGCTAACCAGAACAGTCACGGGACCTGGAAAGGCTCCCGCTGAGAACTCAGCCAGCAAGGAGCGTTAAATAGCAAGAAACAGGAACGCGTCCATCAATAACGCCGTGCCCGCCCGGATTTACACAAACAGGGCCGCTCCGGGAACCCCAAACCCCGGCAGCTCCCTCGGCCGAAAGCCAAACCCGTGCGAGTCCAACCCGAGCAGCGCGCAGGAACCGGGCCGTGGAAGCACCGAGGGCGCGACCTGGGCCTCGTTCGCCTCTGACTCATTTACCCAAGCGACCGTCAATCCGCGCAGTAACGGTGCCGGAGCTGCAGCATCCCGGCGGGAAGCGGGACCGGGCCGCCGCTCGGGGCCCCGGCTGGCACAACCCCCGCTTCCCGCTCCGGAGCGGCATCCCGCCTGCCCCTCCGGCCCCCGGGCTCCGCTCGCGGCTCCCCTCTCTTCCCGCGGAGCCGGGAGCCCCACGAGGCGGAGCGGGGAGCGATGGAGCGCGGGGCCCGCTCGGGAGCGGCGCGGGAAGGGGAGGAGTGGTCTCCGGCAGAGGCGGCGGCGAGAGCGGCACCAGCACCGCTCCCTCCGCGGTCCCCAACCTTCATGGTTTCCGGCGCCACTCCGTGCTGCTGGCTCGCACTCTGTCGTTCTCGGCCCCGCAGCCAATGAGAGCCGGAGGCGGGGAGATGCAAACGAGCCGGCGAGACAGCCAATGGAACCGGGAGCGGGGCGGAGAGATGCAAATAAGGAATGGCGAGAATAGTCGCTCTGTCCTGCGGGCTCGCGCCCTATGATATCCGGCGGCGCTCCGTTCAGCTGGCTCTCTCTCCATGTTTTCCGGCGACGCCCTGTGCTGCGGGCTCTCAGTCTATAGTTTCCGGCGACGCTCCGTGCTGCTGGCTCGCACTCTATCGTTCTCGGCGCCGCAGCCAATGAGAGCCGGAGGCGGGGAGATGCAAACGAGCCGGCGAGACAGCCAATGGGACCGGGAGGGGGCGGAGAGATGACGCGCCGCGGACGCCGGAGATGCCAATGAGGCTCCTCTCGGCTCGGCACCGCTCGGCTCCATTCGTAAACTCGCATCTCGGATCGGCTACTCTCGGCTAATCGCCGCTCCCCTCGGCTCGCTTCGGCTCCATTCAGCTCCCCTCGGGTCGTAAACTCTCGGCACCATTCCACTGAGCTCGGTACCGCTCGGCTATTCATCGGCACCGCACGGCTACTCTCGGCGCCTCTCGGCCCCGCACCCGCTCGGCTATTCCCGGCTCCGCTCGGCTGTTCTCCACGGCTCGGATTGCGTCGGGTCGGGTCGGCTTCGCTCGGCTCGGTTACGAGCCGAGACCAACCGAGACGAGACGCGCGGCGGCGGGACTAACCGAGAGCAGCCGAAGGGATCGGAGAGGAGCCGAGCGGCAGCGCTCGGGCTGCAGTGCCGACTTTCGGCCACACGGCGACAGCAGAGAGCTCTGAGCGTGGGGGGGGGGCATCACCGCCTCCGCGCGACACCCGGGCTGCAGTACGGCGGTGTGGCCACACGGCGGCAGCACTTGGACCCCGCGCGACACCCGAGCTGAAGTACGGCGGTGCGGCCACACGGCGGCAGCACTTGGACACCGCACCGCTTGCCCCGCGCTCCCCCTTTCCCCACGCTGCGAAACAAGAGCCGCTACATCGGCCGCGGCAACAGCAAAATCAGCCTCGCTCACACAACTCTGACCCCGCCGCTGCGCTTTGGAGACACGGAACTGCAAACCGTGCCTACACTCCCACCGACCCTGACCGAGACGCCACAACTTCGGTCCCGTTCCATGCAACACCGACGCTCCCGGCCTCACAGACAGACCCCACCTGCCCACGTTAGACACTAAATATCAAGAACCCACTAAAACTCCACAGGGAAACTCCAACAGCACCAATATCGATGAGTTTCAAAAAGATTCTCCCAAGAGTGAGGCTACATCTTCCTTTATTTAAAGGACGCGCGGGAATGAATTTAGCAAGGCAGGAATTTACAGCTTCTTATGAATCAATACACGCTTCAAAAGATGTTTTTCCTCTGGTATCCTGCAGCTCATCGCTTACCTTTTGCAGACTTCTGGGCAGTGTTTTCATATGCTTTTCTGATTTTAAAAAAACCCTAAAATCAACAAATGTCCAGGCTTCAAGAAATCTCTCCTTAATAAGATAATCTTTTTCCAATATTCCACCTGAAGTTTTCCTGTAAGATACCTCATTTTCCTATCCAGACTCATTTTTAAGCTGTTAAGGCAATTGTGATCTTACAGGTACTCACAGAAATTTTTCCAGTAAAATGGCTTCCACTTTTTCTACCAGCGTCTGCAAAATGTTGTATTTCACTTCTTTTCCTACACTTGCTAGCGATCTAGAAAGGAAACAATACAATTAACACTGTTAATTATTGCCACAGACTTCAGTTTCACTGTTGGTTAAGCGTTCTATGACAATAAGGGGACAGTCCTCACCCTATGGTAACAAATTTGTCTATTGTTTGCTCTGCATTTGCAAGCCCTTAAAACACCCTCCAAAATTCATCACTACTGCAGAAGTAAAATATAACAGTAGTTTATGAAAAGGTGACTTCTTCCGACACACATTTTCAGTTATATATCTGGAGAAATCAAAGTGCTTATTTTATCTCTCTGGAAATATGGCCCAAGTCATGGATAAATAAGAACACCAAAATTTCACAGTGTACCAATATAAAATTAAACAGTTTTAATATTTTATTCTTGAGCCAGCCGCTGATCAAATGAACTGTTGCATACTAAGACTGTGGCAGGGTCAATATAATTTCTGTATCCTTTAGTACAAAGCTTGAAAAAAAAAATTTGCTCTGTCCAAAACTAGAAAAAAAATCACTGTAAAGGATGTAATAAACTGAAAATTACTTGTTAGCCTTTGAACATAGTGCCCTAGAACTCAAACAGTCATTAAAAATAGAAGACGCATCCGATGGAAAAAAACACCTCTGCATCTGCAGGTGTCATCGTGCTCATTCCAGTGTACTTAGTGCAGGATTTAGGAAGTCTCCGCTTTCTTCTTGTCCGTGCAAAGTTGCTCCACTGGGGATTCTTCTCCTTTTCACGTCTAAAGTAGTGAATGCTGACTAGGAAGCAAGCTCTCAGGCGACCCAAGGCAAACCAGTGTGTCCAAGTTCAGCACGGATCTACCTGAAAGGGGAAGGATTGTTATGTCTCTCCACTATCTCAGTGTGAATAATTCAGTAAAAAGCAGTAGCTTTTGTCAACCTAAGTAGAAAGAATATAGCATCAATGAAGATCTTGCTATCAAGTGTACACATCAAGTTTCAAATCAGAGAGTGCCACAAAGACTGAAAAATCCCCTTTGATAAATTTTTAAATAAAGACATGCATGACAATGTCCTTAAGTTGACTGAAAGGCCTGCATCTAAGCTTCAGAACTCTGATGTAAAGCCATCAGATCAATCTCTGGCCACTTTACCAGCTGTTATCCAGAAATGCGTTAGTTCGAAGCTGCTTCGGAAGTGCAGGTGCTGCACTATAAGAATAAAAAATGAACGACTAATATACAGATTGTAACACCTCAATTAATTAGATGTAAAAGATGGATAAAGAATGGAGATTCGAATTTTCTTTTTCCTGTCCAGTTCAGAATTCTACATAACCAAATTATTCCTTTCTCTGGCAGAGGTTGGTACTAAATCAACCGTAAATCCATGTGTAACAATTGTTCTAGTCAACTTTACTTGAACTTTGTGGCTCCTATTTTGAACCAGAAGGGTGCGGGTGCCTGAAAAATTATGTAGTTTTATGCATTTAAATCCTATGTTCCGATAAGAGATTTCACCTTTCCTTGAAAAGCTTGTCTTCCTTCCTTCGATCACCAGCAAAGTAATTGCTGATCCACATGCAGAACACTAAGACGCATAAAACTACTTTTTTAGTAGATATCATGACTTCTGCATTACAACACACTGAGGCCTGAATCCTGCTGCACGTTTTCTGAAAAATATGAGGTATCACTGAGTGGGGCCCCATCCAGGTCAAAAATCACAGTGTTAAAACACAAAGCTAAAATATCGCAGGTGCATCACAGGCATAAGGCAGCAGTTTTTACAATCTTTGAGATAATTCCAGAAGGGCATTATTCTGCCTTACTTGCTGTATTGACTACTCGGGGTCTATTTCAGCAAGTCTAAGTTCTGAAACGAGAACGAGTATCATTTGACACCTATGTATTTTCTGTACACTATTCTCGGTGACAAAGCCCTCCCTTGCTCTGTAGAGATGCTTCAACATTTACAAAATAAGAAAAAAAAATTTAATTCTCCTATGGTCTGCAAAAACCATCAACAACAACATTACAGCTGAATAAACCATCAGGAATTCAACGCATCACAGTTGAAGTGGCACAGAAGCAAGATAATTTGGAGCAGAGCTTAGTATTCACTGGCTGCTTTCTGTAATAGAGAGGGATGGGACATAATAATCAAGAAAAATTTTTCTTAAGTCATATCTGAGAAGCACATGAAACATTTGGTCATGCAGGGAAACACTTCTAGAAATATATCATTTTACCCTCATGACCCCTAATGGTTTAAAAGCATGAAAAAATTAAGGGGTCCAATGAGTGCAGAAATAAAACATGAGATGCATCCCCTTTGAAATTCTGTTTAAAAAAGGTACTATTACTATATATACTTTACTGGATAGAGAATAACAGAGGGTATTGCTGTTAAATTTGAATTACAAAGAAAGCAGCGATAGGCTTATGCTGTTCTGAGCTAAATCTTTACAAATCTGGAAGACAAGAGTGTTAGAAAGTAAGCAAGCTCTTTTTGAACTTTGACTAGGGATACTTGATTCTTATTTTCATTTGATTCTTATTTTCTTTAAAAAATATTCTCAGAGTTCTAGTTCAGCAGAAAGCTGGACTGGAATGTGCACTCTCACCTAACTTCTGCAAAGCAGCTGTGTTTTGAAAACACCTGCCCAGGGCTTAGTGGGAAGACAGGCCTAAGAGCACTGGCCCAAAGTTTCTCCCTCATCAAGACGTGTAATTTTTATTTTAAAATATTAGAAGTTTCAATCTCCCAGTGCCACGCACTCACAACATTTTGTCCTGAGGCAGGAGCACTGAACACTGCTCCAAGACAAGATGTGCATTTGTTTTCTCTATATGAGCTATGCACGCTTTAATAAGAAGGGAGAAATTACAAGGTTATACCTTAGATCAGGATGTAAAGCTGGACCTGGAAAGACCCAAGTTCATGATCTCACTCTGTCAAAAATAGCGGTGCAAGCTCGGTGATTTCATCAGTTTCCTTGAGCTTTGGTTTCCAGTCTGAAAAGCTGGGATGACTCTAAGGCTCCAACTCAACATGGCAAACACAGCAAGGCCACCTTCGACTTGTAAGGACTTAAAAACGCACTGAGAAACATTCAGACACTGTAGCAATGTGAACTAATATTTGTTCCTTTATCTCCAGTCCCATGGACCGGAAGCTTGGCCCGCCCACTTTTCACCAGCCAGTCTTCCCTGCAGGAAGAGAAAAGGCACTGCCTCCACAGTAAATTATTAGTTTGTCAAGTGTCAGTGTGGTTCTGCAAGCAGCCCGGTGGGATTATCAGACCGGCTGGAGACCTGTCCCTTCATGATAGGCCTAACCCTGCAGGCGTACGTGCCCCTTCCAGCTAACTCACCTCAAACAGGATGAGGGGTTCAAAAACACTCGTGCAACTTAATTTTTAAAATATTTCTACTGCATGCATGTCTATGTTAAAATAAAGAACCGATATGAAGGAATTAGATTAGGAATTATACAGAAAGAGATGATTAAACTTTCAACTATATGGACATTTTGGGGCATATAAACGTTTGTAAAATTTGCTACAGAACTTCTGATTGCTGGTTTCATAATTGAACTTACAGGGAATACCTTTCCAAGGACCCTAATATCGTACATTTCATTATTTAATAAATAGAACAAGAAATGGAAACAACTCTGCTTACTATACGACATTTGAAACTGCATGGAATAAATTGAATTTTTTGAAAAAGCATTTGAGTTGCTTAGGCACTTCTCTGGAATGCTTTCCAGAGCTATTGCGGATGTGACTTGTATTGAGAAGCCCACACTTGATAAAACACTGCGCCAATATTTCAAACAGCCCAAGCTACCAGTGACGCGGTCCTGTCACTTATGCAACATTCACAAACTTAAAAAAGTTCATTTATAAGCTCTGGTTGAGGTTCTAGAATATACTCACTGTTGCCTGTTTAAAACAGGGAAGGGAGGAAATCCAGAGATCTTTCCTAGTGCTACTGTCGTAGCTCACCATCTATAAGAAAAGTTAACTGTACGTCCTATGTGTTGTGTCTTTTGCATGAAAGAACTGGACTTGCAGTCTTTAACTAGAGCCAAGAGCTCAGATGCCTTTGGGAGGCTCCCTGCACACCCAGGCCGCAGATCGTGACAAGAACATGTCCCTGGAGATTTTTAAAATAAGACTGGATGTGGTACTTAGTGCCACGATCTAGTAATCATGATAGTGCTGGATTAAGGGTTGGACTTGATGATCTTGGAGGTCTCTTCCAACCCAGATAATTCTATGATTCTATGATTCAGTTGGGCTGTCAAGTACCTCTTTGCTCAAAGCTGGACCAGGGGCAGGCTGAACCTGTGCCAGAGCAGCTGTGTGGTCTCGATTCAAATCTCAGTGGCTGCAAGCCCACGCAAAACAGCCATTTAGAGAAATACAGTCACCTGTTCTGGTATCACTCAGTGAGCAAATATTGTCATCAGTTTGCATTGCAGAAAGGCATCAAAAATCTAGGGGAGAAACATAGCCCTCCTTTTTCAGCAGCGAGAAGAGAACCTGACATCTAGAGACTTGTTAATATCACACCTCAGTCGTGACTGTTGAGCAATGAAACTGCATTTCTTCCCCACCCGTGCCAGCTCAGGTATCTCCATGATCAATAGCTCCTCCAAAACTTTATCAAACAGTTTGACTCATGAAGTAGAACACGATGCAACACCCAGATGTAAAAGTGGGAGAAAATATCCCTCTAATTTCTTGTGAAAACAATGAGATCTTAGGGAATTACGTCACAAAGACACAACAAAAGTCATCTTGCTCTAATCTAATTCTTGCTTTTTCTTGCTACTAAGAAACTACCTTATAATACCGAATGTACAAGTAACGCAAAAGTAATGTTAACAGCTTGTAATAAGCAAAATGGGTTTACAAATGGCTTATTACAGAAGGGCTCTGTCACATGGGAAAGTTATACTTGTAGATATGAAAACCAGTATCTTTTTCCAGACAAATTTGAAATTTACACAGCATTGCAGAGCTGCAGGATTTTCCAACAGCATCTCTGTCAAAAGCAGACTCGGATTGCAGAGACCGCTGTACTGCCCAGTGTTACATCCCTCTCTTGGACGGTACAGACACTGCAGTCACTACTACATGAAAAAGGAGTGCTTCAGGCTGCAGGTCTTCTGTTTATGAAAGTGGCAGGGAAAAGACTCACCTTCTTCAGAAATGCACAGACATTATTATATTTCCAATAAGAAAAATGTTTCTTTCTGATTTTCTGTTTAACAAGTAAGATAAAAGTGAGGGAGGTTGTTCACGTGTACCATTATGTCATGCACACAAGCTACCTGAAAAAGAGTTTTGCCTAAGGTGTGACTGACTCTGGTTGGGGGCAGGGGTGTTTGTGGGGTTTTTGTTGTTGTTTTTTGGTTGGGGTGTTTCTTTTTGTTTGTTTGTGCTGTTGTGGTTTGGTTTAAATAGAGTCAAGACAATGACTGCAAGGGTTCTGCAGTATGTAGCTCAGCCTCCAGGCCAGGTCCTTCTAGAGATATTGATTTCTAATTTGCAGGACAAAGATAAAAGCAGCTGACAACTTCCCAGCAAAAATCTCACACCTGAACTTCAAATCCAATGTGTAGCAAATTAGTATTTATGTATCTGTATAGGTTTTCTCTACCTTTCGCGTATGAAGGACAATCCAAGAACGAAGTGAGCCCCGAGGGTGGTCAGTTTAGCTGGGCAGGGGCTCCAACTGTGACAGAAGATGCTCAAGGGGTTCTTGGGAGCTGCGGACAGCTGAGGCACACTGATGTGTCATTCATACGTTGTTCTACTGGGATGCTTCCAGCACTGCCGCATGTGAACTTACCTTTCCCACACAACACGTGGAGAACTGGAAGCAGAGTAGTACAATGGCCAGATCAGAGCTGCCCAATGATTCCCTCTACGTCATGGGAGTCTGTCAGAATCCAGAAAAAGCACTAAAGCTTTTGGCCCGTTGTGAGTGTCACAGCTAACTATGAATTGCTTAAATGGTGGAATAACCTCTCCCGGCCATCAGTGACCCCTGGGAGTACCTGTTTACAACACAATGCTAAGGGAATCACCTGCCACATTTGGGCCTGTAGTTTTCAAGTCACATGCAGAACAGAAGATTCCCCGCTCAATACAAACATGTCTAGAGATGGCTGTGGGATGTCTAATCTCACTAAGAATTAATTTTTCTCAAGTGGTTGCAAAAAAGGAGCCGAGATGCCTCTTAGCTCTAGTTCACTGCTTCCATTGTTTGACAGCAGCATCTTCCACAGAGAAGGGGAGCACCCGGGACACTTCCAGGCGTCAGAAATGTCACTTAAGTGCACAGACGGATCATGGTCGCAGAAGGCAAGTTTTGCTAGCTATTTGCCAAGAAGAGATGGCTTTTATAATTACAGTATCACAGTATCACAAGGTTGGAAAGAACCTCTGAGATCATCAAGTCCAACCTATAACCCAACACAACACCAACCCATCATCTAAACCATGGCACTCGGTGCCTCATCCAGTCTCTCCTTAAACACCTCCAGGGTCGGCGACTCCACCACCTCCCTGGGCAGCGCATTCCAGTGGCCGATCACCCTTTCAGTGAAGAACTTTTTCCTAAGATCAAGCCTAAACTTTCCCTGACGAAGCTTGAGTCCATGCCCTCTAGTTCTGTCGCTGGTCACCCGAGAGGAGACCAACCCCTGCCTGACTACAACCTCCTTTTAGCTAGTTGTAGAGAGCAATGAGGTCTCCCCTGAGCCTCCTCTTCTTCAGACTAAACAGCCCCAGCTCCCTCAGTCGCTCCTCGTAGGGCTTGTGCTCCAGCCCCTTCACCATCTTCGTTGCCCTCCTCTGGACACACTCCAGCATCCTGACATCTTTCCCAAACTGAGGGGCCCAGCACACAGTATTCAAGGTGAGGCCTGACCAGTGCCGAGTACAGGGGGACGAAAACTTCTCTGGTCATGCTCGCCACACTATTCCTGATGCAGGCCAGAATGCCATTGGCCTTCTTGGCCACCTGGGCACACTGCTGGCTCATGTTGAGCTCCTGTCAACCAGCACTCCCAGGTCCCTTTCTGCCTGACTGCTCTCCAGCTACTCTGTCCCCAGTCTATGGCTATGCATGGGATTGTTGTGTCCAAAATGAAGTACCAGACATTTGGACTTATTAAACATCATCCCATTAGAATCGGTCCATCTCTCCAGTCTGTTCAGGTCCCTCTGTAGGGCCATCCTACCCTCTAACAGATCAATCCTTCCTCCCAGCTTGCTATCATCCACAAACTTGCTGATGATGGACTCAATCCCCTCATCCAGATCATCAATAAAGATATTAAACAGAAACTGGTTTCATGAGAAATCATCTGCCCTAAAGCAGATGGAAAGTGCAACAGCCTAGTCACTAAGCGGCTTCAATACAAGAGTTGTGACCCAAGAACACACAGAGCTGAAATAGTCCCAAGCACTGGAACAAGTTATGAAGAAAGCTACTCAGCAGCAAATAGGAAAATGCAACTTGAAGAGCTGAACAGCCACACACCGAGACACCGGCAGGAAGGAGTCCATAGGACCTTGTCCTGAGTTCTCACTCGTGGTCGGGGGGGAGACCAAAAGGTGTCATCTGTAGTGGCAAACAAAATAGCTCCAGTAGTCAACTGGTACAGTGACACATATCACCAGTGAACCCACATGGCTTCAAGGAGCTGCTCCTTGCAGCCAAGCTGCCTACTGGGACTTGTCACCAGATCAGCTTAACTCCAGAACTCAAACTGATAGGTCTTTGGGCCAAAAACCTAAGTACCATTACTGAGGACCAGTCTAACGTTTTCACTGCAGGATGACTAAATTTCTGTGCCAGCGTGTGGGCTTTGGCACTGCTTTGTCACTCAGCACAGAGATAACCAAACAGAGACTCAGCCAGAAGGAAAGACCTGAAGCAGAAGATGCCAGCACAAGTTTGGGCTGCCAAAATGCAGCAGAGCTAGACCAAAGCAGAAGGATCCATTCCCCTTTCCAAGTGGTCCCAGATCGCCAAAACACACTGTAATCCCTCTAATGAGCTGGCACCATATCAAAATGCCAAGGCTGCTCAGAGTTCCGAAGCTGTCCCAAAAGCCTTGGCTCCCTCTTTGGATGCTTTTAAGGACGACAATTTACTTGATGAATTCTGGCCTATCCAAACTTCTTCTAAGGCCAGTGGACACACTAACACAGATAAGTCATGGCAGTCAGGCCATGGCATATAAAAGCATCTGGAGCTTATCTAGAAATGCTCGGGATCACTTCAAACAGTGGGATAAGTGCCTGAGACTTTTGAGAGAAAGTGTTACAGCTATTTGCAATCTGCCAAGTGGAAAAGCACTCTCAGCATGTGGAAACTATACCAGCAAAACAGGTTATTTATTTCAGATAGTGGACTGAATCCTCACCCCATATACAAATAATTCCATAATACATACACATTTGAAGGCTATGAGCAACAAGAGGTTTTTCAAACAGTGCATCAGTTAACAGCTAAAGGAAAAAAAAAGGAAAAAAAGAGCTGAGAATTTTTCTGCTCGGAGAGCAGACTGAGAAGAAATCGGAAATTTCGAGCTACAACTTGGTACCGCTACTACTGCTATTCCAGGCTCACTACTGCTGCCCAAAATGTTCCAGAAATTTCTGAATGCTTTAAGACTGGTGCCAAACTAAATGCCATACACTGCAAGGCTTGAAAGTGGATTTCTAGGCAGGATAACTATAATTACAAGGGAATTCAAAGCAGCTTGAGGGAGTTTTGTTAATTTTTTTGTTTAGATCTGAATTCCAAGGTACAAAAGAAAAATCTTATGGCACAAATTGACTGAAGAAAATATTTCTCTGCATGTCCCGCAGAGGTCTGTACTGTACCATTTAATATTTTCATTGATGATATAGGCAGTGAGATGAAGTGCACGCTCAGCAAGTTTGCAGATGACACCAAGCTGAGCAGGGCAGTTGTCACACCAGAAGGACGTGATGTCATCCAGAAGGACCTGGACAAAATGGAGAAATGGGGCTGTGCGAACATCGTGAGGTTCAGCAATGCCAAGTGCAAGGTCCTACACCTAGGTCAGGGCAATACACAATTTCAATACAGGATGGGGACAACGTGATTGAGAGCAGCCCTGCAGAGAAAGACTTGGGGTGATTGTTGATGAGACAGTCAACACGAGCCAACAACGTGAGCCCACAGCCCAGAAGGCCAACAATGTCCTGGGCTGCATCAAAAGAAGTGTGGCCAGCAGGTAAAGGGAGGGGATTCTGCCCCTCTATCCCACTCTCATGAGACTCCACCTGGAGTATTATGTCCAGTTCCGGAATCCCCAACATAAGAATCATATGGAACTGTTAGAACGGGTCCAGAGGAGGCTATGAAGGCGATCCAAGGGCTGAAGAACCTCTACTACGAGCATAGGCTGAGAGAGCTGGGGTTGTTCAGTCTGGAGAAGAGAAGGCTCCAGGGAAACCTCATAGTGGCCTACCGGTACCCGAAGGGCTACAGGAAAGCTGGGGAGGGGCTTTTTACAAGGGCAAGTGATGACAGGACAAGGAGGAATGTCTTTACATTGGAACAGGAAAGGCTTCGATTAGACATTAGCTGTGGCTGTCCCATCCCTGGAGGTGTTCAAAGCCAGGGTGAATGGGACCTTGAGCAGCCTGATCTATTGGGAGGTGTCCCTGCCTATGGCAGGGGGGTTGAAACTAGATGATATTTAAAGGTCCCTTCCAACCCAAACCATTATATGATTCTATTTGAGAGGTACATTTTTGCCCAATTATATTTACTTAGCTATTGCAGAAAGAAGTTTTCCTCTGCTGCCAGAGAATGCTTTGCTTACAGTAAAACAAGGCTTTGTATTTTATCTTCTGCTGACCTATCGAATCACTTCTTTTGGTTAACTCTGCTATATTCCCAAGGGATAAAAATCTCATTATCTGAAAAGCATGCTGAAATTTGATTAAGTCAGAATTGTTGCACTAAGGTTTTGTACAAACAGTTGGCCTGTCAGAGCTAATAAATGAGTGTGCATCCTACCCGTATTGAGGGTATATGGAAGTCATATTTCTTGAGATACAAAAGACATTGAATTCTTCTTTGAATTTAAGTTTTCAGAGTGAAGAATAGGTGATTTTTTGATTCCATTGAAAACTGGATTTAAAGATGAGAAAATAAATATCTATACTCATTGAACTGACAAGGTAGGAAGACAAGGTAATCATCGCTACAGGTGCATTTGAGGAAATATGGATGAACAGTTTTTGAAAACGCATCCACGCATACCGAAGAAGAGCTTTCATAGCTCACGCAGAAAGATTGACAAGTACAATTGTAAAAAAACCCCACCAGTGTTCTCCTAAATATGGTAATATCTTTATTCTGGGATAATCAATTCCCTAAGCTTCAGCACTTGAGTTCATTTAACTCAAGATATAGTAATTATTTCATTAACAGAAAATACCCAATCATGTTGCAACTTACAATTATTAAAACGCTTTTAGTCCTAACCACACAAACAGGGAAGAACGCCAGCTGTGCTTGGAACAGGTGGAGGGGTTGTGAGTGAACCACATTTCCAGCTCAGACACACACACAGAGATGTCGCACATCTCAGGAAAGCTTCAGTAGAGCTACACAGATGACAACAGCTGGGGGTCTAGCCCAACATCTTAAATACATAGCAAATTAAAAAAGACAACATTAAACTAAAATTCTTTTATTAGGGGTTTACCTGCTGCTACATGCGTGCTTGCAAGTACAACATAGTAGCTTTATTACGCTTTATGAAAGATACAACACTCAGCTTCCGTACATATCCCCAAACAAGCTCATTGGCAACTGGTTAATACAAACTGAAATTTTGCAAAGAGGCAAATCTTACCCTAATATAATACCTCATACATCTTACTATTCACATAGTTCCGAATTGCTAAATAGTAGTGAGAAGTGCTACGTAATTTATAAAACCTGCAGCATTTTTAAAAGGAAAAAAAGTTATAAATTATGGTTTTGTAGCCTATGGTTCCTGTTTACAGTTCTTCAACCTTCCTGGACCCATTTACAAGAATCATAATGACGTTAAACTCTTTAAGCAGAAAACAAAGTAGTAAAAATTGCTCAGGTAGGCATTGGCATTGTTTTTCTTTATTTTCCTCTTAGGTTACTTTTTCTTTCAAAAGCTAACCTGATATTGGGAATGACAAAATATTATGATGAAGTGTGGGAAATCCATGCTCTAGGAGCCATACAAATCCAAATGTAGCCATTGCCTGTTCATTCATGTAATTTCTATGAGTTTCTCAAAGGGCTGGCTGAAAAGGAAGGATGGGTCCCCACTGTCACAGACGTAAAGGAGGAACCAAGGGGACAGATATACTTCTGCAACCTTGCCAGCTGCTGCAAAGCACAAGCCAAGTTCTTCTAGCACAGGGCAACTACTAACACAGTGCACTTACAGGAATTCATCACACAAGTTGTACCCCAACAGCTCCTTGTGGTTTCTAGGGACAACGCAGGAATTTTTAAAGCAAGTTTCAGTCTTTGAAAGCCCAAAAATCGTTAGCTAGGCGTAAGATGCAGGGTTGGGAATTACAGCTTTAGCTGAGCCTACAAGAGGACAGGTTCAACAACTGCTCTATGCCTTCCCACATTTGTCCTTAAGGGTTACCTAAAAAAAATCAATCATATGTGCCAGCTCCTTGTAACTAACACTTCACAGCAGGTTACCAAAGTGTGCATTGGAACCTGACATTGATGAATAACTAATTACTGGTTTACCTGTCAAAAACAAGCTGGAATCCTGCCCATTACTTTATCAAATACCCAAAAAACTAACAGTTGTATACACTGTAACATAAGAAGGAAGCTTATGCCCTGCAACTTCCATAGGAACAGCATTAGATTATTTTTTTCTGTGAAAAAAATAACATGAAAATATAGACTTAAGATTGTTAATTTACAGGTGATCTGAGCTAGAAAGTTTCACATTAGATCTTAATTTATCTCAAAACCCTCATTCCCTTTTAAGTTGAAAAACCTCCCACAAACATCACCTAAAACAAAAGACACAATTTGGGGACATCTTGCTGATACAAATGTGCAGTTTGTTCTTTCCAAACTACTTCTGAAAATTATATCAAAATCAGCTGGGGAGCAGTGGCTGGAGAGCTGCCTGGCAGAGAAAGACCTGGGGGTGTTGGTTGACAGCCGCTGAACATGAGACAGCAGTGGCCCAGGTGGCCAAGAAGGCCAATGGCATCTTGGCCTGTATCAGAATCAACATGGCCAGCAGGAGCAGGGCAGTGGGGCAGTGATTGTGCCCCGCACTCAGCACTGGTGAGGCCTCACCTTGAGTACTGGGTTCAGTTTTGGGCCCCTCACTACAAGAAGGTCATTGAGGGGCTGGAGCATGTCCAGAGAAGAGCAATGAGGCTGGTGAAGGGGCTGGAGAACAAGTCTTAGGAGAGACAACTAAGGGAACTGGGGTTGTTTAGCCTGGAGAAAAGGAGGCTGAGGAGAGACCTTATCACTATCTACGACTACCTCAAAGGAGGTTGAAGTGAGGCAGACTCTTTTCCCAAGTGACAGGTTACAAGATGAGAAGAAATGGCCTCAAGTTGCACCACAGGAGGTTCAGATTAGATACCAGGAAAATTGTCTTCACTGAAATAGTTGTCAGGCACTGGAAGAGGCTGCCCAGGGAAGCGGTTGAGTCTGCATCCCTGGAGGTATTTAAAATATGGGTAAATGAAGCGCTCAGGAGTACGGTTCAGTAGTAGACAGGTACTGTTGGACTTGATCTCAATGGTCTTTTCCAACCAAATGATTGTACGATATGAATTCAATTATTTTGTTTACTTTCATTACATCATTAATTATGAGGAAAAAATATTAATGATTTCTGTAGCTTCTAAGTACGCAAGTTAAGATACTCCTTTGAGGAGGTTTTGAAACCAGTCTTTTATTTGTTTTTGCAAGTGCTTAATTGTGGGTAATGCACTGCTTTTTTCTGTGTATTTTGAAGTAAGTTTGAGTTTAAAGTTAGAAGTAAGTGGGAAGACACCGAAAATCTAGAAAATATAGACAGAAGAAAAAGAAGATACATTTGATGGGGAAATAATGAATTTATTGAAGCAAGCAGTACCACAAATGATTTTGCAAAGTCATACCCATTAATGCATTTAGATATATGAGAGTTAAGGCCACAGACATTCACAAGTATTTCATTTATAAAACATGCTATACATCTAGAAGTGCACAACTACAAAAAGTCTGTCTTTCAATTGGAGTTGCTAACATAATTCAAGTTGTGAACTCTAACCCTTGAGTGTGAGTACTAGTTCAGAAAACAGTTCATCGGGTCATAAATAATTGGAGGAATGTTCAATTCTGTGTGGAATAATTATGTTCCTCAGCAAAGTACTATCACAGATGTTAATATCAACAAATCAGATACAGAGCACTCGAAACATTTGGAAGGTAATGAAAAAATAATCTGCTACTTCTAGCATGTACAGTTTGTTTACAACAGAAGATGGCTTGAAATCAGAACCAGAATGAAACCCCTACAAATTCCAGGAGTTTAGTTGATTTCCATAAGAAAATATAAGCTAGGTGTAAATTTGGATTTTAGTATGAGCCTGATGTTGAATGTCAGTATCTGAGTTTATGTTTCCGTAGCCTCTCTCTGGCTTTCACACTCAGCCTTCAAAGTGCTTATGCTGCAGAAAAAATATTTTTGTGATTTAGCCCTAACAGCTTTGTATTCCACTACAAAGGGGTTTGTGCATGTAATTCCCCCTCCCCATTTTTTCTTTAAATTCCCTCCAGTTATAGAGTTGTTCATGTTACTCCCAGTGTGAAATGGATCACAAGAGCCAGAACCAAACCAAGGACATTTACAATATGCAGCAACTCCAGCAGAAATGCAAAGTGAAACGGGTCCAGCAGTAGCCTCCGTGTTGACTTCCAAAAACCTCCCTGCATCACAAGGTGAAGAAGAGCTCGTCCTGCACAATAGCTCCATTAAGTGCCTTTATGGAATAGAGATTGCCAAGTGTATTAAACGGTGCCAAGCCACAGATGACGATTTTGGGACAACTTCGCGAGACGGTAAAGACCAAGTTACAGCTGAACTATACGCACTGTAAAATTGCAGCAATTTTGTTCTGCGTCATACTCTGACATTTCATGTAATGAGATATATAAAACAGAAAGCCTGAAAACCATGAAGAAACTACTCAGACTTTTATTCTGAGAGTACTATCAGAAAACCAGCTCAGGAAAATATTTGGAATGAAGTGCATACTAAATTATCTGTTTTCCTAAAGTGAAAATACACCACTGGAAATGCCATAATGGAACACATAGCAGCACACAACTTGGTGAGGAAGAGCATGATTCAGCTTTTATTTTGTTTACTTGACCAAAAAGCAGTGGTCTTAACCAGATTCATTCACCCCATCTGAACAACCCCAATTCCTCAGCAAGGGCTCACCACTGATTGTTTTTCACACAGCATTCTCTACATAAAACTACTTGGAACATTCACCATATAAGTGAAAATGCTCTCCAAAAAATAAAATAAATAAAATACAGTTTCACATAAATAGGCACTAGATCTAAAATTTCTTACATTTTCAAATTCTAAGCAGGGGTTAAAATAACAAAAATAGAAAAGCACAAAACAGGGCAGAACTCCTCCTCTCGCCCCCCCCCCCCCCCCCAAATATCCTTCTGGGACAAGATAATTTTTAACTGCTTATCACACAACAACAAATTTGAAGAAACCAGCTCAAGAACACCCATTAACATCTGTTGCTAAAAGTATACTGGAAATCCCATTTAGGTTGAGCCTAAATCCTTTGTGCTTCTATGGATTAAAAAGAAAAAACTAAACAAAAAAAAATCCCTACCTCTATTAATAAAACTAGAACAAAGATAGACAAGTCAGCATTGACTGCAAACATTTGTGGTAACGTGTCTCTGAAGCTATCACATTCCAAACCAAATTTACTCTAATATTAAAAAGTAAACCCGCAAGTAAAATTATTATCTGAGACTTACAGACAAAATGATCACAGTAGGCGCAAACGTACCACAAAGGGAAACACACAACTGTCCAAAACAGAGCAAAGAAAGGAAAGTTGCTCTGGTCCCCAACTTCACCTAATCCTCCAGGAGCATATAAGAGCCAGCTCTAACTCAGGAGGCCTTTTAAGGGGCAAGCCTCTCCACCTGCACCAAATTGGTGACCACAGATGTGGCACAGATTTAACAAACCCAATTATTACTTTCAGGCGATTTTGAACAAGACCTACTCTTTCAAAACAAAGTCTAGCATACTACTTATGATGGGTAATGATAAATTACTCCTAAATATAATATGTTGGTGGTTTTCTGAAAGTTCAAATATCAGTAAGTTAGCCGAACTTGATTTAAATTATGTAAGTTAACTGCAAATACCTTATCAAGCCACTAAATGGTCAATTATCCTTGTTAAAAACCTGTCCAGCTTAAAAGATACATTCTACATTCTAGTCACTGAGATACAGCACTCAGAAGTATATCAATAAAATTACATATAGCATGTTTTACATAAGCCTATTGTCTTACCATCACATGCAGCTATGTACTATGTGTAGTCGTGTGGCTGAAATGTCAAGGCTGAAATGTCCAATAGAACTATCACAGAGAAGCTAAAAATAAAAGCAGATGCTAGACATGAAAGAAAAGTCTACAGACACAATCATTGCTTATATCGGCTGAGTTACACCCCTTCCTACTGCAGAAGTAACTGTGAGCACTGCTGTAACGTTAGTCAGGCTCTGATTGCATGATCTGTGAATCCCAAGCACGTACATAAAGAAAGTCAGCTGGGGTCCAGTGTCTTTAAGTTACAGAGGAGGGGGAAAGCAAACACAATAAGGCTCCACCGCTTGAGACATTCAGAGATCAACACACGTAGACCTTTTCACCAACATTTCAAAGCAGAAACTTAGAAGAAAACCCCAGGATAGGAATCTTATAAAGCCACATGTTAGGAAACACCATCTTACTCAATGAACTGTCCGATGAGACCAAAACCAGTAGGAGCTGCAGAGGTACCAAGCAGCTGTCCTTCGCATGCAAAACACTCCCCAGCACTCCTCCATTGGGAAGCATTTGCTCTCTGTGTAAGATGTTCTCACCTTTTTGTAGCACGTGGGAGATGACAAAACCCCCTCTCCAGTTGCCTGCTGCTAAAACCACTCAGGGATTGAATAATATGAACTGCTGCTTTTTTTCCCGTATTTATCAGGGGAGAGAAGGGTCTTCTGATCTTTCTCACACCAAAGCTGGAATATCAATATGTTATAAGGCCTCAAATTTCACAGGCATATGTTAGGTAGACATAGGAGCTCTGTTCCTTAAACACACATGGCTAAACAACAATTAGTTTGATATATGTGTATTTCTACATTGCAGCCTCATTGCCAATCTTGCATTATGTTCCCATATTCCACCCCCTCACTCAAGAAAGCACTTCCACTGGGGCTGGCAAAACTGAAATTATGCATTTAGGCTTGTGAGGTGTAGTGTAAAGTAATTTACAGAGGCATGCAATAAACACACATGGAACAAGGAATAAACTTATTGACAATAATGCTTTGAATCAGGTGTCCCATTCATCCTGCCAGGGAATTAAACCTGCCAGGGAATAAAGCCAGCCAGGCATCCGTTAGATTGCTTCATTTGATGCACCAAGTCATGGGAATGTTGAATGCTGTCCTCTACGTTGGCTGATTTACCAGTTCTATTGCAGCAACACATGCCTTCCAAATTGAAGCAGAATACATTGTTTTGAGGGAGGAAACAGACCAAAGTCAATCAATTGGTAATGTTCATTAGCGGGTAGCCATTATCTACTTAGAAAAGATACCACTAAGAAATTAATACCAGAATCATTTAACACAACATAATTCTTTAATACCGCTTCGAAGTTTGGCACATCCATGAAACAAACTGTCAAATAGCCACAAGTAGCCGAGAAGAGCTGAGTGGCGCCGAGATTAACCGAGAGAAGCCGAGATTAGCGGAGCGGCACCGAAAAGAGCCAAGAGAAACCGAATCGAAACGAGAGGAAACGAGAAACGAAGAACGGAGCCGAGTTGAGTCGAGAGGAGCCGAGAAGAGCCGAATCGAGTCGACTGGTGACGAATTAAGCGGAGAGGAGCCGAGCGGCAGCTCCCGGGCTGCAGAGAGCTCCAGAGAGCTGCGGGCGATGGGCATCTATCCAGGCTGCAGTACCGCGAATCGGCCACACGGCGGCAGCACTTGGACACCGCACCGCTTGCCCCGCGCTCCCCCTTTCCCCACGCTGCGAAACAAGAGCCGCTACATCGGCCGCGGCAACAGCAAAATCAGCCTCGCTCACACAACTCTGACCCCGCTACTGCGCTTTGGAGACACGGAACTGGAAACCGTGCCTTCGCTCACACCGACCCTGACCGTGACGCTGCGACTTCGGTCCCGTTCCGTGTAACACCGACGCTCCCGGCCTCATGGACAGACCCCATCGAACAGCGCTGCCCCAACATTTAGCTGGAGCTGCAGGCTCTGCTTTTCAGCAATAAGGTTACATTCCAGACCTGTTTAGAGCCACCAGACCTCACTCACCTTCATCAGGCAACTGCTCTCCTAACAAAAGCTGAGAGACACAGGCTGCGTTTCCAGAGGAAGGCCAGCTTTCTCCTTCTGCACAGCTCCCAGAACACATTCTCTGTACGATGCAAGCTGTCCCGACCAAAAGGACTTTGCCTTTTGAAATACGAGAAGACTACCAAGGGAAAACTGATCTGATCCGGGAAAATGCGTGGCATTCAAATCCAACAGAAGTGGATACGTGAAGCGACGCACAATGCACCGACAGCGAGAGTATTTCCCTGCCGAACATCCCCTCACCCTGGTGACCCACCAAACTCCTCCAGCAGGCACCGAGCCCTTTAAAGTCAATTGACTGCCAATACACAAAAGCAGGCTGCTAAATCGGGGCCTGCGTTTCAAAACGCAGCACTCCCACTGCCAGGTTCGAGGTGACTGTGTTCACAACACTTCCTGAACAGCCTCACTTTTGCTTCTTGGTTTCTTTTTAAACGTCGAACAACTGAAACACACAGAGTACACGGCGACCGATCTAAAGCTTTAATGCAGACAATACCGGATATAACATAGGCTTCCTCTGGCTTCCCTGTGGCTGGGCAGAAGAGGCCAAAGGGCCCTCAGACACCAACATGCTGTGCCCGGTCACTTGGGAAAGGTGGCAACAAGGTGACCTTGAGAGGTTCGAGGTCAGACAACGCATCACGCTGAGCACGGGCGGGTGAAGGAGCTCAATCGCTTTGAACGCAGCACCAAGAAGAGTGACCTGCAGGAAGGAACGGTGCAGGAGGGGAGGCTGCGTGACGGAAGAGGGCAGAAAAGAAAAAAAAACAAAGAGGGTGCGAAGGGGAAAAGTTGTGAAAAACACATGACACCCTGAAGAAAGAACACAAAAAGAGAAAGGAATGTTAGCAGGGTAACGAGAGGAAGTGGCCCTCAGCCCCTAGACAGGAGCACTTTCCTCCTTCACCCACATCTCCTTCTCCGTCCTTCCAATCCCCAACACCCTGAGATATAACCATCCAAATAAAGCTGAGAAGACAACCTGCTTCAAATTAACAGCGCAGGTTTTCACTTGTCCCCCTGAAAAGAAACCACACAGAACGTGAGGTCTTGCGAGATCGAAAGCAGTGTCCTTGGGCCAAGTTCAAGAAAACATCCAGAGAATGCGATTTATTTTCATAGTTCTTCTTTTACCTGTACATAATAAAAGAGAGAAATAAACCCAAACAGAATCTTACCAAATATAAACTCTTTACACTAAGATCCTTTAAATTCAACATAGAAAAGCAGCCCTGCACACTGTTACTGTTAACACATTCTCCACCCACAATATTTACAGCAGGGTGCAGTGAGAGGACTGCAGGGTATACAACACTTCTACAGACAAACAGTGCTACTGTGAACCAGGCAGAGAACACACACACGCTTTCAGGTTTGTAGGCAAGATTCACTTTGAGAGTTCAGATGACCGACTCTTTAAGCAGCTCCAGCGTCAGTCTCCAGCTGCACAGGAGACTGGAAGGCATCATCCAAAAAGGGTCACCTTGCAAAGGCTGGTCACGTAAAGAAACTGAGGTAGTTTTGAATCTGAAAAAGAAAAAAAAAATCAGCCATGTTTTCTCATCAGACTGCATCCTAACGGTCCATTCCAGCGAGTCACCAGCTGACTTATAGAAGTTAGTCCTGCTGCCAGCTGGAGGTTTTGGCCTGCAGCCCAGCAGAGCACACGCTCCATACTGAATCCTGCCCGCCACACCAGAGGGGCTCGCAGCGTCCTCAGTCAAGAGAAGAACGCAGAAGGAGTCGGCTCGCAGCACGTCTTTTGCCAGTGAAGTGGTTCCCCAGTGAGAATGGCCTCAGCTATAAACCTCAGCTATAGTCTCACGCTCTAACGCACAACGCTTTGCGACGCAGCTGGAGCCGACCTGGCACAGCAACAGCCGCTTTCAGAAACTCCTTGTTCCTCTTCTGCAGCTCCACCCCTCTCCGTACGCTTCACCTCACCATAAAGTGTGGCCCTCCTGCAGCAGCATGTTAAGGACAAGAAAGCTGGCAGCTAACTGCTGGGCCTGCACGCACAGTTGCTGTGTACTCTTTATCTCGCCATAAAGACCGTGTGGAAGACCGAGATACGCTCTCCTGCTTCACCCCTTATTGCCACGGTGTTGGGTTTGTACTGCTCACGAAAGCTTGCAGCTAACTGCTGGCCTGCATGCACGGTTGCTGTGTGCAGGCTTCGTTGATCAGCAAGAACAATTTTGTTCCTCACATTAAAAGCAACACTCTCCTTTGCACGGGCCCAGCTGGTGAAGTACATTTCATCACAAGCTAGGCTGAGGTGGAAAACGTTCCAGCCAGGGCTGTCAGCTAAATCCACTGTGATTAGCAAAGACAAGTCACAAGAAAGCTACGTACCCGAACGCTGCTGGCGTGGAGGGCACAGTCACATTGCTTTTGCCTCTCTCTGGGGAGAGGTCAGGATCCTGCAGGGGCTCTCTCTTTGTGGATACTTCCGTCAGCTTCTCTCTGCTGACAGACAAAGGGAACAAGTTATTACGGCAAACGCCCCAAGTAACCGTGCTTTAAGTGAACTCTCCCTCACAGCTCTCACCACCACGTGGGACACCCCAACACCTGACGAGCTCTAACGTGTGCCAGACAGGCCTGACCTCACCACGGGTCCAGGCAGAGCTCCTCCCGTTTGCCCTGACACTCTGACGCTGTCAAAGGGAAGACAAACGGATGAGTATTTGGAACGGATGAGTTTGCTTGAGGAGGAAGCTGTACTACAGTTCATCCAGGTACAGCAGCCTTTGAAAGGCCGCACTTCCACTTCTTGACCTCAAGCTCATCAACAGGAGATACCGCACCGATCAAGCTAATTGGAGAAATATTTTAGCTGCTGCTCTGTCCTAGCTTACGAGCGCCTGGTGACCTCCTGAGGGACAAGTTCAGGTCAATTGAAAGAAGCTGGCAGACACTGAGGGTGGAGTAAGAAGCGCAAGAAACTCACGCCTCCACCTCCAAAGGGAGCCCTTCCTCCAGGTCCTACAGCTCTTTCTTTGTGTTCACGAAACCAGGGCCAGGCCTCGGCCACCTCCCCTGTGAGAAGCCTCTCACCCATACGGAAATTCTTTTCAAAGAAACAGCTCTAGCCCCCTTCGCAGACCCAAACAGAAGGACTTGGATGACGCACATTCTCATTTCTTTCAGCACTGGAACCTCTTCCATATTAACCAGCCATCAGCATTTCTCTCCGCTTTGACTCTAGCTGGCCGTTTGCCTTGCTCTGTTCTTCTTTGCATGGTGTAGCCTGCTCTAGGGGAGAAGAGAAAGTGGAAGTCAGCTTTCCCAAAGCTCTGAGGAGACATACCACCCGTGTGGCGCTGCTTACGTCAGTGCATCACCCATCTCCAACGTGCCCTCTGTGCAAAGGAGGTGTTTAACAGAGCAATTCAAAGGCAGCAGGGGTTATTTCAGCTGAAGAACCCAGACACTTGACATCATTTCAGCCATATGAGCATACAGAGCCCTTTGCATTCGCACCGAGTCCCAACATCACCTCGTGTATTGGCACACACATACGCACGCACAGAGGAACGCCAAAACGCACGCTCTGCTAGACAACAACACACGAACAGGGTCCCACAAAAGCCAGGCCGGGGCCTTTTCATTTTGATGGTGAAAAGCAGGTAACATTCGCGCTCTCTCTCCCCCCAACACCGTTCCTGCTTACTCACTGTTATTCCCTGTGATGGGACAGAAGACAGAAGAATCCCGGGCTTGGAAAAAGCAGGGCTCTTCTGCGAGACCTTTGCCAGATTTTCTGCAGCAAGACATTCTCCAGATTGGCTTTTGGGCCTCTGTGGGGAGAGAAAACATCCACGATGCGTACTACGTTAGGAATTTTTAACAGGACCGCCCAGTATCGCTACGATGCTTACAAAGTCACCTGTCAAGTTACAGGTCTGTAAATACACAAACAAAACAAAAAAAAACATTCACGATGAACGATGCAGCTAACGACGTGACTGCTCGACAGGCACTGAAGCCGGGTGAAAAACAAGGATCATGCCAAGCCTTCACCCAAAGAGAATCAAACCAAGAGATGGAAGCGACTTCCCAAGCATCACGTACATCGACATCGCTCTGAGTTGCAAAAGCGGACGTAAGGGTGTGGGACATCAATGGAACAGCGAGATGCTGGCTGAGATATCTGCACGCCCTTACCCGCAGTCCTCCAGCTGCACCGCTGCGCTCCTTGAGACAACAAACATCGGCCGCCCCTTACACCGAACCCCCAGGCTCAGGACACGGCCGGAATCACGTGCTGTCCTACCACGCTTTGTCACATCAGGGGTTCTGTCAACACCAGCCACTTTTCAACAAGTGAAACGCGTCACCTGCGTTCTCCCCTCATCCTCCCCAGTCAGCCCACCGAGTCACAGCACCGGCTACCACGTTTCACAGCTACACACACCCACTGCCACGCCGCTGCAGTTTCCAGCCTTCTCCTGTGCAAACTCCATATTCCTCCCTAGCGCCAGCACCTCACCATCAGCCCCCTTCTCTCTCCCCCTCACCGACAGACGCCAAGAGTCAGTCACGAAAAGAAACGAAGTGCATCAAGGCCACGGGTTCATACTCCAAGTTTCTTGAAAGATGCCCTTATTGTGACTGCACTCCGGAGTTTCCGTTTCAGTCAGAGGAATTCAAGGCATCGCTTTTCAAACCTCTATGTGTCCTCTGAGTCCCACACAGCGCAGGATTCACTGTGAAGCACCAGGTCACCAAAAGGTACCTCGCCTCTCCACCCATCGACTCAGCTGGAGACAGAGCTCCCTCTGCTTAGGAACGTTACGGGCATTTTCTCACCCCAAGGTGCCCACCACAAGGCTTCCACCGTCGAAATGGGCTCGGCCAAGAACAGCCCGAAGCCTCCTGCCTGCTCCCTTCGGGTACTTTAAGTCACCCCGTTGCGATTCCGATGGCAGAATTCACAGAATAATTATAATAACAATAAAAACTTAACTAGCGCTAACCAGAACAGTCACGGGACCTGGAAAGGCTCCTGCTGAGAACTCAGCCAGCAAGGAGCGGTAAATAGCGAGAAACAGGAACGCATCCATCAATAACGCCGTGCCCGCCCGGATTTACACAAACAGAGCCGCTCTGGGAACCCCAAACCCCGGGAACGGCGGCTCCCTCGGCCGAAAGCCAAACCCGTGCCAGTCCCACCCGAAGAGCGCGCAAGAACCGGGCCCTGGAAGCACCGAGGGCGCGACCAGAGGCCTCGTTCGCCTCTGACTCATTTACCCAAGCGACCGTCAATCCGCGCAGTAACGGTGCCGGAGCGGCAGCATCCCGGCGGGAAGCGGGACCGGGCCGCCGCTCGGGGCCCCGGCTGGCACAGACCCCGCTCCCCGCTCCGGAGCGACAGCCCGCCTGCCCCCTCGGCCCCCGGGCTCCGCTCGCGGCTCCTCTCAATTCCCGGGGAGCCGGGAGCCCCGCGAGGCGGAGCGGGGAGCGATGGAGCGCGGCGGCCGCTCGGGAGCGGCGCGGGAAGGGGAGGAGTGGTCTCCGGCAGAGGCGGCGGCTAGAGCGGCACCAGCACCGCTCCCTCCTCGGTTACCTTAGTGGTTTCCGGCGCCGCTCCGTGCTGCTGGCTCGCACTCTGTCGTTCTCGGCGCCGCAGCCAATGAGAGCCGGAAGCGGGGAGATGCAAACGAGCCGGCCAGACAACCAATGGGACCGGGAGGGGTCGGGAAAAGCAGTGCCGGCTCTCAGTGCTGCCGCCCCGTGGGCGCACCGCGGTATTGCAGTCCGGGTGTCACCCGGGAGCCGAACTGCCCCCCCACACGCGCACACACACGCCCGGAGCTCTCTGCTGCCGCCCTGTGGTCCAAAATCGGTACTGCATCTCGGACGCTGCCGCTCGGTTCCTCTCCTTTCCCTTCGGCTCCTCTCGGTTTAATTGGGCACCTCTGAGCTCCTCTCGCCTCAACACGGCTCGTCTTTGCTCCTTCCGGCCCGGCTCGGCGCCGCTCGGCTATTCTCGGCGCCTCTTGGCTACTCCACACGACTCGACTTGGGTCGGGTCGGCTTCACTCGGCTCGGTTACGAACCGAGAGTAACGGAGAGCAGACGCGCGGAGGCGGGAGTAGCCGAGAGGAGTCGACAAATGCCGAGGAAAACCGAGCAGAAGCGAGAAATACCGTCCGGCGACGAGGAATGCCGAGGAATGCCGAGCGGAACCGAGAAATACCGAGCGGAGATGAGAAATGCCGAGAATCCCCGAGCGGAGCCGAGAAATGCCGAGAATCCCGGAGCGGAACCGAGAAATGCCGAGAATCCCGGAGCGGAACCGAGAAATGCCGAGAGTAACCGAGCGGAGCCGAGAAATGCCGAGAGTAACCGAGCGGAGCCGAGAAATGCCGAGAGTAACCGAGCGGAGCCGAGAAATGCCGAGAGTAACCGAGCGGAGCCGAGAACTGCCGAGCAGAAACGGAAACTGCCGAGATAAGCCGACTGGAGCCGAGAAATGCCGAGCGGATCCGAAAAATGGCGAGAATCGTCGCTCTGTCCTGTGGACTTGCGCTTTATGATTTCCGGCGGCGCTCCGTTCAGCTGGCTCGCTCTCCATGATTTCCGGCGATGCCCTGTACTGCGGGCTCTCAGTCTATGGTTTCCGGCGACGCTCCGTGCTGCTGGCTCGCACTCTATCATTCTCGGCGCCGCAGCCAATGAGAACCGGAGGCGGGGAGATGCAAACGAGCCGGCGAGACAGCCAATGGGACCGGGAGGGGGGCGGAGAGATGCAAATGACTCGCCGCGAGCCAAGGATGCCGGAGATGCCAATGAGGCTCCTCTCGGCCCGGCACCTCTCGGTTCCATTCGGCATCTCTCGGCTCCATTCGTAAACTCGTATCTCGGATCGGCTACTCTCGGCTAATCGCCGCTCCCGTCCGCTCGCTTCGGCTCCATTCAGCTCCCCTCGGCTCGATTCGTAAACTCTCGGCACCATTCCACTGAGCTCGGTACCGCTCGGCTATTCATCGGCACCGCACAGCTACTCTCGGCGCCTCTCGGCCCCGCACGGCCCCGCTCGGCCCCGCTCGGCTATTCCCGGCTCCGCTCGGCTATTCTCCATGGCTCGGATTGCGTCGGGTCGGCTTCGCTTGGCTCGGTTACGAGCCGAGATTAAGAGTCGAGACGCGCGGAGGCGGAAGCAGCCGAGAGCAGCCGAGAATTGCCGAGAGAAGCCGAAGAGAGCCGACAAATGCCGAGCGAAGCCGAGAAATGCCGAAGGAAACGGAGAGGAGCCGAGCGGCAGCGCTCGGGCTGCAGTGCCGACTTTCGGCCACACGGCGGCAGCAGAGAGCTCTGAGGGGGGGGAATCACCGCCCCCGCGCGACACCCGGGCTGCAGTACGGCGGTGTGGCCACACGGCGGCAGCACTTGGACCCCGCGCCGCTTGCCCCGCGCTCCCCCTTTCCCCACGCTGCAAAACAAGAGCAGCTGCATTGGCCGCGGCAGCAGAAAAATCAGCCTCGCTCACACAACTCTGACCCCGCTACTGCGCTTTGGAGACACGGAACTGGAAACCGTGCCTTCGCTCACACCGACCCTGACCGTGACGCTGCGACTTCGGTCCCGTTCCGTGCAACACCGACGCTCCCGGCCTCACGGACAGAGCCCATCGAACAGCGCTGCCCCAACATTCAGCTGGAGCTGCAGGCTCTGCTCTTCAGCAATAAGGTTACATTCCAGACCTGTTTAGAGCCACCAGACCTCACTCACCTTCATCAGGCAACTGCTCTCCTAACAAAAGCTGAGAGACACAGGCTGCATTTCCAGAGGAAGGCCAGCTTTCTCCTAATGCATGGCTCCCAGAACACATTCTTTGTATCATGCAAGCTGTCCCGACCAAGAGGACTTTGCCTTTTGAAATATGTGAAGACTACCAAGGGAAAACTGACCTGATCCAGGAAAATGCACGGAATTCAAATCCAACAGGAGTGGATATGCAAAGTGGCACACGATGCACTGACAGCAAGAATGTTTTCCTGCCGAACATCCCCTCACTGTCGTGACCCACCAAACTCCTCCAGCGGGCACCAAGCCCCTTAAAGTCAATTGACTGCCAATACACAAAAGCAGGCTGCTAAATCGGGGCCTGCATTTCAAAACACAGCAGTCCCAGTGCCAGGTTCGAGCTAACAGTGTGTTCACAGCAGTTCCTGAATGGCCTCTCTCTTGCTTCTTGGTTTCTTTTTAAACATCAAAAACATAAAACACATAGAGCACATGGCAACCGATCTAAAGCTTCAGAAACAGAGCCATTTATCAATGGAAAGAGAGCTATTTCTGGAGAGGGCAAAGGAATGCAGAGTGTTTCTGAAGCCTTCTCTACACTTCTGCTTCCAAAAAGAATGAATGGTCCAATACCATGATTTATGCACTGCCTTTCCTCCTTCTGCTTCAGGCACTTTTCTAAGCAATATCATGAATATGCAGTTAACTCTCAGAGCAAGAACAGAGACTAGCAATTCTACTGTGCTAATACTTTTTATTTGAATACCTGATATTAGGGTACGGGCTGTCAAGATCGGGTTTTTTGTGACCTTCCCCATCTACAAAGATCCATAAGCATTCTTGCCATGCTGCAGAGCTGAGAAAAACTGCAAGGTGAGAAGAGAAGTAATTGAACTCAATATGATTGTAAATGTTTAGGAGCAGATGAAGTTTTGACGGTTGTGCTTTCCAAGACAGCAGGTTGAGAATGATCTTTTCTGTGATGACTCAGCCTGCTTCTAGGGGTCATGTGTTCATTTTGGTTTTCCAGCCTTGAGTGTAAACTGGGACAGACTAAGCTACTAGCTGAGCTTAAATGACAGGGAAAATTTAAAAATTATCTTTCAACTCTTCAAACTTGCTCTGTTGAGGTTCTTCTGGCTAGGAGCTTTTATGCCTGCATAATCTTTCTGATGTCTCATGTAAAATTAGAAATGTGTGTGGTAGCAGGGAACAAAATTAAGTTGTTAATTTACTCACGTCATTTTGAGGCCAGATAGTACAGGAAAAATGAACAGGATGTGTTAGTGGGTGTTTACACCACGATTCTTCCTGCCACTGGATGGCAATGTTTGACCAGAAAAACCCTGACCAACTAGTAGGAAATAATAAACCAGAAAACTGATACCCCCTTTTATAGGTAGAGAAGGTACACTTCATCCTTTGGGTATATGGCTTTCTGGAATCTGAAGAGGAAGAAAATATTAGATGGTATTAAGCCACATTTCTTTATTTTTATTATTCTAGTAGTGCTTAGGAACCTCTTAGTCGCTGAACTTCAGTTAGATGCTGTAGAAAACATGTAAATCACTTCATGCCTACAATAATTCAATAACTTCCACTGTAGTGAAGCTCTTTTAAGAAGAGCCTTCTTTTAGAATTATGGATATTCAACTCCAAATCTGAACAGGCATTTTTTTCAGTGAAGTATATATTTTAAAATGTACTGAACTGTAAAAATGAAGCAAAGGTTTGTAAATTACATCGCCTGTGATGTAACTGCATACCAGCACATTAATTCTGATGGTGAAGATGATGTTGGTGAGGTGCTTTGTTACTGTTAGAATGAAATTGACATGAGACACTTGAAATGCCTATGGCTGCTCTGTTCAATTGCAAGCAGCTCTGTACGTTGCACTTTGTAAGTCAGGTAGTGATTCAGTCAGCTATGGGAACTGGAAAATGAATGATATTATAACTAGATGAGAGCTTATTTCACAGCTTTTTGTTGAACTAATAAGCCTAGGTAAAGCAGTAATGTTGTCTTGTAGGCACTTACACATTATGCCCTGTATGAGAACGGTATACTTGTTACACTTTGACCGCAGTTGCTTTACTTTAAGTGCTAGTTGCAGATGATTCTCTGTGAGCTTAGCAATACAGAAAGCACCAATCTCTGCACTCACTTTACCGTATCTGACTGATTTGGTCATTAGTGTATATGAATTTTGCTAAAGTGAATATTTAGGCTTCAAATCACACAGGTGCATTAAATCCTACAACGCTCTTCTATGTCGCGCAAGGTATGATTAATTTATTGAGTGAAACATATGAGTTAATAGAATTATTCTTGCTTAAAGTTTGAATGTCTGATTCATGGCTAGGACTTGGAACGTGTTTCATTGGGCAAGATGAAGGGACCATTTGATACTGTATTTCGAGCAGGGCCTAGTAGCAAATGGCTATGAAAGAATGTAAGTATTAGGTAAACAAGATACAGAGGTCTCCTCTTGTGAAAGACTTCTTCCACAAGTCTTGTGGAGAGGAGTTCCACAGATCTATTATGTGTTGTGTAATTTCTTCATTTCATTCAGGATTTGGATCTACTGTGGTGTAGAAAAACATGTCAGAACCTTAGAAAAGCTCTCAGTCTTTGTAGTCCTGCTCTGCCATCAGCCAGAAATTCTATGCAGTTTGTGCCAAGTCAGTAATTGCTTGGAAACCCATTTTGTTTGGTCAGTATGGAAGGAAAAAGTAGATTGTAATGGGGACAGGATGAAAAGGTCTGTTTTGCTGTCTGGACCAATGCTTATTTCCATGATAAACTTGAGGAGGCTGCACATGAAGGAAGAGGTAAGTGTTAAGAGGGCACACAACTAACTGGCTGAATAGATTTAGAGGTTGATTCATAATTACTTTAACCGGCCATTTTTCTAAAGAGAAGACCTGTTTCCCAGCGCTCTAAGCATAGACCTAGTGATTAAATCCATGTGGTTTATTTCCAAAGATGAAATGCTGGCCATGCAACCTGGCTTAGAAAGATGGAAGACCTGGTATCCTGCCTCAGGAAGTCACTCGCTGTTATATACACACGTGCTGTGGAAGTACCAGTCCTGGCAGTCACAGTGCATTGTTGCATGCAAAGCAGAATGCAAATCATGGATCTGGTGTTGCTTAGCTTCCACATAAAGCACTAAAAACTTTGTTCTGCATTAAAATCCTTATTGTCTAATTAATTTAAGGCAAATCTCGTCTTAGTCAAGGACAGAATTCCTTTCACCCTTAAAGTAAATACTCGAAAGGGTTTAGGATTTATACTGCAGTTTAAAAGCATTGAAAGCTTTACTTTTTCAAGATTTTTTCCTCCTCTTTTAACCATATATAAACTCTACCTGTATAGTTATAAACTTTGAGTTATGGCAGAAGTATGAGTGGGGAGAGGTGCTGCAATGGGAAGTTTGGAAATGGTGTTACAGAAATTCCAAGGTGTGGTTCTGAGCCGTGCTGGTGTACTGCATAGATGATTGAAAATGAGGAATCTTGCTTCATCTGTCTCTTTCTGCTGGCTGCATTTACTTTTGTCAAATGATCTAGAATGTAACAGGGAGCAAGATGTGCTGCCATTCTACTTTTTTTCTTTCTTTTTAGAATCATAGAATCATGAGGTTGGAAGAGACCTCTGAGATCATTGAGTCCAACCGTGCCTGTCTTGCTGCTATCCTAACAGGTTCAGTTAGTGACAGTAGTCGCTGAAGGAAGGAAACTATCTCAGTGTGAAAGGAGATGACTTAAGAGTCCATAAAAGGACAGAGGCTATGGAGATCATAAACTGATGGGCTAGAGGGCAATATCTATGTGAGAAATCTGTAATTTATGAGTCTTTAAAGTGTAATGTACTTAGTTGCCATAGAGAAACAGATATGAAAGATTTAAAAAGATCATTCTGCAGCCATTGTTTTTTCAAAAATCTCCAGACAGCAAAACTTGACAGCCTTACCCAATCTGTCTGGATTAACTGTCTAAGCCTTTGTATGCACAAAATTACCTGTTATAGACATTAAAAAACAGTCCATCTCTCTGGGAGGCCAAAAGACACTTGCAGATAAACAGTGGGCTCTTTCTTTGATATTTTGAATCTTGTGGCATCTTATTCCTGAATTTTACCTACAAACATAACATTCATTTTCAGATATATTTATCATTGAATACTTTCAAGTCTTGAGAGTTGGCAGAGTGCACATCCTCTGCCTCGTCTTTGACTGCTTGGAGTATATTTGATACTTGATAATCTCTGCTTCCCATACTGTTTCTCAGAAGTCAAGCTTGCTCTCCTTCAGCTGGACAACATCCAAACACTTTTGTCTGATGTTTATGCACTATAAAAATATGTTTCTTTGAATAAATTCTCACTTAGCTCATACTTCTGAGAAGGGCCAGACTTGTAAGGCATTTGTAACAGCTTGCAGACTGATTTCTGAGGTTGCGTTCTAACAGTGTTCAGTGTTCTGTAGAGCACTGATAAACCGATGTTCTCATTTAAAGCTCAATTGGCTATTTCTATCTTCTGGTGCCATTTACAGTACAGCAGAATCCAGAACAGCTGTGGGCTTACAGCAAGAATTGATAGAGGAATGGGGCACCAGAGCCATCATGTGCAGTCTTTTTCTTTCCCAAGCACACTGCCTCTTCAGCACTTCTAGCTGTATTTTCCTTTAGAAGAGGTATCTGTACAGAGCTGCATTGGTAAACACACCTCATCACCAGCAAGTTAAATTTTCTTTGTCTATTGTTTTTCTTTTCTTTCTGCAAATTGCTTTTCCGACATAGTTTTCCTCAATCCTGATGGTAGCATAAATGTTTGGTAATACATAACCTGATGTTGTCTGGCAGAGATGTCACCCAGTTGGATAAAAATATTCTCAGTATCTGGAGCATTTGGTTCAGATTTAGACATTGTTTCTTTCTCTAAAACAGAAATATTTTTTCTTTCATTCAAACAAACTGCAGATTCCCCCTGCCCTCCCTCCCCATAATAGAATGTTGAAGACTGCTCTAGTGGAGGAAAAAAAATTTTGTCATCAGATCTAAACGTGGAAAGAGAGCAAGGTGCCAAGAGTGGTTGTGATCCCTAAGCTGGGATCCACAGTGAACTTCTGTAGAAGTAACAGTACAAGGGTAGGAACAGCAGTGGAGACAACTCCACATAAAATTGATTCAAGTTGGTGGTGAAAACAGAGGAATGAAACAAGTGCTAAATAAAATGAATCAACATGTTACCTGTCTTCTAAGAGTAATAAATAGTAGAAAATGCTCTGTAAGCTTTAGATGGTTCAATGTTTTCCATTGCAAGTTAGTTGCGTAGTCTTTGGCAGGGAAAAAAAGTTGAAGCTGCAGTATCTGTCTTCTGTTGAGGGAAATGTATTATTTTGTCAACATAAAGTAGTTGTACCACTGCATTCATGGAGAAATTACAGCATCTTAGTGGTTTGGTGCAAGGACCTGTAGTTCCTTTAGAAAGCTGCCTTAATCCCAGGGCCTTTTCACATCCTTGCAGTAATCTTCTCAAATATAGCTGAATTATAAGTCTCAATAGAGACAGGGAGGTTTGGACAGCTAAATTATCTTACAATTCCATCTGTGCTGAGCAGGTCCCAAAGTATGTGTGCCAGGGGCTGCTTTTGTTTGCCTCTATCAGCTCTTGCATAGTTAAGGAGACATGGAGCAAGGAACAAAAAGAAAGGCAAGGACAAGTGTTACACTCTTTATTTGCTACCTGCTGTAACACCAAGGTGACATTTGTGTTTGAAATCACAGGTGTTAGGAACAGGAAAAGACCAGAAGATGAAGAGGTATAGCATGAAAGATAGTAACACTGAACTTGTGATTTGTCTTTCTTTTAAGACGATTTTTAAGTGATTGACAGATACTGTACCTAGAAACGTTCTCATGTTAAGCCACATACATCTACTTCTGTATGTTTTGCAGCTCAAATGTACTTAGTAAAATATCAGAGGTTTGTTGATGGTCTTTTTTTTTTTACTTGTTGGGAAATTAGGTCCCTTTCTATTTCCATTTAAAATTTGCTTGCATTCATACTGCAGAGAAACTTTTGAAGACATTTCAATAAGATGTTCAAAAGTTACTGCAATGATGAAGCAAGGAAAGGAAGACTGCTTCTGAAGTTCTAATTATAGTTTTGCTAATGGAATTAATTTGAATTATTTTAATCTATTTGTGCCCATGCAGATCGAAGTGCTACGGTGTATTATAGAATGTTGATCTGTGTAGATGCTGCTAGCAGGGCTATGGAGTGTCAGTTTAAAGGTCAGGTTACCTGCTGCCTGTATGGGTCCCTTCTTTGGTGTCAAGGTGTCATGGAGACACGGAGATCTTTTTATTTTCCTTTTCTTCTTTACATAAGCTATAACTGCAATTTGGCTACAAAAATGGCTACTCTCAGAGGAGTCGGGAACATCTATCTTGTTAGTATGAGCAACAGTACAGGCTTCTGACCTGGGGAAATATTGTTAATATGGGTAAGAAAGGTACCACGCTTCATGGTCAGGTACCATGAAGGGGAAGTTTTGAACAGCTCATCATGTGCATACTAGTGTTGGTGTTTCTGCTGAAGTGTGATGTAACAGCCGTAGGCTGCTTCTCCAGACCTGAGCATCTTTTTTAGGGCTATTCATCATAAAAAAACATGCATGTGTACCATGGATTCTGTCAAACCATCACTTTCTACCTCTGAATAGTTGTAAAGACTTCATAATTGGGGAAAGTAGCTGCTTCCCCTTCCTCTCTTCATTTTTTTTTTTAAAGGACAGAATTTACTTATTCTGAACTCTGTTCCCAAAGAGGAAAAAAACTTTTTTAAAGAAGCCTTCCTAAGCAAAGTCTCAATTTGTTTAATTTCAATCAAGCAAAAAAGACTGAAGAATTTACTAAACAGGTGACTGAATCGTTAGAATGGAAATATTTAATTATGAAATCTCTGTAGATATCACTACTTGCTGTTCCCATAGTATTTATATCACAGCTGCGTAGTGAGGATTTACTGACGTCACAAATAATCTGAAACTAGTAATCTGTGAATACCAAATACAGGCTCTATGTATGCATGGAAAAATCTGATGGGAGGATTCTGTGAAAATTTTGTATTTCTTTGATCAGCTTCTTAGCTGCATTACTCCTTGTTTGGCTGAAGACTGTATTTGCTCCTGATCTTGACTGGTGTAGTGGGAACACAGTTTCATTTCCTTTAAGTGTAAACTGAGAAACATTGACTAAGGCTTTTTGGAGTATCAGTATGAATGTGAAAATCTATTAACTCCAACACCACCACTAAGTGTATTGTGAACATAAGAGTCTTCTTTAAAAGTTGAAACCATAGCAATGCAACAAGATGTCTCCTGAAAAGTTTTGTCTCTCTTAAAGTAGATTCTTTAACTATAAAGGTGTATGCAACTCATAATGTTTTGTTTATTTATTATCAAATATTATTGGTTGTATTGTTCATACCACATCAAGTGTTTATTTCTGATATGTGTTTGTGAACTTATTCTACTATGTGAACTTATTTTGTGGAGATGAGATAATTTATCTTGGGAATAGCTAAACGAAGCAAATTCCCAAGAGCAACCAAATCATTGTGTCTAATAATGAGCCTGAGGCTGAAAAATACTGGCAATGTAATTTGACTATCAATCACTGTCATCTCTGGAGTGTGTGAAGCTTATGGCAGCTGCAAGAACAGCTGTAACCCAGGTCTATTGTCTTTGTGACCATCCCTTACATTTCTGAAGCCTATTAATGGCATTTTTAGGGCTTTAAAACTGGATGGCAGTAATATAAATCTGAATATTCTAAATGACATTGGCTCATTAGGCAGTGCTTTCTACAATAATATCTAATTTCTGAGAGTTCGTTTGGCAAAAGAAAAAGACATTTGAAATTGTACAAGTGTTACAGCTTTACAAATGCAAGCAGCGTTTTCCCATTTAGCACAAAGAGAGAGGAAAACACTCAACAGATGTATCTAATTGCTCCTTCTTTTCCATGTACTTTATTCCTTCCAAATGCCTGAGGGAAGACTTATGCAAGGATGAGGCAAATAGAATATTGCCTGGCACAGAGATCAGGCGCAGAGAAGGATCTGTGTATTCCATAGCGAGATAAGGAAGGCTTATAGTTTTCTGTCTGTTTACCTGCTTCCATTAATAGCAGTATATTGCTTTAGAGAACAGCACAGTATGGACAGCATTGGCTAACAGTGCATATTGTAAATTTATTTTCTTTTTTCTTAAGTAAATATTTCTGGCTCAGAAAATTTAAGAACCTACTGGGTATCAAAGGCTTTTTACTAGCATGTAGCTCCTTTTATGTTTATCTGTTCCACCATACTGCTCTCTGTGATAACAAAATATTCTATTACACAATAATGTATGGTTTGGGCTGAAAGTAAAATTCTGCTAGTGTTATAAGCATTAAAGAAGTTCAACAAGGTTGCGTTTGTAACTGAGGTAAAGAGAAAGTAGTGATGCTTTGGGATTTTCCGTCACTAACTTGTTGATATCTCCTACTGCATCATTTTCTTCAATAGAATCTTTCTGAAAACTGATCAGAGATGCATGGCATATCTGATGATTTGTATAATACAATTAAGGTGAGAGGATTACAGTTTTTTAGTACTTGCATCTACTGAAAGACATTAGTAAGCCAATCGTATGCGGGTAAGATCACCCATGTGATGAAGTTTTGTTCTCACACCTTCCACCATCAAGATTACTTTGGTTGCATAATGTTTATGTTGTATTTCACACATTTGTCAAAACAACAGCTGTCATATGTCCTCTAATGTTATGGATATTCAAATGCAGCATAATAGTTTAGGTCTTCTGTAATTATTCTAGCTTATGCAACGATTATGAATAGAATTCAGAGCTATGGTTTAGTACTTAGTCTTCTAAATTTAGTATTGAGCAAACAAATGGATTTTTAAGGGACCTAGCTTTCAGAACTCAGATATTGAACTTCACATGACAGCAACCAAGTAACTCTAGTAAAGATCTAATAACATATGAACATAAATATACATATGTTACATCTAACAGAGAGACATAGCATATATATGATAGAGTTTAGCTGAGCAGCTAGTCTAGATAATCATACCAATGACATGAGGGTAGCTGCAGCTGGTTTTGGTACTTCAGAGGATGGTTGGCTCTCTGAGATGTGGGATCTGGAGCAGTTGACATGTATACTGCAGTCATTGAGTAATATCTGAACAGAAGTGCAAATGGATTAGTGTGTAATATTGTGTAAAGTGCTTCCATCTATCATCATCATTGTAAGTCGTGGGAAGAGAACTCATGAGACAATAAGTAAAAGGCTGGAAAATTGTTCCAGGAAGATTTCAGTGAAGTCATCTGAGTCCCAGCAAATCTCCAGATTCTTGAAGGAACTAATAAACATGTAAAGGAGAGCAAATTCCAACAGACATACGTATTTTTAATATTTGGACAAGTTAGGCCTTAAGTAATAGGGAACTGTGGGTGTTAACAGATACCTGTGAAAGGGAGGGAATTTATAAGAATGTCTATACGCACAGGCTGTGTGGATAATTCTGATGAAGCAATGTCTGTAATATTTACTTGAAGTTTATACTGTAAGACATTATAAGTAACAGTGAAAATGGCTAAGGTGTAGGACAGCTGGTTTCTGTTTGTATGCTGTAATGCTTGTTTCTGTTTTCCCGTTTATAAACAAAAGGAATTATGTTTGGCAGTCTTGTGGACTGGTTGGATATGAGCACCTGGAAAATACAATGGAAAAGATAAATTCTCCCCCCTCACTTACTTTCTTTCAAATATATTCTTTCTGCTACTTGACATTCTGATCTCTCTTCTTCCTCATCACTAAAAGCTTGCATTCCTTTCTCCCCTGCCCTTCTGTTTTTCTTACAATGGAAAGGCAAATTCAAAATGGCCTGCAGAGTATAGCAACCTATAGCGATGCTCTTTCCCATTTCTTTATGTTTTTTTGTAATCATTTTCCTTCACATTCAATGTTTTAAAAATGAACTGAGAGGCACCTAATTGGACCAAATTATTGGGTTCTGTGGGGATGTAACTGGTTGGTGTATATGGTGTCTGTTACACTGGAGGTCAGACAGGTCTTAAACTGTGTGCTTTTCATAGAATAAATAAGTAAATTACATCTATTTAACAGAAGATGTTTGGGAATGTTTCTCTTTGCAATCATGCTGTGTTGCGAACCAATATGTTAAAATATCTGTCATCTTCCTGTTGCAGGAGAAGGATTTTAATTTTACTTACTTGATTACTTTCTTTAAAGAGAGTCATTTATGTCAATATCACAACAATATTATTAAGTCAAATTAGATTTGCAACATTTCCAATCATTTAACTTCAGTAGACGAATAAAGCAGCAGGAAATGATATTCCAATAGCTGGCTTCTTGCAGTTTTGCATTAAAACTTAATGAACTGATCCTCTTTCTGAGTGTTTTGTTTTGCCTTAGATTAGACTAATGTTGAACCAGAACTGGATTCCATCAGCAGTTTCTCACTCCCCCTGATCTTTTTTTAGGAGACACTGATCTTGGAAGTATTTGGGAAAGGTTGTTATTTGGGATGAAGGGGCATAAATTAGTGGACTTATCGGAGCTTGGATAGAATACATTACCTCTGAATCTTCTCCTTTATATTTGGGTATGATAGTGATGTTTATATCTGTCTGAACAGTAAGGCTCTTGCCTACCTCAAGGAAAGTTTGCTGCATTCTGCTTTTATTGTCATTTGCAGTGAAACCAGTAAAATTCCACCTCACGCAGGAGGAAAAATTGGGCTGTAAGTGATGACTGGGTAGGGTGGTGTGGTTAATAATGGCTTTGAATTTCCAAAAATGAAACTGTCAATGTCAAGAGTAGTAGTGAGATCATTTGTGTCCTTCATCTGATGCTGAATGGAGATTTTCCTGTCTTTCAGCTGACAGACAGTTATATTTGGAGACCTGCTTGGAAAGGAACTGAATAAGATCTTGGGAATTCTGCAACATTTGATTAAAATCTGACAGCTGGCTGATAAGGTAAGTAATGACATGTTCCAAAAGTGTGCCTGCCAAAGGGTGCCTTTGTGTGATGATGCATGTTCTGTACAACATACATCACATGTTGAATGAACCTCTGGGATACCAGTTTGGCAGATGTGAGAGGTGTCAGTGCTGCTTGATGACTTGTGGTGTCTGACTGTTCCAAGCTATTTTTTCATGCAATGCAGTGCTTGGTAGTGAAGCCTGTATCAGGAGGCTGTTGTTTTGATTACTGTCCCTCTATGCTGTCACAGTGTTGTTGACATAGTTGTTTATAAGGCTGTGTTATGGGCGTATGCTTGCCGTTGCTCCTCGTAAGGCTTGCATTTGAGGCTTATCACCATCTTGATCACCCTCCTCTGGACACACTGTGGTAGTTCCCCGTCCTTGTTATATTAAGGCGCTCAAAACTGCACACTGTACTTGAGGTCCGGCTGCACCACAGCGATGTAGAGTGGGACAATCAGTTCCTTTAACTGGCTATCTATGCTGTACTTGATGTACCCCGGGACATGATTGGCCCTTTTGGCTGCCACTGTTGATTAATATTCAACTTGCCATCAAACCAACCCCTCAGATTTCTTTCCATGGGGCTGTTCTCCAGCCTCTTGCCCTCTATTTGTATATATAACCAGGATTACCTTGTCCTAGGTGAAGAATCCAGCAATTGCTCTTGTAACATTTCATATAGTAGGCGATTGCCCAGATCTGTAGTCTATCCAGATCTCTCTGTAAGGCCTCTCTGCTGTCAAAGGAGCATCCTATTTTAATGTCATTGACAAACTTCTTTCATGTACATTTTATTCCTGCATCCAGATCATTTATAAAAACATTAAAGAGACCATTGACCCTAAAATCAAGTCCCCACTGGTGACTGGCTGCCAGACTGAGGTAACCTCACTTACTAAAACCCTTTGAGCCTGACCTGCCAGCCAGTTGCTCATCCAATGTGTTATAGACTTTTCTAGACATATGCTGGGCATTTTGTCCAGAAGGCAATTAGGAGAGACAGTATCAAAAGCTCTAGTGAAACTTGAAAATCCCATATATCCGTGCTTCCCTTGGTGGGGTATGTGGGTGACCGTGTCATAAAAGGAAATTAAGTTGTTTAAGCAGGACTTTCCCCTTGTGAACCAGTGCTGGTGATGACTATTGGCTGTGTTGTCTCTCAAGTGTTTTTGAACAATGCCCGGGATAACCTTCTCCATAATTTTACTGAAGTGAGACTGACAGGTCTGTAGTTACCAGGGTCTTCCTTCTTTCCATTCCTGAAAACTGGGACATCTGTCATCTTCGAGTTTACTCGGATCTCTCCATACAAACTATATGAAATAGTGCTGTGTTCTTGGACATTTTTCTTTTGTGGGATAGAGGCCATTTCACTGTTTTTTCTCCCACCTGTGTACTCCACTGCATATAATTCCTTTGTTGCCAGTTAAGGCAGTTTTTAATTGCCTTGTGATTCCTGATCAGGACAGAAGGACGTCCCTAATGATATAAATCTGTTGCAAGGAAGGAGGAAGGTGTTTTCCTTTGTATGAGGTTCCAATTCTGATTTCTATTGTACTTGCCTAATATTTGGAGAGACAAGATGCAGGTGTGCCAGCATAATGCCAAGAGTCACAAATGAAAGCTCACAAAGTTCTTTTTTTGGATTTGATAGTAGAGGGAAAAATAATTAAAAATTAAGAGCTGTGCTGTAGGCAACAAGACAGTTACTCAGTACCTATCACGAGCACTGGTAAGAGAGGTGTTCCTTTTTTCAGTTGAATTCCTGATGAGGCTGTGGCTGCCAGTCATGTTCAAGCGCAGTCAACTGATATGAGCAAGTTCTACACTCTGATTATGACAGAGAGAGACATGCTAGCAAGGAATGCATCACTGTCAGGAATCAGCAAAGTGATGCAGAAAATCAGACCCTCTTGCTAGAAAGAATAAAAAGCACTGCCTATAGAACGCATTATTTGCAATATAGAACAGGAAAAGCCTTTGGAATGCATCATGTTCCATCTGTTGCATCCGAACTCTTTACTGGCATTCTGCAATGTCTGAATGGCATGTCCTTTCTTATAACAAACACTATAGTTCTGGGGAAAATGAAAAGAACACTTTGCTGAACCAGCAGAGAGAAGCTGTTTAAGACTTTTTCTTTCTGAAAAAGCAAGCAGTGGACAAACTGATTTAAAAATTGTGGAATTTCTGTATATGAGATAACATTTTATTCTCTGTAGCATTAGTTAATGATGGGTTAGTATACTAGGGACATAGGCTATGAATTGCTAATACTAGTTTTATTCGTGTGTGTACTTGTGCTTCTATGACTTGTTAATGTAGATGTGCATTTGGACTCAGAAGAGCTGTATGGAACAGCCGCCTATGTGTTCTGAGTCATACTGAAGCATTTGACCTTTGCTTATCTTGCCTTTAAACTGCTGGAGCTGTTAAAGCAGAACTCAAAAATCTGTAATGCCATGTTTTTGAAGCCCAGCGCTTCCCACTGTGAAGTTGAGCCTTTGCACTATTGTAGAAAAAAAAAATGTATAGCAGAAAATGTAAGAATCCTTCTTCCCTGCCCCCTTTCCCCAAATCTGACAGCTACAGCTGAAAAAAACATGACTTTTGTTGGTTTAAACCTCTGAAACACTCTTTTTACTGGTTGTTTAGGTTTAGGTAAATGAGAGATGAGTGACGTTCCTTTTTTCTGGTATAAAGTGTCACAAGATCTACAATAGTATAAAAAGCAGGAAATCAAACCTGCAACCTGGAAATATTTGGAACTTTCAATTATTTAAACTGTAAATAGAAATCAAGGGGCTGCAAGCTGCGGTTGGTTATTTTTAGATTGCTTTGATGGTTTGATGATTTAAAGTCCCATCACTGCCTCCACCATTTATCACAGCAATCTATTTTAAATTTGATCAGAGACTGTACAGTCCTCCAGAGTTTGTTCTTAGGTTATTTAGAAATTAACTGGCAAGGCAAGAGACTGTATTTTCAGTCTTGCAGCAACAATATGTTTAATGCCAGTAGTACTTCTGGGTAAGTTCCTCACTGGTGCTGGCTTCTACCTGTTTCAATACAGAGTGGATACTTGTGAGGCTAGAAATCCTTCCAGTGAACTAATAGTAAAAGCAGTAAGGCTACATGCAGGATCGAAGGCTGCAAGATGATGTTATGAATAGGGAAAGGTAGGGAAGGAAAAACAACCAAAGTGTCAGAGAACTATGAATTACCAGAATGTTTGCCAGACCTTTAGTGGTAAGATCAGATATCCATGACATAAACGGTGAAGGTTTTGCTCTCATTTTGTGTGCAAAGGAAGAAAAGGAATGGGTGAGCCATTGGAATGGATCCTCTCTCTGCATGTCTGGAGGACCTTGTGTTGCATCCTTAGACCACTAATGAGCTCTGGATTGGAGGATGGAGAAAGGTGTTTTTCTGTATTTATTTAGTTTTTATTCTCAGATCCATCAGGTAGACGCCTAGGAGTACGCTTCCTCTCCAATACAGGGTGTGATTTGCCTCTGAGTCTACTTGAATGTGCCTCATCAAATCAATTTCTTACCATTGCAGGGCCTGAGGCACTGGTCATGTTTTGGCATCTGTTGCTATCTATTCTGGCACATAAGCACTAATTTTCTTGATAACTAACAGACTCTGATCTAAGTACAGGTAAGGCATTTAACATGAGTTATCTTCATGTAACCTACTACTGTACCTTCAGATAATTAGCTCATAGTAACAGTTCTGGCTCTTCATAAATCTCAGGAAAATGAAGCCCGCTGCCAGAGTGGTTCTTGCACCTGGCTTCCTAGTGATGACGTATCTTCCTTTCTGACTCCACTGCCAATCTGAGCTGCCTACTTATCTGCTGATTTACTGCTCTTTATTCTGTGGGTTTGTCACATTCATTGGTCTCTGTTGCCTTCTATGTAACCTAGTGACCTGCGATATTTTGAGCATATACTGACAAACCTTAATGTGTCTTTCTGGCAGTAGGCTCCATGAAAATCCCATAAACTCATTGCGCTCAAATAATTTTTCTACTAAAAATAGCCATGAAGTTTATCATATTTTTCTGGTTGCAAGGCTGTCATGAATAGCTCCCTTTTCCCTAACCTGCAATCCTAAGGTTAGCCTTTTCAGTTCTGCATGCTCAAGCTGCCACTACTCAAAAATCGCCATTTTGTCATTAGTGTCTGCTGAAGCCTGTGTTCCAGCTAGGGAGCAGTCGCTCTGATTTTTCGTTTTTATATATCATGGCATCTGAACAGTTGAATTCTGCCACGTGCTTGATTGGAGGCACATTCTTATTTTACGCCTTTTGCATAGCTGAAGTCTATGGAAGGCACATGTTGAGTCAGTATAAAAGGTCAAGAAAAAAATATTTGAAGACAGTTTTATCAGATTACTTTATTGTTGGAGTCTATACGGGCTGGAAAGCTAGGTAAAATTCCAAGGCCTGAAGGGATCATTTAGGTTCCGCTTATAAATTCTGCAGCCAGGTGTAATATCTGTATAAGCACTAGGGCTTGTAAAAGGAAGGATGGAATACTGGTTTTTTTGCTGTAAGGTTTTGGCTACAGGTGGCTAAACTGAAGCTTAGGACTAGTTTGGACCACTGGCCTTGGCTTAGGTTTTTAGTGTTCAGGAAACCAGGGTTATTTATTTATTTAATTTATTATTGAGTGAGTGATTATAATTTTTTTTAATTACAAGTGGGACCAGGGTGGAGAGTTTTTCAGTTTTTGGAATACATCTCTGAAGAATATGGAGGAGAAAGTTAGGGTTTTGATTTAAAAAACCTAGCTGTGTAGAGAATTTTGTGTTAGTGAATCTTCCATAGCTGCTTGTATGAAGGTCTGTTCAGCAGTATCCTGGAATTGCTTTAGGTAATGACCAGAACACTCTTGTTGGGTGAATACCTTGAGCAGAATTTCTTTGCAACTTTATTAAGTGCTTTCCGTGCTCAAATGTATGCAATAAAGGATTAAAACTGGCATTCTGTTTTCCTTTTCACACTGAATAACCAGGTGGTGTTGAATGAAAGAAGTCCTTTTCAGTTATGAGGAAAAGGACAAAATTAAAAATTATTTAAAAAAATTAGAACATATATGTATGTAGAACATATTACAAGAATCATTTCAGGTTTTTGTCTTATAAATAAATTTTATTTGGATTTTATTTCTTTAGTAGTAGTAGTAGTATTTGAGTATTGCTATTTAATGAATTAACCAGGCTATGAAATTCTCTGGAAAGAATTGAAAAAATGTTTGCCATCTGTAACTTAATATGTTTGTAAGTATCATTAAATTGTAATATTATAAAACATGAGAAATATATTTTGCATGTGAAATAAAAAAAGTAGACTTGATATGTAAGGAGGTAAACATTTAACTGTCTACATTGTCAATTTTGCTTCTGAAGAGAATTCTAGTATCTGCCGTGCAAATCTGATTGAGTCGTTTCCTAATTATTTCACTCCAGCTGCTGTTTCTTTCTTTGAGGTCAGAATTTATTAATTTAAGAAGTTTATTCCTTTAATTACCATATGCATTTTTGGAGCTTATTAGGAGGCAAATGTGCTTTTTGCCCATAAATGATGTCAGAGCATCTACAGTGCATGTTCAGACCAACATAAAATGGTTAGGTGTGGGTTTTTTTTCGTTTTCTGTCGTATCAGATGATCTTTTTTGCGGATATCTGCGTGAACAGTGTTGATTCTGATGTGACATCAGTGTAGTGTTGCTAAGCAACAGTTAGCAACTTACATCCCATATTCAGTTCCTTTGATTTTGTATTTCATATCTGTCCTGACATGTTCATGTTCAAGACCTGGGAACGTTGGTTAGTCATTGTGCATGTTTCTCACATAAGGTCTCCAGAAATAGCTGAACCTATTTGGCCCAGCCCTCTGGAATGTGGTGGACTTGAGCAAAGCTTTCTGAGCTGGTCAAACTGATATACCAATACAAACTGTGTAGACAGGAAACAGAAAATAAAGTCGTATAGAAACAGAAGATGGAGAAATAAAGTGATATGGAGCAGCAGAGCAATAAAGTCATAGGGAAGAGTAGAGAGGGCCTCTCGGATAATGTGTCAGCTAATCTCACCGCTACCTATTTAAAAAACTTGTATTTATTTAAAGCATGGTATTTCTCCTCCTCAACACAAATGGCAGACTAAAAATGTTCTTCGAGTTGTACCATGCATAAGTGGAAAATAAGATTCGTTTCTCTGTGGCTGATATTTTACATTCAGCTTTGAACTGAGTTGTGTGTTGTTTTCAATATTAGCTCTTTCTCCATTTAATTCCACATGAATGTTAGACGGTAGCTTATCAGTTAACTAAAATTTACTATTCATCAGTGGGTAGAAATTATTCTTGTTTGATAGACAGGGAACACAAAGTGGAAATGGGTTAGCATAACCTGTGCAGGTAGATGTGTAGATGGAGACCAATAAAGAGAATAGTATAGTGTTGTCCTGATTTTTTGGGGTTTGTTTTGTGGTTCTGAATTGCCACTGGCAAGTCCAGGAGCATGTCTGAGATCTCCCTGATCAGAGTCATATAAAGTTAACCTCTCTGCAGAACAGCAAATTCTAACCAACTCCAGTGAGGTCAATTTCCCTTTCCCAGCTGAAACCTAAAATTATTAATTAATCTGTCCTACATTGGTATGCTGATTCAAGCACGTACAATGGTGGTTGTTCACAATCAAGTAAATAAATAGTGTACTATTAGCTTTGTAGAGATCTGCTGTGACAAGATGCATCAGTGTTATCAGATGTCATTCAGGCTGTTTGTGATGTCTCCACAATTCCCCAGGATCAGAATGAAGTCATCACTAAGCAAATCTCATCTAGCTTCTTCAGCTAAGCCATTCAAGCCTCGAGTCTCCTCTTGTTATACCCCACAGGAGCAACAGCAGTTGATTTTTTATCATGTATAAATACTGCAAAATGCAGTTTTTTGTGAGAAGTGTACATTTTGAAATACTACTGGTTTGGATTTTTTCTTAGTCTGTAGACTGCCATGCAATAGATGGTTCACCAGTAAGGTAGGTGAACCTTCTCATTTTGCAAGGGAGCATTCTATGTGCATTTTTGGCAGTGATATGGTGCACAACAAACAATCCTTTTAGATGTGAATTTGCTTTTTTTTCCCTTTTGGAGACAAGCAATATGCATTTATGTGCATTACTACTATACTCAAAGTGATTTCCTTCTTTGTTAACCAGAAGTAGGCACTGAGTCAGTACTACTGCGTCAGTCCACAGCTCATTCAGCTAGCAAAAAATAATATTGTGTCTTTTGATAACTCTATTAATTTAGCAATTTCTTTTCAGATGCTGCAGTGATAAGTCTTCCTTATCAGAGCAAACCAGGATTTATCAGTCAACTAGAGTATAGTATTTGGTTATTAGGGTACAACACTTTTCTGAGATGCTGTTAAAATCCAGTAGGGCAATATAATCCTCTAGTTTAGCTTTCTGATCATCCTTCTCTCATAGAAGATTTCTCATTATTATGTTTCATCTTTGCTTCAAACGTGGATTGCTTTTTCACATATTCTGTGTTCTTAGTCTCTTCTCTTAGTCTCTTGGTCTCTTCCTCTCCAAATGCCTCCATACTTTGTGTGTTGACGAGCACACATTCCATGTTATACCAACAGTGATTATTGCACACAGCTTTAATTCTGTTACTTCTGCAGAGAGTGTTAAATTCAATCTTTTTGTCTAATGATATAAAAGAAGATGTAGGTAGGAAAAAACCCAGAAAAAGCAGTAAAGGGGCCAAACGGAAAAAGCAGTTTTCAGAGCTTTAATACAATCTAACTTTTCTTTCTCTATCTTCCACGAAAGAGACAAAAGAGGCAAAAGTGAGGAAGAAAAGTTATTTTCTTCACATGCTGGCATGCTGAACGTATGATCTTCATTGGAACTGGAAGCCAGAGAAAAGAAAAATTCAAGGAACCCAATAGTTCTGCACACCTAAAATCGTGTCAGAGATCTGAAAACCATTGTACCATATGCACATAGGTTTCTGGGGTAGGAATATATAACTGTAATTATACAGTGTTGGCAGTCAACAATCTCTCTTCTAGTACTCTTTGAAACGTTCTGTTTGAAGTCTAACAGGAAAGATTTACCTGAAGACCTGGTGCTTGGTGGTCTTTAACCTCAGACTGGTACTTGTGTCTTATCAGAGGAGACATCTCTACTCCTGAGATTCTCTTGGAGGGCATTTACCTTAGGGGTTTCTCTATGTATTCTGCTTTTAATTATGGAATGTGCTTGGCAGAGTTTCTTGGGATTGTCTCCTCTAGAACATTTTGAGGACAGAGACTTACTCTAGTACAGCAAAAATATAATTAAGAATTATTATTACAAATAGGACATTGAAAGAGAAGCACTCTTGCTTCTCTTGCCTTAGAAAAGATAACAGGAAAATTAAGGATGTGCATCACAAGGTCTCAGATGCCATTTCTATTTACAAGCACTTTCAATTTTTCACTTACACCATCTTCCTCCTCTGTAGTTACTGGAAACTACCTGAGATGATTGTTGGGTAGGTTTTAATGCAATCAAAAGCTGGAAATATTAGGAGTGTATAATTAGAAATAATAGTAAAATTTGTCCATTTGAAGTTAAATGTATTTTACTCTTTGCATAGTTGTTAAATTAATTCTTCTTTTGCAATGTCTTTTGTTTTGGTTTTATTGAAATGTTTCAATTATGGCTGTCTTTTACTTAAATTATACTGTGCTTTTGATTTATAGCAAGAGTAGTTTGTGTTTCTCATTGCTATAGGTATTTAGAGGTTTATCTTTGCTCTTGTAACTGTGATAACTGTGTGTACATCCATGAGTACATAAAAGTTCAGTGAAGAGAACTGAGTGAGAATGGAATTTGATGACAGCCACCAGGCATGCGCATAATCTCTGGAGGGAAAGGTTTTGTTTGGTTTTCTTGTTTTCTGCAATTAAAAAGTTATTACTGAATTATGTTATTTTGGAAATTGTGTATATAAAACTGGCTATAAGCAAGCCTGCCTCAGGAAGGAGTATGCAGATAAGAAAGAAAGGTGAAGACAAATGATAATTTAATGTGTTTTGGGGTGTGGGAATTTAAGGCAGTGAGGTATACGCTGTAAAATAATCATTTAGTCTCACAAATCATTAAGTATCATTCAATTATTTGGATGATTGAAAGCAATATAACAAATCTATTTGTTTTGTGTTTAATTGGGTGATTATGACTAAGTGGTGTTTTGTGGTTTGTTGTCATTTTAATTTGTCAAAAAGACGAAAAATGGCCCAATATGGTAGCAGATGATATGGAAGCCTTTGCTTGGAGGAGTAAGGGAAGATGGGGAATAAAAGAGTCGGTCAGGAGAAGCTAAGGGAAGAAAACATGCTGGGCTTCAGTACTGAATGTTTGTAGAGCCTTTTTTTTCCTTTGAGAGGCACAATCAAGAAGTTCTTGAATGGCGAAAGGAATCTTATGGTGAACTTTTTGGACATTAAGAAGTTTTGACAATATATGCTGCCATTAATTCTAGGACATTTTGGTAAGTTAGGGAATGACAACAAAATTGGTTTTCATCAGGGTTCTATGTAAAATGACAGCTTTCGAAGTTAAAGCACATTTTCAGTCTGTATTTATGTTAACATAGACATTGATGGGAAATACCAGATATGTTCTCTCACCTCTCCTGTTTGGACATTGACATTGTCTTCCTATGAGCAGAAGTGTAGGTATATCCAGTCCATACTTTTCATAACTCAGCTCAGGATTGCTAGCAGACAGAGTTTTAGAGCAAGATAGCTCTTAGTCTCTCAGCTTAAACAACATACAGTGAGCAGCAATATTATTTAGCACTTGAAAAATAATAATTATAATCACTCGTGGGAGAAAAAAAAAATCTATTCAGAGCTCTAAAACCTCCACTGCAACAGTATTGTACAAGATGAAGCAGCACAGGACAATCAGTTAACAGAGTTCTGCTTGTCAGAAGCAGAAGCACAGAAGTAGTGTACGCAATTGGTAAAATAATTCAGTAGGTAAACAGACTCTGGTCATTGAAAATCTGCAGTTTAAGGGCAGGCTCAACTTTGAAGTTCCCTGACAGCAGCTCACATGTATTTCTGCCTTAATAAGCTAAGAATCCACCAAAGATAGAGGCAGACATCTTGAATGCCCTTGGAGGAAATAGCTTCAGGAAAATTTCCAATATTAAAGGAAATAAATTTATTATATAATATATGCCAGAGCTTGTCACAGTCCAAAGCTATCCAGAAAAAAGATGGAAACAGTCTGAGACATGTTTAGAATCTTGTGAAAGCTGGAAAATCATGTAAAAGTAGTTGATTGAGAGAATCTATCCCTTAAGTAGCACTAAAAGGATAAAAAGTCATTGAACTCATGCAGCATGCCTAGGACTGAACAGCAGAAAGAGTGGCATGTTGCAGAACGCTGCAGCCCTTTAGGCTTCTTGCAGTAGTTCCAAAAGAATTAAAATAAATACAATTTCTTTATTCTTTCTTCCCCCGCCCCAGCTTTATAAGGGACTACAGGTAGAGGAGAAATTCTCTTTGGTGGTTCTGGGGGACACTGATTATCTTTTGTTTGAAGACCTAGCAGAGACCAATGAATGACTCGAATCCTCATTTAGTAGCTGCATCATATGCACCTTAGCTGCTTCTTTTCAGTAGGAAAACAAGAGTTTTTTTTTATAAGAGGACAGTTAATTCTTTTGGCTGTTACAAGCTTCAGCAAGCATTCTTAATTTGCATTTAACTTTGAAGATGACTTCTTTTATTCCAGTCTTAAAGGTTTTATATGTACAAAATGAGCAGTTTTCTTTATCCCAACTCAATTGGTCTAAAAACAAACAAAAAAGTTTATGTAACACCTCTGCCTAAAATTCTCCTTTCATCAAATGCTTAAATCATCATGGATTAAGCAACTTTATTATATCAGCATTATGGGATTTATGCAGAAGGAGGTCACGTTATTAGTCTGATTTTCAGTAGCTGCTGTGTATAAAACAAACCAAATCATTATTTATTTAACTACAGGTGACCTTTGCACTTCGGTTTTCCTACATCAAAGAAGTCTTATCGACTATGTATCATCTGAGAATGACTTCAAATTTTTCAGGTTTTTTTATCTAAAATACAAACTCTGGCATCTGATAATAATTCCAAGTTTATGTAAATTTGTTATTTCACACTTCATTGATTTGTCCCTTTAACTGAGCAATTAGTTACCTAGTAATTTCCAAAAACTGGTTTCTAACCCATTGTCTTTCTTTTGCTTGTTTATTTGTATCAGTTCAACTCTAAACATTGGAATTAATATTCTAATCTATGCCTACCTGTGAGCATACCTGAGTTTTGTGCATGTGCGTCTTTGTATGTAGAAAGAGACACGCACACACTAACTGAAATATCATTAGGGAACTTTGACTAGTAACCTAGAAAAAACTCAGTCCGATTTTTATCTGACTCTAACTTTCTAACCAAAATCACAAGCCATTAAAGCAATACTTTATGTAAGAAGAGTCTATTATAACTGGCAGTCCTAAGGAACAATTTGTCTGACCTTGATATGTAGATCATCTGGACCTGCTCTGGAAATACATCAGACAATTTTAGTGCATTTCTCATAGAAAAAGCAGGTGAAACAGAATAATGTTGCATTGAAGAGCTGCAGCTACTATATAGCTAAATATTTCTCCAGACCTGCAAGCTGAGACCACTATCTAGAACTGAAAACAAAATATATTACTTTTACCACTGTGGGCAAAACACCCTAAATCTTTTCCATTCCTGTTTACCCCATTGCTCATGTCACACAGAAAATTAAGTGTCTGATATGATTCAGTCACAGTTGTTGTGCATTTTCTCCATAAGATCATTTCCTGTTATATTTTTTTAAATTCTGTTAATAAATACAAAGCTACTTTTAGTTTGTTTTAATGTGATGATGGCGCCATGTTACAAGAAAATGACCTGTCTTGTCATGGAGGAACAATTATAAGTAGAATTACTGAAGTCTTTTGCACCACAGGGAACTGTAAATCCATTTAAGGTTTGTGCAGCAAATGGTGCATGCACAGAGTGGGATTAGATATCTAGACCTTGGGCTTATTTTTAAGAAACTTCAGGCTAAAGAAGACCCTATGAGGCAAAGTGAATTTGGGAAAGGTGAACTCCTGATATCTTCAGCCCGCATGGACTGTAGGATCCCTACTCAGGTGTGAGAACTCACAGGTCCCTGCTGGTTTGTGTATTTTATTGAGTAGAAGGTATGTGGTGATGACCACTGGAGACACATCCTAGCTGTCAGTTTTTTGAGGGTCTTTCCTTATTTCAGGAACAGAGAGATCTTACAATTAGTTGCAGGAAGAGGCAAAGATGTTAGAAAGTGTACCATGGTTATGCTAGGCCATAGGGAAGGGTTGGGGCGTGAGGCTTGTCTTTTCTTTTGAATTCTGCATTAGTAATTTTGTCTAGTTGTCACAGTATCACACACATCCAGATTGTGAAACTACTCTCATACTGATATATTAACGACCTTTGCTGCAATGTACCCTCTTATACTCTTTCTTCAAAAAGTAATTTAGAGCCAAACAAAATGTTTCATTCAACTGTGAATGACTCAACCTTCAATTTTCAGAAGATTTGAAAAACTTTTTGTTGAATTAGAATATTATGATTTGAATTAGATGAATTTGTCTTTGACGCTTTATTTCAGAAGTATGCTCAGTTTGTTTCATTTAGAAATTAAAGGAGTCTTTTGAATCTTGTTTTTATCTGGCAGAAACTTGTCACCAAGTTTGACTCTGTATAGATAGTTTGTATGGCAAATATGTATTATCTGTCTGAAATGTAGTTGTAGTAGCCAAAGTTATTCTCTGTGCTGAATGCTATATTTAAATAGATTAAGTAGGGAAGTAGAAGACTACCTCTGGTTTACTGATGGTAAACTGAGGCTCAGAAACAGACCTAGGATCTGTTTCCCACTTTTGATCTATGAGGCAAAGAAAAGCATTCAGCTGAAAGGATCAGAATGGTAAACTAAGGTAGGCACTGAAGTGCAGTACTATATTGCATTTTACAGTATTTTAATGAAAGCCTGGCACTATTCTGGTTCATGGGAAGTGTTGAGTGTTGAGAATAAGCTGTGGAACAAAAATATGGGAATCAGTATTGATAAAGAAAAGCAGAACATTGCAGTTGATCTACTAGAAGTACAGGTTTTGCTCTAATCAAACCCATCTCTACATATAAATTTGTAAACTCATGTTTTCAGTGTTTAGTCCTGTGGGATTCCACTCAAATGATTAGACTACGTAGGAATAGTATAGCATACAAAAATGTTAACTTCAACTTTGCTGAATAGCTTAAGTGAATTTTATTTTTATTATTTCTTTCAAATGTTCATAGTCTGTGGGTGGATAACAGGAAAAAAGAAGAGTTCATGCAGCACCGAGACCTTGCATTTGAAATATAAATTGCAGCCTGGAGGAGTTATGCTTTATGGTCAAATTATAAAGCCTTTGATAATAAGAAAAGTAAAGAAAATGGATTTTATGTTGCTGCAGAATACGTAATGTTCTGTGTCTATAACCTGTCCTAGATTATTGCAGCATGTGCAGAATTTAAACATTCCTAACAGCAACAGTCCTTTGGGAGCCTTACTGTTTGTTCAGAGGATATCTCAATACTTTTCAGCAGAAAAGAATATGGTTCATGAACTGATCTCTGCTTTTTTGTTAATAGTCATCCTGGGAGTATGCTCAAGTTAAGCAAGGATTGTGCTGCTTGCGTTGGTGGAGAATGGTGAGATGCAATTTAATGTAGTGTGAAAGAATTTGAGCATGGGAGAAAAGGGATGGAGGAGAGGAAAAAGTGTATGCTACCTCCTTGTCAGCATAATTTTGCCCCTGCAGTAGTTGTTTGTTTGTTTGTTTTTACCCATGCACTAAGATGTAGAGCATGTGAGACAAGCATGTTGCTTAGCAACTGAAGGTGAACAGCCTGTGTAGGGAAATAGCAGCAGGGAAGAGGAGGAAGCATGAATATATATGGCCCTTATTGTAGTTGCTCATTTTAGACAAGAAACAGGAAATCTTTTGCTGAGGCTCTTTTCTTCTGCGTTTCTTTATCCAAATAAGTGTCTTTTCTGACTTTCTCACTGAGCAGGATGCACCCATCTGAATTATTATTGTGGTAAAGGAGTTTTGTGACTTGAAAGTCATAAAACCCTAAGATTCTCAGAGCCGATAAAATGCAAAAATGCACTGAAGGGAATTTTGGTTGCTAGAAAGCAAAATGTTATGTTGCTTGGGGGGAACTCTGGGAAGTCTGGAATGAATTGGGGTAATGTAGGAAGGTGATACCTCCAAGCAGAAAGTGGGATGATGTAGTTTGGAACTGGCCCTTTTAATAGCTGCAGATACCAGAGAAGACAGGGCCTGTCTCAAAGTCCCACATTAAGACTCTGCTGTCAGAATCTGGCTTTCATGAAACTGTCTTCATCAATCTATTCTGTTTTAAGAACCAAGAAGAGGGATGATATATCGCTCTGCCACATTCTCTGGGCAGAGAATAAAAATTTTGGCTCTTCTCTTACGAATTAGTTCAGGAAAACAGGCAGGGAAGGTAACTGTTCCAGGCTTTTTATCATCAGGTAGCTTTAACTGTAGAATCACATCTGAGACCATCCAAAGCAGAACTCAAACCAACAAATTTCATCTACTTACAGCTTTTTTCTACAGGTGCAAGCAGAAACAATAGATTTAAATTGGCCTGTGATTTCCCAAAATGACACAGACTGTATGTAAAAACTGAAGAAATAATGGTAAAATGGATTCCTATCAATTAGCTACATGCAGCCCGTGAAGCACAGCCCATACACTGTTTTTTAGTATTCGTGTCCGTTTTTAAATGCATATGCTGAAATACAGGTCCTCTACCTCGATACACAGAAACAGGAGATGGAAGAAAAGGCTGTGAATAGTATTTGTACACAAAACACTTAGTGTCCACAGAACTTGTGATGGAATGTTGAGCAGATTAACAATCAGCTCTGCCTGTGATATTGTGGGCGTAAAGCAAGATGACCTAATGCTGAGTTCACAGTACTTAACCATACTGTGGCATGAGGCCCGTTACTTTCTTGCCTGCTAGAAAATGCCAGAATAAATACATGGCTTTTTCTAACGAGTCTGGAAAATATGACAAGTTTGCTGTCTTTCCCAAAGTTTGTCATACTTCCCAAAGTCCTTGATGAACTCCACTGTTCAGGTGGAAATTGGTGAGGGGATGGTTTCTAAAGTAGAATCTCATGATGGCTTTCTAAATCAAATCCAAAGGGAACTGACACCAAAACATTATATCGAATATAGAGCAAAGTTGTAACTTTCTAGAGTTGGGTATTTCATACAGGGTTCACTGCCAAGTAAGCAGCCAGAGGAGTTTGCTTCCACTGGATTGCTAAGGTTTAGATCCATAGAACAGATTCCTAATTCACATTGATTCCAGTAGAGACTGGGTGTCTACATAGTTCTGGTGACCACAGTCAAAGAACCTCCTGCTGGTAGTTCTGCAAAGGGCTTTTTTATTGATCACTGGGGGGAATTTTGTGACTTTTGGTATCTTAAATACCCAGTAGATATTCTTACTCGTTCCTCTAAACTATATTTTCATTATGAGTGTTACATGGCTGCCAATGACTGTGGTTAACTGAAATTTGCCGTTCTGGAAGATTTGAGAGGGCCTTTCACCCTACATCATTGAGATATATACAATATAATCAGCATCTTGGCTGCTGACTCGTATGGAAATGGCAAGAACCTATGATTCCTGAGCAAGTGGGGAAGCCAGTCAGTTTCCAATTCCCTTTAGCTCTCGGGAGGTGTTAGTCACTACTCTAGCAGCAGCTGTGTGGAGATGAGCTGGTGAAGGCTGATGGAAAGTTGTGTGTGTGAAATGTTTGTATTGCTGTATGATATTAGGGGTAACAAAGCTATGTCTATTGCTATGCATAAATACTGACTTCTATTTGTTTATTTCATTTTAAAGGAACAGTCCTACAATTATGAAGATAGGCTGCATGTTGTGAAAGGCTAGTGCCTACGTATGGGTGGATGATACCAAAATGGGGTAAAATCCACATCAAGATATTTCAAAGAATATAATTTTGTACTAAGTTTCTAGTCTTGAGACAACAGCTACTGGAGTTTCTTACATTGTACTTTTTTTTAAGGGGAGGAGGGGGATGGGAGTGGAATTCAACCAATGTAAATAATGTCTAACAGCTACAGGGAAAGGAAGATTAGGGTGATATTATGCATAATGTTAAATCTAGCCTTCACTGAGGCAGCCTTACCTCTGCTTTGGTGCTGGGAGACTGTACACGAAGAGAGTGGGGTAAAAAGAAAACTCTTTGCAGTGTGTTTAGTGGGAGAGCTCTGGCAGAGCACCAGAGCAGCCAGCCAGCCAGCCAGCCAGATGTCAATCCTGAGATACTTTTCCTTCTCTCTCACTCATATTTTTTTTCCTCCATACTGATTTTGGAAACCCAGGTGAGACCATGAAATTCTCACTGTTGGGAGCCATTTGATTTACAAGTTGCTACAAAGACAACGGCATTTAGTTCTGCATCAGCATTTTTGTGAGGATTAAGGACTGAAAAGGAGACTGCTGCATTTGTGTCTTTGCTGTGAGGAAGGCAGAGATGTGAGAGGTGGGAAAGGACCTGTGATTACCAGCTGTTTGATTTGCCCATTTGATTGTCTGTCTTAGAACTCTGAATGGAGGCAGTGTTAGAGCTTTGAAAAGCCACTAGCAGCTTACCTATAGAGTGAGAGAAAGGCTCCTTGTACCTGACTGTCTCCTGGAGAGCTCTGCCTCTATATTTTGCTTTGTCTTTTATGAGATTTTTTTTTTTAAATCCTATTATCTCAACATAAGGTCACGGAGTAGCACATGCGTATGTTATCTTGTAAAATCTAGGCTACCTAAAAGCTGTGATGTGATATCAAATTTCATTAATGTCTAAATGTTGCAAATATTTGTTAAGATATGTTTTCCAGTTTTACATACAAACAATTTAGATTTAGATTCAGTGTATTTTCTTATATAATGTATCTCAGCTTAATCCCCACTATGTTCTGTTTAAACAGATAGGTAGGGGTTTTTTTTTAAGTTGATGCTGATGTTATTAACACATTTAGATGACTGATGCCATGCTCTGCTTCATCTAAACTGCTTTTCATTTAGAATAACTAAGCATGGAAAAATTTTCTCAAAAGGCATGTGATAATATCCAGATATAGTTTATTTTTATCAGGTTTTAGAATGGTTTGTCTGCTGTTAAATCTTTCAACTGAGAGCCTCACTGGCTGTTTGTTTGGGGTTTTTTTTTCTTCTTTCTTTTGACCTTGGTGTGTCCTTAAGCTTTGCTGGCGATGTTGTTGAATTGCTTGGAGGCTCGTCTCAGCAAAGAACTCCATGTAGGTCAACTCCATGCCAGAAGGCTCACAAGGTGAAGAAAACACTGTATTTTGCTCTGAAAGACTTTCTGGAAAATGTTCATTTGTGATAGAAAAAAATTCCTGTTGCTGGGTTTTGGATTTTGTTGAGGTTTTTTTTAGAGAGGGAGGAGGTGCTGGACCATGTCCAGTGAAGGGCAACGAGGGTGGTGAAGGGGATGGAGAACAAGTCCTGTGAGGAGCGGCTGAGGGAACTGGGGTTGTTTAACCTAGAGAAGAGGAGGCTGAGGAGAGACCTCATCACTGTCTGCAACTGCCTGAAAGGAGGTTGTAGCAAGGTGGGTATTGGTCTCTTCTCCCAAGTGACAGGCGATAGGACAAGAGGAAATGGCCTCAAGTTGCACCGTGTGTGTGTGTGTGTGTGTGTGTGTCTCAGATTAGACATTAGGAAGAATTTCTTCACTGAAACGGTGGTCAGGCACTGGAAGGGGCTGCCCAGGAATGTGGTTGAAGTCCCCATCCCTGGAGGTGTTTAAAAGACGGGGAGATGAGTTTCTCAGGCATATGGTTTATTGCTGGACAGGTGCACTCAATGATCTCAAAGGTCTTTTCCAACCAGGAGATTCTATTATTCTATGAAATCAGTAGTAAAATGGGAAGAGTGAGAGAAAATCTTCGTAATGAAGGATTTGAAATTAGTCTCCAATTTATGATTTGCTTAGCAGAAGGAGGGTATGAAACACAAAAGGCTTGTGATTAAAAATTAAAAAAAAAACATGAAAAGAGATGGAATGAGAAGCTGCCAGTGTTATTATTTGAGATTAAGTTGACTGATAAATAATGAATGCTAAAAAGAGTGATCCGCTCCAGTTATAAACCTATCTTGGATTAATTAAATCTGTCATTTATTTAAATACATGTCATGTTGTCATATTAAGGTTTCTACCTAAAACAAAAGGGTTGATAGGAAAAAACAGAATAATATGGTTTAAAATCAAAAGCATTAACATAAGCCATGTCAGTTGATTTTATAAATTCCATATGAAAGCTGCCTGTTATCTATGATTAGGTGAAATTTCTCATCCGCTAGAGACCAATTTTATGGGCAGTATCCTTATTGTACTTAAGGTCTCTAGGAAATTTCATTTTAGTTTAGATGAAAGCTGTACTTCTTAATGCATGACTCCATGGTATTAGTTCTGCTGAGCCAAATTACTTTCCATTCTACCAGACAAAGAATCACGGTAACCAGAGTTAAATCCAGTTGGTGACCGGTCACAAGTGGTGTTCCTCACAGCTCAGTGTTTGGTCTAGTCCTGTTCAGTATCTTTATCAATGATCTGGATGAGGGTATCAAGTATACCCTTAGCAAGTTTGCAGATGACACTAAGCTGAGTGGAAGTGTTGATCTGCTTCTAGGGGACATGGTTTCTGTTTCTCAGGGATATGGTTTAGTAGTGGACAGGTGCGGTTGGACTCGATGATCTCAAAGGTCTTTTTCCAATCAAGTGATTCTACGATTCTGTGATTCTGACAATGTGAAAACCTTAATTTGTGATGAACTATGTGGAGCTACCTCTTCATGAGCAAGATTGCAGATGGTAGTGAGAAAGAGTTCTTGTGTTTGAATTTTGCAGAGTTGGCAAGAGCAGCAAAATGAATAGAAAAGGTTTGGATTTTTTTTTACAATGTATGCTTTAATTGACCTGAATACCACATAAGCACACATGGTCTATTCAACTAGTGTAATTCCAGGGCTACTGGAAAAAGAAGGGATACCTACAGTGTGCATATTCAGAGAGAAATTTGGGGCACATAGGATTTTCAGCCATCCTTATTGCATGTCGCTTGCACATGGGCTCATGTGCCAACCAATAATGTGGTGCAGATACAGACATTTCAGTGTGTTTGGTGTAAGATTTGCAGCTGAAGCAAGAATTATAGAATCATAGAATTATCTGGGTTGGAAGAGACCTTTAAGATCATCAAGTCCAACCCTTAATCCAACACTATCATGATTACTAGATCATGGCACTAAGTGCCACATCCAGTCTTATTTTAAAAACTTCCCAGGGATGGTGAATTCACCACCTCTTTGGGCAGGCCATTCCAATGCCTGATTACTCGTTCTGTGAAGAACTTTTTTCTGATATCCAGCCTAAACCTTCCCTGGCAGAGTCTAAGCTCGTGCCCTCTTGTTCTGTTGCTGGTTGCCTGGGAGAAGAGTCCAACCCCCACCCATCTACAACCTCCTTTCAGATAGTTGTAGAGAGCAAATCCATGCAATGAGGGGAGAAAGAGAAGGTTGCTTTCAAACTGAGGCCCTCAGACATGACCTGCGGGTGCCAGATGATGCTTTTGTAAGATTATTTTATGTGAAATTTGTTCTACAGTCTGGTTTCTACTGCCTGCAATCATAATGTGCTTTGTAACGGGGAAAATTGATTTTAAATGTATTATATAAACAGATCGTATTCTGGTAGGATAATGCCTCAGTCTGCGAAGCTGGGTAGCTAGACCTTCCCACTTGCTCCAAAACAGCCTTAGTGAGGACTGTGTAATTAGGAACAGCACCTAAAGTTTGAAAGCTTTAAATAAATTGTGAAATGTAATGTAAAATCTGTCCTGGTATGTGCTTGAGAACCCATCAGTCTTTACAATGAGAGTGGGATGACACTGGAGCTGGTCATCCAGTGTTGTGGTATCTCTATTCTTGGAGATTTTTGAAACTGGGTAAGACTTTGGGCAACACTCTAGCTTTGCAATCAGCCCTGCAGTGAGAAGGTTGGGCAAACTATCCTGTCCATTTCTATGGTGCTATGACGGATTTCCAAGTGTTGTGCCACTATCCACAGTTCATCTTGGAAATGAGATGGGTCTCTTCTGTATTCTGATTTATTTGTCCACTCACTTTAGTCCTGTATTGGTACAGTGCAAGAATCTCTGTATAGTATAACATAACAGGTAATTATTGTGATCTTTGTCTTATGTTCTGAAAAGTATTGAGTTGATATTTTCAAAACCATAGGGAATGTTGAAATAAAGACAGTGTCTAAAGAGTTATGTAACTGCAGGATCTTCCTTCATGTACCCTTGTACCCTTGTATTAGGTCACTATAAGCTATTTTACATAACGAATTATTACATGCTAAGTGAAATAGCATGAGTGAACCAGGTAGCTCGTAGCCATCCATGTCAGACTTGCTTGATTTGTGTTTTGTTACAAGTTTAAAATGTTCAGGTTTTAATAGAGTTCATGAACTTTTTAAAATAATCTATGCTTTCTTGTATGTTAATTTCAAACCTGAGTTTTATTTCAAATGAAGTGGAATTAATGGAGTTTTAAAGGTTCAGCAAGAAACAACCACTTAGCATTCTCTTTTTACTTTCTCCATGTCAAGCCCAGCAAGTAAAAATCTCTGAAGAGAAGCAAAAAGAATTTCTGAAAAGCAGTGGGATCCCAAGTCCTTGTGACCATGCTTTAATGAAAAGAGGGAGGTGCTTTAAAGAAGCAGTAGAGAGAATGTTTATGTCAGCAAAATCAATTGCTACTGCTTAGCTTTACAGATTGCCTCATTTCATATTTGCTCTCAGAAACTCACAGGAAACACCCATTCTTTTAGGTGGGTCTTGCTTATGTATCTAAATTTAAAAGTTGATCCTTAACTAGCTCAGTAGTTTTGAACTTTCTCAGAATATTTTTTATGTTTCATATTTGTATTGCACATGGCTCAGCTTTATAAATATTAAATGCGATGCAACAGAGCACAGCACTCTTATCTAAGTAACTGCAGCTCCGCTGCGAAAAAAGACTACTACATGAAAAACATGCCACATCTTTTGTCAGAGAGGAAGACAGAGCCAAGTTAATAAATGAACAGCTCCTCATTGATATATTAGTGCTACTATAGCATCTTGTTTGAACACTGGGCAAACTTCTGTTGTAGAAATTGGTAAAGAAATTTCATCGATTTACATGAATCAGTTGCTACTACAAAACCACCGTTGAATAGATGCATAGAAAAAAATTCTTAGTGTTGACTACAACCGGACTCCCCCTCTGCTCTCTCTATGGATTGTGACTTAAATCTTGCGCATATGAGAAAGATTGCAGCACAATTTTATTGAGAAAAATACCTGCATATCTCTCAAATTCTGAAGGCCAGATGTACTGCTGGAACCAGTTATAATAGCTTGATTAGCAGGTATTTTAACTCCTGTCTCTCATCTTTGATCCAAGGTAGAAATGGACTGGAGGAGCTATTACCTGACTGACGAGGATTCCAGAAAATACCTGATGGTCAAAGAACAATTCTCTGTTCCTCTAAAGAGCACGGGATGAATGCAATTGCATATAACTATTTGTAGTAAACTGGGAGAAATTACGAGGAAATGGAAATTCTTCTTGGACTTTTTTAAAACTCCAGAACAAAGTTGGTGGAGGCATATACTTTAAGGAGCCTTTTGTAGTGTTTCATTTTCAACTCCAGCTGGTTCCCAAGACCTCGAATTTGTCCCAGCTGCAAAGCTTATATGACATGGTTATTAGCTTGATTGGTAGGCAAAACAAGATGGCTCTAAGACAGATTCATGATGTAAATTATGGTGTTGCCGAGGCTGGTTTAACCTACTTTGTGGGACATGGATTTACTCAGCCTCTGGAGGGGACTGTGACGTGGAAAGGTCTATACTTTCTTTAAATTCCTATCCTTCAACTCCCAAAATTGATTCAGAACTTTAATCATTTTGGAACCCATAATACATTTTGAAATAACAAAATCCTGGCATCCGTCATTTTTCATTAGGAAGGGTGGTCACAAGAAAGAGTGTGTTGGTCCTTTGTCTGCTCACTGCAGTTTGAGGAAAGGGATTTTTCATCTGTGTCCTTCAGGCAGTAATATGTTGTGGTGACCATGTTGTAGTGTGAACTGAGAAGGAACTCGCAAAGCATGATGAGATCCTGTGCTATTAAGTACCAGCCTTGGTTTGCAATTTTGCAGCAATGAGGTGGAATTGATGGAACTGTTGTACTGTAGATTTTGTTTATGGGCAAATAAGACACATACCTTGTATATAAAACCAAGAGTGTAGTATTAGTATAATTGAAATCTTAGTGATCTAATTAGTTCATTAGATTCATTAGTAGTCTATATAGATTTGATGATTTTGATCTTGGTGATTTCTTCTTCACTCTAGAATTGATTTGTGGTCATTTTTTTATGCTTGCAGACATGCTTTTACATATCTGTTTTCTTCCTTTCTTCACTAATCTGCAGCTCCACATTACATCTGAATTTTCTATATATGGTGCCTTTCACATGTTTTAAATATTATTTCTTTGTTCTCTGTTTCTCTTAAATACAGTTTTGTCCATCTCTAGGTTTACATTTCTTTAACTCACCATTGATGAGTTGTTTATAGCCTTGGGGTCTCTTCTGCCCTAGATCTTAACATCCCATGTCTGTATTCCTGTATGCCTCATCCTATGTCTCCAGTTCTCTAGGCCTCTGCTATTGTACCAGGTCTATAATTCTCTACTTTGTATCATTCTGTAATGGTCATTTAAAATCCCATTTTAGATAGAATCACTGCTTGTTAGTGCTGTCTCTATAAAACTATGGTTATAACATATGAAGATAACAGTAGTAAAACAGATTATCCATAGATAGCTGGTCATTTAGAGAAATTGCTGTCACAGCTACACCAAGTAAAACAAAGCTGTGGGCAGGTCAAGAGAAATTCGGACAGAGTACCCCTGCAGTTCTGAAGTCTTGCCTGTACAAAACTTATGATCTGTTACTAGCACAGCTAACTACCCCGAAAACCCAATTCCTAAGCCTTCTTCCTGCTGGTGAAGGTGATCACAATTTACATGAGCAAAATTGCCAGTGTGTTTTAACAAATTCCTTTGAAATCAGATCTAGAGGTTTTTTGTACAAGTTCAGTTTGCATGCGCACATTCCTTACATGTGCATTGCATTTGTACGTATATTTTAGGGTTGTTCACACTTGAACAAGGTGTATCAAACAGTGGAGTTTTTCTAACGAGAAATTCCTAACTCCTAAAAGATCCCCAACATGAAATCACTAGAAACATCATAGTTAAGCTCTATAAAAAAGCTGCACTGCCTTGCCCTTAGACGACAGGCTAGAACCTTGCAGCAGTATGTTCCACTTTTTCAAATAGCAAAAGATCCTTGACCAAGTAAGTCCTTGCCACTGGTGCCCTTTTTGGACTCAGTCCAACCAGAGCTCTACCACCAGGCTGAATGCTAGCATGTGTGGTCTCACCATTCAGGATCAAAATTGGAACATGCATGTGTTGATTCCAACAACAAAACAGCTCAGAGATCTCAACCTAAGTCTTGGCCACCACCTCTATATTTGATCGAGCACTATGCCGTCATGTGCCCAGAGGAAGAAGGGACTTCAAGGATCAACAGTCAATCAACACAACTTCTGGTGTGAACAGAGACTAAATGGAAACAAAACTGCTTCTTTCAAAATTTAGAGGAATGATAGATCAAGGAAAGAAATTTAAAACAATCTTCTTTAATTAGACCCAATTCAACCTAAAGAAACCCATGACACATATGGTCTCTAGATACAGGATTATTCATATGAACAACTAGTGTTTCCTCAGTGTTATTGCTAGACAGGGGAATCCTTGGAACAGATTTAACGCCTACGCCAGGGCTTCCTTGTTTTCCAAGTGACTTTTTGAGAGATGATGATCCCCTCTGTTTGTATTTAACTGTCATCACCTGCCCACATGATGAATCTTTTTCATTTAGCAGAGAAAGAACTCTTTCCATGAATGGGGGAATTTTTGGATGAAGGCCCATTTGAATCACTGCTCCTTGCCCTACCCTCAGAAGCTCTGTTTAGCACAGGTGAAAATTTCCAGGTTTCAGCTTAGTCAAGAGAATAGTTGCTACAGACTTCTAATCTAAGCCTTGCCTCTTTCTATACGGTCTGTAACCACATTTTTCCTTTAGCTTCTTTTCTTTGAACACCACTAAGGTATTTTATATCCCCAGAGGGACACCATGCTTGATTATACAGTGCTTGAAATTAAGAATACACTTTTTAATTAACAATTTCATAATGCTCCTCATTTTTAAGTGGGGAGGAGAATCCCACCACTCTATGGCATCTGAGGCCAGAACATTTTGTCCCCAAAACACATTCACAGTCTAAAAGATATAAAAAATACTCAGCATTGTCAAGCTCACTGCATGTGTACACCACACTCTTCAAATGCCACTGGTAGCAGGCTGACGTGGAAGAGCCAAGTGCTTCAGCATAGCTTATAGCTGGACCTTTGGAAGACTATGCTCTGTTGGTTCTTGGTAGGAGAGTGTAGAAGAAGGCTCTTCTGGGCTGCTAAGCCTGTGAGCACAGGCTCACCCACCAGGGAATGGCTGTGCCCATTAGAGCCATGGATGTTGTGACAAAACCAGACAGTGTTGGGTTGATGATGTGGTTTGATTTCTTTAGAAGCTGTAAACATAAACATAGATTACTAGATCTGATGTCTAAATGGTTCATATTTTGGTTCTCAAAAAATTAAAAAAAAAATAAAGACCTTAACATTTTGATTTTCTCGAAGAAAAGGTGGCTTAGCATTAGCACCTAGAATAGTCTCAGAGCGCTATCTTCTCTCCCCCTCCACACCTCTCAAAGAAGGGAAATGGAGAGAAAAACTTTCTTTTACATATTTGTCTTACCTAATACAAATCTAAAGTGCTACTGTTAGCTTCATTGGAAGTATATAACAGTTGAATTTTGTTCCCCAGACTTGTTGATTAAAAGCGTGGCCAGGTGCTTCTTTAAAAACCAAAAAAAAATCAAACCAACCCAAAAATGAAAAACAAATCCCATAACAGCAAACCTGTGACTGACAGAGAGAGAAAAAAAGGCAATGGAGGAGCTTTGATTCCCAAACTACACTACGTTATTTTATGTTATGTTATGTTATATTTATTATATTATATTGGCATGGCATGGCATGGCATGGCATGGCATGGCATGGCATGGCATGGCATGGCATGGCATGGCATGGCATGGCATGGCATAGCATAGTATAGTATAGTATAGTATAGTATAGTATAGTATAGTATAGTAATAAAGAACCAGCCTCCAGGGAAGACCCAGCTAGAGGGAAATGATGCGTTGTTTGGTTATTGTATATCTCCCTCCAGCATGTTTTCCCTTTAACATACATCCCCTTTCCCTACAAACAGCTCTGATGTTATGTAGACATGTGTTTACTGGTCTTGACAGGGCTGAACTTCTGCTTTATGCTGTTTGATTCTGGGCTGTTTCATGACCCTTAAGCAGCTTTGTCTTAAAACAGAATCATATCAACTGCCTGTACGTGATGGCTTTACTTGTGGCTACATCCACTTCAGTTCCCATTGCATGCGTTGAATATCAGCAGTGCCAGGGTGTCCGCTGAGAAGCACCCAGGCAACTCATTGCCAGGAGATTCTCACAAGAAGAAAAACCTCAGGTGCCTTCTACATTGCAGTTACGATGGTTTTGGTGTAAATCGGTTGGTGGCTATCTCACCTGCCTGTGAGCTACGCACAGAAACAGTTTAAATGGCCTGCCTGCCTTGGGTGCCTCCAGAGCACAGCCCAGTGATGTGCTAGTGGATGGCTGGGGCTCCTGGCTGCGCCAGAGTGAGAGAAAAAGTCCAGGCTGTTTTAAATAGGAAACTGCTTCATAGCAACTTTGCTTCTGAAAAGTACTAAATGTAATCTGAATAAATTATTTCTAATATACTCTTACTGTTAAGCAGAAAGCAGAAATCTCCTCCAAACCTGAATAATCTTGGACTCTGAAAAGGAAGCCTAACTTGATGTCTTTCAACTCTAGAAAAGCTTTCTTTAGCCTGCTAACTTTTTTGATGACCACATAATGTTTCTTTGTACATAGTGGTTCTTGTGTTCCAAGGCAATCATGCTTAATATTTTGCAGCAAAGTAAATTTGGTATGTTAAAGTCACAGCCTAATCAGGTATACCCAGTGTGTACAGATGGGAGAGAACATACAAGATACTAAAAATCATATTACTGCTTTTAGCATATGTTAATGTTAGTGAGCTTTATTGATGGGAGAATGGCATGCTTCTGACATTTATCGCAGGCTTCTTGACAGTTTCTGCAAAGGATTATTTCTTTGCTTCTGTTTCTCAGCTTCTCCATAAAAAAAGCACTGTCTGTCTTAAAAATTGAGATATCTTCTGGTGCTATCAAACCTCTTCATGTTGTGTTTTTCAGAGAGGGAATGGATAGAGGGGTCACACTAGGCTTTGAGGTTGAGAGAAGTACTTTAGTTGTTATCAATAAGACCACCTGTAAGTCATCTTTGGTGGAGGAAGCTAACATTATTCAAACAGACATGCTACACCTGCTGTTTCCCCAACAGAATTCCTATTGCTTAAAATTTGTTTGCATATTGTTTGTAAAATAATCAGGCTGTAGAGTCATTGTTAATTGCTGAATTTAGGGGCCAGATTTTGGTAGCTTTTTGATAGTCTGCTAGGCAGCCTTAATTGGTAAATAGCTGCTTCTGCAGAAAAAAAACTCATACTCCTTTCAGAGCAATCGTGGGAGGGAAAAAGGAGCTAATTCCAGTTGAGTCGTCAGAGATGTCTTGGCTGTTGCTGAATTCTCCACGGCACTGTAAAAGAGCTATGCATGGAGAGGGGGATTCTCACCTGGTTTCATTCCAGTTTTGGGCCAAGATTCATGGAGTTACAGCAACATAATGGGGGAGTCTTCCAGCCCTGAGCCAGGTTTGAGGTGCTGTAGGTTAACTCACCTCATAGAAGAGGCAGGCAAGGACTTGCTGGAAGCTTGGGAGGAGCAACTTGCAGCACAGGCTTATGAAATTAAAATGTCCCCTTAACCTCCCACAAACAGGAGTGTTGCCTTGCCATGGAAATCTGCTGGGTGCTGCTGTACCTAGGGCTTGCATTTGTTATTTATAGCAGCAACACATAGATAGAGATCAGTGAAGCAATTTTTTGCCCTAACTTGAACGCTTAAGGTAATACACCAAGTATTGCTCTTAGCTTTGTGTGGAGTTCAACATAATGAGATTTTAGCCTGGTTGAGACCCTTGGGGCTGCTCTAGTACCAGTGAGAAATAATGATAAACTGCATTGAACCGCTATAAACTAATGCTTTAGTGATGAGAAATGATTGTAAAGTTAAAATAAGTATGACTAATTGAGCTCTAACAAGATCACACCAGTTACAGTTTTTCACTTTTAAATGACAATGTTGCCAGGGCCGGTGTGGGCAGCATCTGCCAAGAAGGTTTGGATGAGGATTTTTAACATAGTGAACGTTGTCCCCTGGTTCAGGGTTGTGGCTGTTAATCTCACGTCACTGAGAGACAAGGCCCTCAGACACAAGCTACGTGCTTTGGGCCATTCAGCTGTCCAGCATATGTATTTACTAGCAATTGTAAGGGAAATTAATTTTCCTCCTCTTTTGTCTCCTGTGACTTACATCAGTCACTAACAATATGTACGTGGCTTGTTTGAATACTTATCCAGTTCTGGCATTTGTACTTACACTGACAAAATGCTGATCTGTGCAGAGCATTGGAGGAACATTGTTCTGACAGCCCACTGAGTTTCACATTTCCAGACTTTTCTGTTTAATGTACCATGGGCTGCGGTCCACTCCCTCCTCCTCTCAACTCCCTATGCTGATGCCACAGCCCTTGGAGCCACTCACTGCCAGCACACATGCCTGAGGAGCACTCCATGAAGCTGGGGGCACCCAGCACCCTGGCTGCAATGCCTCCAGCTGCAACAGCACTACAAGGACCTTTGCGTATTTCTGAGTCCACTTCACCAAAGGAGATCTGCAAGAGGCAGCATGCGAGATTATAAAAGAAAAAGTGGCTTTTACAGAAGTTATGCTAGCGATGGTTTTAAAAAAAGCTAGATGGGGCAGCCACATGCACTCTTGATGCAAAAAAAGGGTCTTTTCAGAGCTTTTGACAGAAGTATGATGGTGCAATTTTTTTGCGTTTTGGATTCGCATTTTCATGTTAATGTAAGCTGCTAATGAGGCTGTTCCTATAGCAATAATTTATCTCTGAAAATTATAAATTAAATATTTCCTGAAAAGCCAGCAGTAAATAAAAATAACCCTCATTCACTAGCCCTAGTTTCATAATATTGGAGAATTTCATAAGATATAACCTAAGCAGAAAATGGAAATAGAAACTAAAAATGCTAGACCTTCCCCGAGAGAAGCCTGTGACTTACAAAGGAAAAAGTGAGCCCAAAACATATAAAATATTGGATGTTCAGTAACACATAGTATGTAAAGAAAAAAAACTTTTCTCAACGTATTTGTGGAAGCTTTTTGTGAAAGTGAGAAGCATAAAAGCAACACACAGACGCTGTGTTTCATGCTGACAGTTGAATTACTTTGAATGATGGAACTGAGTACATTCTCCAACAGCAAAAGTCAGGAGATGGGTACCTTGATGTTCTCTAGATTTGTTTTATTGTATTGTCTGCTTATAAACTTGCATTCTATTATTGCAGACTTTCAAATCTATGTCGTTTCCCCCTCAAAATCCCAGCCAACAGTTCCCTAAAATAAACAGTGCTTTAGGGCCAAAATCCCTGTCAGGTGCACTCTGTTTTCTCTGTTTTTCTTTGCCTTACCTTGACTGGTCCAAACAAATTGTGTGTGTGTGTGGGAAGGTTATTATAATAAATTAATATGGATATTGCCAATTTGTAATAAATCTTTGTTAACTCATTTTTTTAGCTGCTTGAGATCTTCTTCCCTTTTCTCATCTTAAAAGGAACATTTGCTGGCATTTCATTTATTGTTTGAGATTAGCAGTACCTCGTTCACTCATTCATTTATTTGATCAGTGATGAAAACTTTGGACTATCTTCTCCAATACATCATTCATGAAATGAAAAATTGTACAGCAGAGAGCTGATTTGATCTGATAAAGCATCAAATTAACACCATGGAGTGTTAGGAAAGAGTATCAATGTGTTTCAGGTTGGTTTGATGTATTACATTTGCTGCAGAAACCGGCTGAGTTTGTTGCTGTCCTGAGAACCACCTGGAAGCGTGAGCTTGGCTGCCATGAGACACTAAAAAAAATAAAACCTAGTGCATGTCGTTGGCACGTCTTAATTACTGGCAATCTTACATTCAGGTGCATATTGTGCAATATAATATTTACTGGCAAAGTCATACCTGGCGTGGTTTTTCTGTGAGTTAATGAAATGCATATGTGATGGAGTGACTTCCTGGTGAGTACGGTTCCAGCTGTATCCCTGTGTGTATGGATGAATCTCCCCTGATTTTCCTGCAGACCTTGCCCACAAGTGAGCTGTAACTGTGAAAATTCAGCTGTGCAAAACCAAATCTTTCTTCTCTTGTTCCCAGCTTGCACTTCCTTGTGTTAGACGGGACATTGTTCAGCCTTTGGGATCAGTTGTTGGAAGCTCAGTGTCTTGAGTGGCAAGTAGAATAGGAAGAGGGATTAATCTACTCTAAGTGGTGTGATATGACTGAGGTAGAGTGGTTTTTCTTTTAACCAAAATCCAAGTATGATTTTGTAATTTTGAAGGAGATCCTGACAGGCAAATTCTGTCATGATACAGTGTGCTAACTGTAGGAGAATCCAGGCTGGAAAAGGTCACAATTATCCCCCTGGACTAGGAGTAATTCTGTGAAAAGAACAGCAAGAAAGGTCACGTGTTGCTGCTCTGTGAGAGCTAGTAAAGAGCAGGTTAAAAATGGCTGAGCTCTGTTACTTTTAGGGCAAAGTTAGTTGCCTGCAGTGTGAGTTGGTGCTTCTCTGGTGTTTTGATTAATTATTTTGGTCATCCATTCAGTTAAATATTTGCAGTGCAGTGCAGTGAACTGAAATGACCTAGAAATAATTCCCTAATGCAACCTGACACTCCGACTTATATTCAGAGAGAGATTTATTGTCTTCCTCATAGAAGATCTTCATCAAAATGCTCCTCAGCTATTCCAGGGTATCTATTTCCATTCCTACAATACCAATAGCTTTATATACATGTACTAGTATTCAGTGGCTTCCTGCTTCCAAAGTTGTGTGTTGGGACAGGATTTCTGCTTGTAAAGCTGCAGAGGAGACCAGTGGGCCATTGCCCAGAGGGCCAGCCCTGGCAGCAGGAATTGCAGCTGTCTTTTCAGGAACCAGCGCGGCCAACTCCAGAACTTCAGGCACAACCAGGCTCTGCTGCACTGATGTTGCCCGTCCCTGGGATGCTCTCGGGGGGGCTGTTCTTTGGGAATGGCTGGATGCTCCTGACATTACACCGCAGCAGGTGGCTGAGCTGGGCTCAAAGCCCTAACCGTACAGAATGTAGTTAATGTTAATTGATTGCGTGTGGGGATTGCTATTCATCTGCCAGAAGGACTGGGATGTAGAAGTTGCTGTATGTTTGCATATGGTAGTGCCAGTAGAGAACTGCACCAGTGATTTCTGGAAGAGCTTTTTGTAGACTAAAACTAGCCTCTTCGGCTTTGTTATGATGTCCCCAGGTTGTTCTGGAATAATTATAATGAACAGAAATTACATTGATGTAATATAACAAGGCAGTGACTTTGTCAGTTCAGTTTTATTCCCCTTTCAGCACTAAGTGGGTATCCACTTTGGTAATGTGTAGAGGAGATTTTTAGACACAAATTTAACATGTACGTTTTGGCTGTTTTCTACTTAGTGTTGCTTTAAATTGTTTATAAACACCTGTCAGCTACTTATCTCCAAAGACTCGAGGCAACGATTCCAATTGGACTAAAGCACCATTGCTGGCAAGACACATTAATTTTTGTCATTATGACAATGCCTGATCCATCCTGGCCTTCTCCTAGGCGGTGTTGGACACATTTAGCACCATTATGTATTTATGACTCACAAATAACAGGGATTACTTCAGCCTGTTTGACATTCAAAAATAATAACTAAATATTTGCCACTAATTTTAGTGTGAGACCATTTAGTGGGGAAAAATAAATCGGGTGTTAGGTTGCAAAACAGTGTAAGTTCTCCTCCACTAATTCATAAATTTTAAAATAAGGGGCATCTTGAATTAATGGACTTCTAAAGGGTATGTGTGAATGCCCGTGCCTGTGTGCAGCTGTATCTGTCTGTGTGAACAGGGACTGGTGACTGGGGATTATTAGTTCCTGCTGCTGGACCCTCCTGCTGAAGGATACTTGTACAGCAAGCTCTGGAGCTAGTCAAGGTAATGACTTCTGCACTTGGTCAGAAGAACAGAACAAAAGGCAACAATACAGCCCTATAGCTCTAAAAAATAATTCAATTTCTGTGAAAATAGAGGGAAAATTTCACTTTGTCCAGAAATTGTCAGCAGGAAAGACTAGCAGACTTATTGACTGTTATTGTAGAGGCAGACATGAGCAGGGGTGAGGCTCACAGATGCTTCATGGGAAGAGGAAGCTCTGCATAGGGACTGTGTTTACCCTGTTTAATTCATCTTTGCGTGCGCTCTGATGCTTTTTTTTTTTTTTTAATTTCATAGGAAGAAGAGAGGAAGTGAGGCAGGAGGCAAAGAATTTAAACTGTGGAAAAAAAAACTGGAAAAATTGCATGTGGGCAAACACCTCTCTTCCACCCCATTCCTATCTGTTTTGTTTTAAAAATCTCTCGCTTCATTCAGCACCATTTATCATTAAGATAAGCTTGACTGCTGTTCTCCTTCCTTGTCACACTTCCCTTCTGTGGATGTGCTGAAGGGCTGCTTAGTCTGTCCAGAGGAGAAGGGAATTACACCTGCCCCATCACAACTACCCCCCAGTTGCTGTAGCTGCTAGGAGAGGATGGGAATCAGTGGTGAAGACAGAGGTGATAATCAGAACATAGGGCAGAAGGAACCACGGTCCCTTCAGGGCTGTCTCTGGACACTGGAACAAACTGGCCATATACAGCCTGTGGCACAGGGTGTGTGGGGCATTTTTGTCTCTTGGGGGGAGATCTTTGGTTTCTGGTGGTGATTGTTGTCCCCCAGTTGATGATCCTGAACACTGTGAGAAGCTGAAGATGGGAATGGGGGGGGGGAGAGTAAAAGGACCCTTTAGGATATAAAGCCTGATGCCTTCCTCCTTGCTCCCATGAGTGAGCAGTGGTTTGGCACTCACCCACATGAAGGTGAAGAGCAGCAGCTCCAGTGCGTTGACAGCTGCTGCAGCACATACTTAGTTCTGAGTTGATGAGTTCAGATTCTTGGAAAATAAGGCTCTAATTTTGTTGCTTTCCTCCTCCGGTCTGTCTGTGTGTGTAGGCAGCCACACAGTGGACTTCAGCCTCCTCTTCATTGGGAATCTTGTGTAGAAGGGACCAAGACAAGAATGTCCGAAAGTTTGGATGCACTTGCTTCTGCTGTTCTCAGCTGGGTTCAGCAAGCATTAGCTGTCAGAGGTGGTTCTGACTTGCAGGGGTGCAGGAGGTGCCATCCCATGCTTGCTTCCAGGTGTAGGTAAGCCTGAGAGCCTCTGCACTCGAGGGCATAGCCGTGCTGCTGGGTTATAACTCAGCCCCCAGCCAGCCAACAGTAGGGGCTGAGTAATTTCAATAGTTAATTGTAATGCTCACGTGGCTGAACAAAACAGAAATAATCAGCCTTAAAACAAACAGAAAAACCCCAAAGCAACACAGTGTTATTCTAGAATAACAGCACATGTAGATGAACAAATACTCCTGATGAGCAAGGACATGGATTTCTCTCCAGGCATCCTGCAGTCCTGTAGGGAAGTAGTGACCTTATTTGCATTTTTCTTGTTGAATTGCTATTGGGATTTCTGCCGCATGGCAAGAGAGAATTCCTCCAGGAGAACATGGAAATATCACAGCACTAACACAATATCCTCCAACTAGGTTCCTTTTCCTCAGCCATCCTGCCCCTCATGCTGCCGGCTGGGCAGTCACCCAGCACTGAGCAGCGTGTCCGCTTCACTCAGCTGCAGCCTGCATCCGTTCTCTTACAATGTGCTGTGAAAGGAGCAGGCCATTAATACAATACCTAATGCCCACAAAGTAAGCATTAAAGAGCGTTTAATATTTCCCCTGTATTTCAAAAGCATGGAAGTGGCTCATCCCCCTATTTCCAGAACAATCTGTGATCTTCCCTCTGGTTCCTCCTCTTCCTCCCCAGCCAGAAGGACCTTCCTCTCACCTTGTCCCTGCACATTTGAGTGCTCCTTTCTAAGGTCAGCAGTTTGACTTTGATGTCTATGATTTTAGACGCTTCTATCAGGAGCATTTTCAATTCTAATCATGTTCTCTAAATTGCTTAGACTCTTTCACAGCATGATGTCCTGCTCCAATTTTATAGTTAGATAATTAAATTCAGTGTGTAGTAGCATTTGGCTCCTCAGCAGCATTGCACAGATGCAGATGTGAGGCAGACTGCTGTGCAACAGGCTTGAGATCTTCTCCTGCATTAATGGCAGCTGAACCAGCGAGCACCACATCCTCTGTCTGCAAGGCGAGAGGCCCCTTTCCCCAAACTGAAGGGTCTGCACCTCTGCAACAGCATAGGTGCTAGTGACTGCAGGTGCTGCAGCACACACCCCAAAGCACCAGCAGACACATGCCTGGGAAGGGCCATCTGCTGTCACCTTCTAAACTTCCCACATAAGGGATGCACACACCAACTCCAGCAGTGTGGATTCACCATAGGCAGCACAAGTGTGATACAGCATCCTGACATTTAAAGGATTTTGCTTTAATATATATAAAAATATATGATACATTTAGAACTTACTTCACAGAAAATAACACACGTTGGTTTTGTCCAATAAAAGACTGCAAAATTCTGAATTTAATGTATAATATAACCTTTATTCTTTTTCCTCTAAACTCTTGGAAACTTACATAACAATCGTGCGTTAATTATGACACCATTTATAGACATTTAAAATGCATCTTAATTTATAAATATTTTACATTTGGTCCATAGAACAGGTTGCAATTTACTAAATAATACTGTACTCTTAAACAGGCTTTGTATATATTTTTGAATATGTATATATTACATATATATTTTTATATAGAGATAGATTTGCTTGGTGTTCAGATATTTCCTTATTGCAAAAAGCATATATGATCATACAATAATCTTTTTTTCAGGGAAAGTACTACAAAAAAGATACAGCTATTCACAGTTGACACACAGTAGTTCTACAACACGAGTTGTGCTATGTGATATGTTTGTACAGCTTGTTGCTAAAGAGCAGGTCTGTCAAACATCTGTCATAATTGTGTACAATCAAACATTAAATACTGCATGTTTCTTATAACAATGCGGGACTTGATTACATGAAACAATAAAGAGAAAGTTGGAATTTTACCCTTAGTCTAATGAAAACCACAATTATAATGTAAATGTATCATGTAGAATGCTTGCGTACAATGTACTGTTTTCCTCTAAGTCCCGAAGACTTACAGGACTTTTGCATTTCAGCTATAGCCATTTAGGACATAGCTTAGATCTCATAATATTTTACAATTGATCTACGTATGAAACATTTTAGAACCTACCAAACATACTTGGAGATTTTATGATGTGATTTGAAATACATGTGTATTATATATATTATTTCTACAATAATGTGCTTGACATTCTGAGAATAATACCTTATTGCAAGAACGTTTGTCACCTTCAGACAAAAACAACAAAAAACCCCAAATTCACAGGTAACATGTTTTTCACGTAGTAGTTCTACATAATTGTGCTATCTAACATTGTACGTTGCACAAAGATTTGCTGAAAAGCATGTTTCATTGCACATTTCTGTCACAGTCATTTACAATCAACCATCAGCATTTTCTATAACCCTTTGTGTCTGTCGTATAGCTGCCAAACGAGAAATGCCGTGCAGCACTAACCACTGCATTTTTCACACAAGGAACAACTTCCAGGATCAGAACAGGCTTTCTGGCTATGTGGCAAATGCAGATGGAGCCCAGAGTGGATATTTTTATATTATTGAAATAGCTTTCCCTCATGCCTTCATCACCACAAATAATAAGTAAATAAAACTGTTTCCAAAGTGCTTTCTTATATAATTTTCTTATTAGAAACTGTTAAAGTCCTTTAACGGATTAAAAAGAACACTTGTGACTTAAACCCTAAATTAGAATTACAAGGATGAGCTTCAATCTTTAAGCCATTGTTTTGGTTTCTATTTTGGTGGCAATGCAATAATAGTGGAATAATAACACCATAATAAAAGCTCAAGCGCTCTGAGCTTGAATTGCAAATACTTTGTATTTCTTTTACTCCTGGGAATCTTTAAGAGCTCTTGGATATTACTCCTCATTTTGCTAAAAAAGTTAGAAGTCATATTTTTGCCTCTAACATCTGTGATTCATGTAGTATTGATTCACAAAAGATAGGTTCTTTTTATAAGAAATAGTATTTCTATTTTTAAAGACATTTATGATATTATTTGAAAATCACCCTGACAGGCTGAGTACAGATAGCACTTACAGCCATTCTGTGCCATATTGCCACAAATAACTGAATTTGCAGTAGGAATGTTTATAAAGGCTGGTAACTGAAAAGTCTCTTGCCCCTCAACTGGCCTCAACTGGACCAAATTCTAAGGGCAGACTTTTTCACTGGAATCACTTGTTTACAAAATATTTCATTCTTTTGTACAAATCAATTCCAAACATAATTTTACTCGTGCAAAGTCAGAAGTAACAGTCTTGGGATTCAACAGTAAGAAATATTGATAAACTACTAAAAATCAGCAGCACAAAACTTCAAATAGTCGTGCTAAAAGGTAGATTAAAAAGGTCTTGGCACATCCATTTACAAATTCCAAGTTATGCATCTATTATTGTGAAAGGATAAAAACATTAACAGTCTGTGGATTGCCAGAGAACAGAACACAATCGACATTGAGCTCGCACAACAGTTGGATTGTGCTCATGGTGCTTCCCTTAAAGTGGAGATGACCTTTATTCTTTTTTTCTTTTTTTTTCTTTTTTTTTTTGCCACTAGAGGTAGGTAATTATATTCTCAGATATAAATTTGTGGTCATATTCAACCATATTTTTTGTTTTTCTGGAGTAGTATTAGTACTTATATGATACAGAAGTTTAGATGTAGGCTTCTTTGTTTGCAGAGTTGCTCTGTTGGGCCTGGTCTGGCCCATTTTCAGGGTGAGTGATGTCTTCGCTTGGCTGAATCATTACTTGGATGCGCTGGTTAAAAAACAACAACAAATTTGAGACAGTGAAAAAAACTGTTTCTAAGTTTACTTTTTATTTTAAGGCAATCCTTCTGTCTAAGTACTGGAGCTAAAAATGAGAAATCCTGCCTATCTCCCGAGCGCTCAAGAAGGCAGGAAGTCACATCTACTGAAACCAGTTTTAGGAGCATTCTGAATGCAACAGTAGGCACTGAAAGACCACATGGAAAATGGTAGATGCCAAAGACCTTAACACCTGAGCATGCCTCGGGAAGAGACATGAGGAGAGACCCAGACCCTGCTACAAGCCCACAGGTCACGCGCAGAGGCTGTAGGTTTGCAGTGGTCAGCAGGGACTCAGAGATAAACTTCAGACATGATGAAGACCCACCCCAGGAGCAGAATGGACTAATGAGTATTGGCTGCAGCTTCTGGCACTTACTACCTCCATGGACACAACAGGTAAAGTAGACATGTTTAAGATACTTTATTTCTAGTTGGTCTTTCCTAGTCCTCTTCTGTTCTCCATTCATGAAGCTTACCTGCCTAGCTCACCTTCGCATCAAGAAAGAGCACAGTGTTGATTGTCAAAGCCTTGTTTGTCAGTGCTTTAAAAGATAAGACCTTAATCCACAGCAAGAATCAGATAAAAGAACCTTTACTCTGGCCTTACACAACTGCCCAAGAAGCAGTTGCATTTCAGAGCAACAATGCTCCATTTGCATGCAAATGTTTCCATAATCCCAAGGGAAGGATGTTAAAAATGTAGCAGCTAAGAACAGGCAGGAAAAAAAGCCTGGAATTTTTTGTAGTCTTCTTTGAAGCATCACCAAGTCTTTTCAAATGTGCTGAAGACAAATATTTGGATCAAGGTCTAAACAATTCATGAGCCATTACTCATCAATTCTGCTTAAGATCATCTGTCCCTTTGCAAAGATGGCTCTGTCAGCTGATTTTAGAACATTCCAGAAATTCTGACAAATACATTTAGACAATCTTTGGTTCCCATAATCATAGAGGACAGAGATGTACATTACAGTACTCATGCTGAAGAAGTGCCTGTTCTGCACAGAATGAGATTATTAGCTGGAGAGGGACAACTGTGGATTGGTACAGATAAAAGAAAAATGAATTATAGCAATTGTACATACTTAATAAACAGTGCACTGGTCAATAACCTCATTAGCATTTCACACTCCTTCAGCAGCATTTCTCTGAGGACCTTAAAATGGATTTAAGCCATACAGTGCCTCTCTCATGTGGGAAGTGTCATCTCCTTTTAACAGATGGAACAAGGAATGGGGAGATGCTAAAAGCACAGTGCAAAGAGAAAAAGGCCTCTAATGTTCTTCACAAAGTAACTCCACAGAAATCCCTTAAATAAAGACTAAAGGAAAGTGCAGCATAATCATAAAATATGCTCCCAGGTTTTCACCTGGCTTGTCTTTCGGCTGCAGCAGGAGGAGGCAGCCAATGTCACGTAGCACAGGTATAACACTGAACAGGAGCTCAAAGCTTGGATAGCATTGCAGGGACTTGCTAAACAGGGTCACTGTGAGCAGACTAGAGGAAACCAAGAGTTATGTTCATTAATAAGGACAAATTTAAGTATTTTGTAAACTGCTGCTTTGTTTCCTAGAGGTAAGGAGCTGGGATGCAAAGTGTCTGAAACTGTCAAACCCAGAGACAAGGACCACACTTAATGTGGTGAATTATGTTTAACACAATGGTTCAGACACTGTCTTGTCTTTTCTATATGTTACTCACTTTTGTCAGCTCAATGCAAAATAATTGGGCTAAGCAACTGAGGGTGCAGGAAAGACATTGTAGCAGCTGCCCAGCAATCCTTTATCAATGTGTATAGGCCTCGCAAGATGGAAAGACAGACACTTACCTGTTTTAAGGAGCCTTTCAGGGTTAGAAACATATATGCCATATATCCTGGTATCAGCACCATAGAAGACAAAGCCATGAACCAGCCAACCCCTTGGCCCCATTTTGGGAAAACATAACTTCCCATTGTGAGAGGAGTCATCTGGACAGCACTGAAGAGAAATACTCCCTGCAAAATACAGTGGAAAAGATGACTTGGATGAGAATTCTAGAGTGTTCGGTGTTGAAGAGCTTTTCTGGATTAACTGGGACCTCAAGCCTGCCTTCACATCCAGGCAAGGACAAAAGGATTCCTTCAGTTCCTGGTGATGGCCGCTGGGCACAGGTTTGCAGATGGGGCCTCCGGGTCAGCCTTCCAGATGGAGGCTGCGAAAACCAGGCAAATGTGAGCCTGATTGTCCCTGACTGATTCCCTGCTGGCTTAACCTCTAGTGCAGAAACATGTACATAACTGAACTGTAATTCTGCAAATATGAAGCTGTTTGTTTGGTTCCACTAATTTTCTTATCTAAGGTATTGATACAGCTCTACTGTACTGGTCAGAAACAGATTTCTAGAGTCTTGCATAATGGCTCCGCACTGGCCTCTCTGGTATCAACAGAGGTTTTAATATCATTCAGATGCTCTGAACAAACGCATCATGGAAAATGAGGACAGTAGGAACAGAACCCGCAGTTCAGTAAGTGGCTACAGATTCACCTGTATAACAGAACTTATCTTTTGAAATTCAAAAACCACTCTGAATTTTTGCACTAACAAGAGATGAGGAGACAGCTTCCCAGGAGGCTTCTTACCAAAATTAATCTTAATGTTTCGAGTTAACACTATATATTCACATACATAACCTGCATCTCAGATATCCAGGTATGCTGGTACGGGGAATCCACTGGTACTAGTAGAGTCCTCAGATAACCTGCACAAAATCAGAGGGAAGGGGTCTATTGGGAAAGGTGGGAGTACTGGGGAATAATGCCTGCACATATATGTATACTGTACTCTTGATTAGCAGCAGTTATGGGTTGGCTTTTGTGCTATTTTCAAAGAGATGACCTGCAAATATGGTATTTTTTTCCTTTAAGTTCCCAAGGAAGACTCCTATCCCCACCTATTTCAAATGCCTAAACCAACCTGCATCAGGGAAACCTGCTAAACTGAACCAGAAAAGAAGGGATCTCATTCTGATCCCAGGTTCAGGCCTCGTACAGAACATATTCCCAGAAAGGAGAATGTAGAGTGCAGATAACCATCTGTGAACTTGCACTTGATAACTAATTCTGTTGAAGACTTTACAAAACGGGAGAAATCCGTTAAGTTCTACATACAATGTTGATGATCTTCCCACTATACCACTGAAATAAACATGATGCATTTTTTATGCTTTCCAGAACAATTGTTTCCAGAAAAATGAAAGCCACCTTCATTGAGGTAAATATGAATCAAGGAACCCTCAACGTAAACATATTTTTGTGTCTCTCTTTAGTGCTTTTTGCTTTTCTATGACCTTGGGATATCTATACAGGAATATCAGAGAAACAGCAGTGTTACACAGAAGCATTGTGTCATGTGTAACATTGTCTATTTAATTACAGTTGTTTTCCTATCACATCTGGGTTTTACTACATTATGTGTAGTAAATTTATATTTCTTTGCTTATTATTTCAAAAGGTACTGAATGGGCTTAACTGGATAAAGTTTTGAATCAGGAAAGACTGTACTGTGGTTTCTAGCGCACAAAATCCTTCCAACATTTGCCAGAAAAAGAGAGTAGCATTGCAGTATAAACTGGGCAATAAATTCCAAAGAAACCGATGAGAGAAGATCAGTTTATAATCCTAGTCTGTTATCAAAATAGTGCCTATGAAGGATTTCAGTTCACAAACTGAGGGCATTTTTCTGTACATGGAAAAGACAGGATTTAGACAGATTGTTAGATTTTATCCAAGGAAATGGTCAAAACTTATTTCTTACAGCTTTCTATCTCTGCTAACCAAACTCTTGAATCATAGAATCATCTGGTTGGAAAAGTCCAACCGTACCTGTCCACTTACTAAACCATATCCCTGAAAAACTCATCTACCCATCTTTTAAACACCTCCAGGCATGGGGACTTCAACCACATTCCCGGGCAGCCCTTTCCAGAACCTGACCACCCTTTCAGTGAAGAAATTTTTCCTAATGTCTAATCTGAACCTTCCCTGGCACAACTTGAGGCCATTTCCTCTTGTCCTATTGCCTGTCACTTGGGAGAAGAGCCCAGCACCCATGTTGCCACAACCTCCTTTCAGGCAGTTGTAGACAGTCAGGTCAGTTGTAGACAGATGAGGTCTCCCCTCAGCCTCCTCTTCTCTAAGCTGAACAACCCCAGTTCCCTCAGCTACTTCTCATAAGACGTTCTCCAGCCCCTTCATCAGCTCGTTGCCCTTCTAGTTACCATTTCCAGAGGACTAATACAAATCTTCAAATTGTGCAAAGCTTCTTTTCTTAGGGCACAGGCTTCCTCTAAAGACACTCGGGTTTGCCTATTGCCTTCAGTGGAATTGCTCAAATCCTTAAAAAAAGGAATGAGGTCAGAGTTAATATGAACCTGTGGGTGGGGGAATGACAATGCTGTAGTACATAGGCCACCTCATTTACATCCTTTGAATCACATAATAAAAGTTTGTTCCTTACTGCCACAATGATAGGAGTGAAAAACGACCAGCAGAGTTTCCACCAGATGCAGGGTCTGTATCCCACCATCTCTTGGATGTTGTCATAAAATCTATTAACACCTAAATACAGAAATAAGAAACAGTATAGAAACATATCAGATAACTAATTGATTCAAGTGACAGCTCAGTGGTTTTGAGGGACACTGTCCTAAATGATAAGGTATATCTAGAAGCTTTATATAGACCTCAACATAACTTTTCACCAGTCTGAATGGGCAAGAAATATGCAAACTCTGAAGCATCAAGAATCATTTGTTCTCATTCTTCCACATCATAATTAATTAATTAACAACCAGCAAACTTATTCCCATGCAAAGGCTAAGGAAGGCTGTATATCTGAAGGTCAGATGAAATAAATCACTCTTGGTTAATTTCAACTCCAAGTCTTAATAGAATGAGAGATTTAGAATGATATTTTACAAATTAAATTTAAAAAAAAAACCAACAACCCATCCTAGCATTAACCAGCTTCACTCCATGTGGATATATGGACACCATGTACATGCAGAAGTGCATCTGAAATCAAAGAGTAACTCTGTTCCTGTTGCCTACCAGCACTCCATCATCTTCTAAAAGGTGTGACTGTCACATTATTTATAACTTCCTATTTGATTTCTTCATTATTTGGCTGGTGTGTTTTTCAATTTGCATTTGTTGGATTCATACACAGTATGTCCCCCTATAAAACACTGTTCCATTCTCTTAAGCCCATTGAAAGACAGCAGAAAGACGCCAGTTATCTAGTTCTGAATCAGCTGTGTAATATAAGCTGAAGTGCCTTAGTAAGGCACTTAGTAAGAACCTGGGAGCAGGTTCTTTGTACTGGCAAACACAGAATGAAGGTCAATGCATAAATGCTCTTGAAAGAATTTGATACCTATTCATTAATCATTATACCAAGAGCCTGTCAATCCAGACTTCTGGATATTTTAGGGCAATTATGCAAGATAAAACTGGCCAAGGAGCCTAGCTCTCACTCCAAGATCCTAGAGTGACAGTCATTTCTGGAAAGGAAACATTAAGAAGTCCAAAGGACCGAAATCATCACGTTAAGAACAGCAGTACCTCTCACCTCTGAAGATCTAGGTTTTCCAAGGAAGGGGGATGGAAGAAAAGAGGGAATACCTATTTAGTATTCCTGAAACACTTAGCACCTAATGACTTCCAGGCATTTAAAACACAGAGTGCTTTAGAGAGGGAGAAGTACTTTCCATGAAGCCAACTTTGAGTCCTCAGTGGAGTTATACACACATAAAACACAGCAAATTTCAGTTCCACCCTCAGAACATGCATGCACAAATGAAGAAATCATCAGATAAAGTATCCTTACAACGTGCAAAACTTATGGAAAAAATAGAAACAAATTGTTTACCGTAGCACCAGGATATGGAGATGCACTCAAAGAATACAAGGAACAAAAGACTCATTCCACTGGCAGAATAGTAGTCAAAAAGCTTAAACACATAAATTCCACCCTAAAACACACAAGGAGGAAGTGTTAAAATAAATAGTAAGGCCCCCAATTTCAGGACAGATCGAAATGCAAACTACAACCTAACAGTGGCAAATATAAATGAACAGGTTAAAGTCTCATAATGTTTGAGGTCAATACTGACAAAGATTAGATTACTGCTAGAAGTCAGTTAACAGATTTGATTTCCCTTTACTCCTCCTTTTTCTTCAATAATTCAATCATTTTCCTGAAACAGTCTGCAGTCTATTAGATCACAGGAAGCAATGGAGAATATCCTCAGTTACCACTTCTTGGAGTGTAGGACAAATTGTCGAGAGAGCAGGCCTCACTCATCCACAGACTAGAGGCGCTTTACACTGCCCAGTCAATGTTTGCTGCTTGAAGCCTTTAGATAATGTTAACGACAGGCCCCTGCCACTTTGGTGGCTTGCAATGACTGCTGGTTGGGTCAGGGGAAGGGGTAAATAATACAGAAGCTGTATGCCACACATAAGATCTAGTTGATCTAAAGAACACACCTGAGTAATATTGGACAGCCCTATCAGATAGGAAACAATGCATACAACAGCAATAAAGATTTCTCTTCGATTGCGCAGTAATTTCGGAAATTCATCCACCAAAGCTGTTATGAATCCTTCCACAGTGCAGAACTGCAAGTAAAGACAGAAATAAAATCCAATGCAATACACTACAACAGCAGGGTTACATGCAAGGGAGGAGCTGTCAATAGCACTCATCCCTGGTCTAAGGCTGTGTCCACGAAATGGTAAATGAAAATTCACTTGACTTCAGTGGAATCAGTGCTTCTGCATGTCTTTGTTTCTGTCTAAAAAGTTCTGTGCAAAAAGATTTCCAGCTAGAAAAATGCTCAAAATTCCAAACTATGACCTATGGCAGGTGCTGTATGAACATAAAGTGCTTGTTCTTGTGGTAGAAAATAATATGCATACAGTTGAAGGCTTTGACCTCTACATCCTTCAAAAACGTATGCATCTCTCTGTGATTTACTCACATATACGAACGCCAAGGGATACAAGAAGTTTAAGCAGGCTAGTGCTTCAGAGAGAATGTTAAAAGACACAAGACTGATTCTCATATGTAATAAATTAAATACTTTTTGTATCTCCAGAAAATATTTTTAGTGAGGATGTGGTCCTCCAAATGGAAAGCATGGCCATACTTAAGATTTCTTCTGTATGTACATATTCAAAATAAATATAATCATTACGATGGCTGAAATAATGAAAAACAGAATGTATGCAAAGTTTTATTAATTTCCAGCACTGCAATCAGAATTTAAGCAATAGTTACAGTCCTTATAAATTATAGGGTATGAAATGTTTCACTGATAGACAGAAAATGAAGCAAGCCTGACAGCCTGTAGATATATATTCTTTCCAATAATACTAAACTACCTTCCTCAGCTGTTAGTTGCCTAGAGACAAGTTCTTTTAAGAACATTTTTGACCCAAGTAATTTCACAGTAGTTTCCCCCAGACTGACCAATAGCTTTCAATGTAGAGCCTGAAGCTTACTGAAAAACAAAGAAATAGAAAACATAAATTTTCAGCTTCCCTTCATGTTGCAGGATAAAATACCTACCTGGTCTTTTTGTATTTTGGTTCAGTGACAGACATCAACTTGGAAATTACAGAAAATTATGGATTTTCTCTACTGCAAGACTGGTACAGCACTGACAGTAATCCTCATATCCTTTTATGTGCGGTGAAGACTGCTAATGACTGTGAGGTGCTCTTTGACAACTGCAGCTGACTGCAAGTAGAGTAATGCATCTGCCTATGACTGTGCACATACAAATGACCAAACATTCCAGCAGGCAGAAGGGACTTTACTGACAGAGTCCTCAGAGTATGCCTTGAAAAAAGAAGCCAGGGTGTTTCCTCAGTGCTTACAATAAAGTTGCAATCTATCTGTACTAATGCTATTAAAGTTATTACTGATTAATGAATGCTTTTGTTGGACATAGTCCTTTCTAGCACGTAAAGTGGTTTTTCTTGTTCTGCAATCTTTTTTGTTCATTTTGCAAATAAACATTTTTTAATGATTGGATGACTTAATTATTTCATTATTTAATCTAAACAGTAACTTATCTTATTATCTTAAGAAAATCTTATTTGGATTTGCAAAACGTATAGGTTGTGCCTTCCATTAATTTCAACACTATGACACAGAATGTCCTCAGTAATGAGCCTACTGCCTCCTGAATTTGCTCCTGATATTCGTACACTTAAATTAAATATGTGCTGCATCTTTTTACTCCATGTGGTAAGTTCTGAAGTCAACTTTCAGATGTATTTGTGGCATCTAAATCTTGCAAAGCATATCCCAGTGTCTCCCACATTGATGGATGCTGCAAAGGTATTTTTAATATTGTTACTGAATGGTTAAGATTTCAAAGAACATTCCTTTTGGTTTGCAGAATAAATTTTCTACACATTTTGTATATGCTTCCAGCAGTTCATGAAAAAGTGAAAGTGTCTTAGTATCAGTTTTTTTACTATCTCAGGCTCCGTGAACCTCTTAGTCTTTCCTCTCCTTAGTACTTTCTATTATTTACCTGATTATTCCAGAAACCACTCTGCACCACTAACAGCTGGCAGTGCAGAATGCACAGAGAGAGGTGAACCTTGTTGCATGCAGTTGCAGAAAATTTGTCTTCGTTAATAATTTTTACACTGGTTTTACCTGACTGTCAATTCCGAGCATTAGCAACATGGAAAAGAACAGTATTGCCCACAGAGGAGAAATTGGTAATTGTGTCACTGCTTCTGGATAAGCTAGAAATGCCAGTCCAGGCCCTGGGAGAAGAAATAGGAGAGAAAATGTCAATGTTATTAATTGAGTATTGTGGTAATTGGTTCCTGTTGATACATAAGGTTTAGGTTTATTTGAATGACTCAGCCATGGATGCAGATCTGACCAGGGATTTCAGCTTAATCTGTGTTTCCCAACCAAGAGGTTAGTGCACGTATCTTGCTTTTAAAATCACCTAACCAAAACAAACAAAAAAGCCACCTCAAATAAAAAAAAAACCCCAAACCAACTAACCAGCCAAGAAAAATACCAGATGCAGTTCAGGAGCTGCACCTGTGAGACACCTTGGTATAGAAAAGACAGGGAATGCTATCTTTGGCTAGGATTTATACCTTCAGGTACTGATCAGTGTTCTCTCCCTCCCCAGCAGTTACTGATAGCTGCAATCTTCTGCTCTGCACCACACAGTTCAGGAGAGACACAAAGACGGCTCAGAAACAGAGAAGATACTTTCCAGCATTTACAGTGTTTCCATTAGCTATTCCATTCCATTATTTATCTTAAAACACACATTTTATTAAAGGATGTAGTTGTAAACAGGCAAACCTTTTCATTTGTGTTCCTACAAACTGCTGGTGGGGGACATGGTGTTGGAAGGGGAATAGAAATTCATATTAAAACCAAAGGAGTTCTTTTTGTTGCCATAGCATAGCTGGAAAACAGCTGATGTCAGGTTAAAAGTGAAACCTCTTGCAAACTAAATAATTGTAGAAATAAAATCAGTGTGCATTACCTCAAGGGGGCATCTGATTTTTCAGTTTTCATTAAAAGCAAATCTGTGATAAGTGGCTGGACATATCTCAAACCAGCAAAGCAGGGATTGGCATTAGACACGTGAACTGGCAGAGCAGATGCAATGGAGATTTTGAAGCAATCATTTGCTACCAATAGCAGATACAATTGAAATGCCTTCCAAATGGCAGCAGTAAAAGCAAAATAAACCAAAGATAAATCTGTTCTTAAATTTTACTCCATTACACATTTCACCGAAATGAGCAGCCAAAGCTTTTACTAATAATATTTGTTTTACAGAGCTGTATAAGAGTTTGTGAAACAATAAGTCTCATGGTGCTAAATAGCCCACCAGTGTCTGAGCTTGCTCAGAGAAACAGAAGCCTTAATTAGAAGGTCAGATTTCCAAATACCCTTTGCAATTACTGGCCACAGGAGGTCATATGTATCTTTGATAAGTCTATTATCTCAGGTACCTTAAAATGTATTTAGGAGCTTAATATGATATAAAAATATTGTTCTGTTTGCAGATGTAATCTTTATATAGTTACATTTGTATCAAATACATAAATCCAAGAAGCTTATTTCACACACCACTGAATTTCCAGAGTATTTTTTTTACAACAGTGTATGCCATCATAATTTTTTTTGTTAATTTCTTTGGATTTTTAGGGCTTAAATTCTCTGCCTTTCTGACTAAGGGAATATTTCATCAATGGAATATGTCTGCTAGTATAATAAGACATATTTTATCTATCGGCGACTTCCAACCAAGCTTTCAGTTATCAGATCCCTCCCTGTGGCCAGAACTGCTAAATGAGTATCTGGTACACCAGCTGGGTTAGGGCAACCATCTGCTCTGCTACTTTAAGCTTTTTCATCTGGAAGAAAGACAAGGAATTGCAAAGAATAGCAGAATCTTCCCATGCACATCTGACTGCTCTAAGTAAAATGACTTTCATAGTAAAGCATCCCCTAAGATTGGGACAGGTGAGAAATGGAGCTGCCTCAAAGGGCTTCACCTCAAGAAACAGTTAAGGAATTTTAAAAACTCACTGAATTTGAGAACATAGGCCCCAAAACCATAATGACCTCCACTCCTCCTTTCAGTTTGCTTTTAGAATATCATAATCTGATGCCACAGCTAAGCACTGAAGCAGCAAACGGTGCTGCCACCTCTTGTAAACGCATTCCCTGCAAGTTGTATTCATCACATCAGCCCCATGAGTCTCTGGCTGTCCACTCTCCACACCGAAGGCTGGAGAGCAATGGGCAGGCAGGCAGAGTCTGCTCAACATAAAAGGATTTTGCTGGTCCTGCCTTTAGAGGTTTGAAACAATGCTCTCCCTTTAGCAATCAGTAAGGGTGACTGAAGAGACATGGAACTGGGAAATGTTTTGAGGGAGGGATTTTGAACAACTACACGAAGCAGCTGGATACAACGTACAAACAAAAAATAGCTGATGCCCCTGAACAGCTTAGAGAAAAATATATTAGATACCTGATGCTGCAACATCTGCAATAGGCCTCTTTGTGACATTAGCCATGAATCCAACAATGGAGAAGATGACGAAGCCAGCAAACATGCTTGTGCATGAGTTTATGCAGCATACTATGATGGAGTCCCTGAAATAAAGGTAAGGTGCTTTAAGCAGTAGGTAAAGCAATATTACCGATCATCAGTACGGTACCCTTTCCTCCTGCAAAAAGATTTCATCAGTTAAGATTTCACAGTCTGGGTTCCATTTCATGCTGGACAAGTCACACGGTCTCTCCCATTAGTGTAAATCTCATTCCTAGTTAGAGATAACATTTAACATTTAGATTCCAAGACCATACTTTATTTCAGTGATACAGTACACAGAAAGATAGAATCCAGCTCCAGCTGAGACAGGAAAGTGCCATTCTAATACGTGCAGTCATCTGCTTACCTGTAAACATTATTGTGGAAAGGGTTGTAACTTCCAAGGGCAATCAGTGAACCAAGACCCAAACCATAGGAGAAGAAAATCTGTGTGGCAGCATCCAGCCAAACCTGATTGCAGGAAATAATTTTTAAAAAAATCTGTTTCTGCACTTGAGGAGCAGGTCATATGTCTGAAAGGTGAATAGTTAGTAGTGAAACTTTTGTTTACAAGGATTGAATATTTACCTCAGAGTCTGAAAGCTTACTGAAGTTGGGAGTTATATAGAATAAAATGCCTTCCTTTGCTCCAGGCAGTGTTACACCACGGAAGAACAAGATAAGCAGCATAACATAGGGATAAGTAGCAGAGAAATATACCACCTGATGTGAAGAAACAAGACATCATAAGTGTGGAAGCAAGAATGATCTGTGCTCGTTAACACTTCAGAAAACACTTCCTCCCTAAAAATACTGTAGCAGCAACTGAGGCTGACTTTTAAAATCGAAGCATTTACCAATGGATAAGCTTGGTGTGGAAAGGGGAAAGCCTGCTGCAGAATTCCCTAAACACCACATCTACAAGGAAGGTGGTTGCTGCTGCCTTCCCTGAAGGTAGAATTTAGTGGGAGGTAGAATTTTTCCTTTTTTGTATTCAGCAACAGGAGCTCCCTAAAGCGCAACATTCTATTTCTTCCATGAGTCTTGTAGAACAAGATCTGGAGGATTATTAACCTGCTCTCAGACAGCTGCTGTTGTATTTTTGACATTCTCTCCTCACCTATGTTATGATAAAATTGCTCGGTTCTCACTGAAGCCAAAACACTGCATCCTCACTCTATTACTATCTAAACTATTTAGAATATTTGTTCCAGGAACGAGCAAACATATTTTTAGGCAATTCAATACCTGGCAAAGCCAAGAACATTCAAGTGAACGTAACATTCAAGACTGCAGTCAGTGCTACCTACAGAGAAGTCACCTCTTTCAAAAACACAGTGCTGCATAAATTCAAGAAAGATAGAAAATAAATACTCCACAGCACCATTCCAGCAAAACTGTTCCCAGTGCCTCTTACCTCAAGAATGCTCAAAATATTTCAGTAAAATCGGCATTTTTACTTGAAATGTATTTGAAATACTTTTTAATCTTACCTTTCCAGTCCAGCCTACCCCCTTCCAGATACAAAAATACACCAGAATCCAGGCAATTGCTAGAGTAATTGCTAGTGGCCATCGGATTTGCCCTGGTTTCTCCAATCCATCAGTCATTTGGTGCATGTTGCGCCTAGAATAAGCCAACAGAATGGTGTAGTTGACAACTAATTCAGAAGGCAGTATATGAATGACAACAAGGTGATCCTCACATATGCTCAGGAATGATAAAGAGAAAAATTATCAGCTTACTCCCAGAATTCAACCACTGCACTTGTCATGTTGGTGGTGTTGGCTAAGGTATAATTGGAGAAGCAGCGGTCAGTGTTCCATGGGTTATCACAGTGTTTCCAAGGAAGAGTCTGTTTAAGAAAGAGAGACAAAAAAACCTAAACAATCAAGCACTTTTTAAGCAAGCATTACCTCAAATATCTCTCTCTTTACTAAAAATGACCATTGAGTGGAGAACTAATATACTTTGAGTTCCGCAGTGCGCTGATCTCCCAGGGGTACGTGTCTAGCAGAAATCATTGAACTTTGTATCAATTGGGTGTATTAGATGTGAAAATACTTCCTTCTGTCTTTAATACGTCAGCGCAAAACCCCTGGAGCCTGACTGGCCTCTCGGCATGTGAGTATACTGAGTGTGCTACCAGAAAGAATGGCAGCAGAGAGGATCTCCTAGAGATCCTGTTAGCTCCGGTTGCACTAGAGGTCATAAAGCCATCATGGTTACTGAGCAGAGATTTCCATTTTCCCCTCAGGTCAGGGGACAATAGGAAATATGTAAACTTTCTTTTTCCTATATGCATTTTCTACATGTGTCCATTACATTAAGTTATCTTTCATAAGTTATGAGAAGCAGAACCTCTTTACACATGATATCCATTAGAATTAATTTCATTTCCATATAACTTAGGTGTTCTTTCAATAGCCAATCTTGGAAAATACTTTCACAGAAAACTTTGTATCAGGGTACTGCATGTTTTAAATACAAGGGTGAGAGGCTTCAAGGGAATTATAAGTCAATATTCATTTATTATGAGACCCTGCACCACTTTCAGACTACGACTGACCTTTCACAACAATATCAAATCTGAGGATAACAAAAAAAGAAATGATCATGTCACTCCCTGTAGTAATTAATGCAAATTTAGTCAAGGGACAATTCCTTAAAGCTGAGAATAACTAAGCATGAACAAAAATTGTAGAAGAGAGAACAACTGAATAATAATGCATTAATTATTGAGACTTATGTCAGAATGCTTCTTTAGATGGCCAAAACCCACAAATCAGGCAAGACCTACACAGCTGATGAATCATCTTTGAGGGAAAAAAAAGGCAGCTAAAAATAAAATTAAAAGGAAAGAAAGCAAAAATAATGGCAATGAATGAAAGTTCAGAACTAATGAAATCACAGACTTTCCAGTCTATGGGGATTTCTTTACTAAACCCTTCCACTATTGAAACACATAGAAATGATAATATTTCCCAAAAAACTAACACTTATCTGGCTGCTACTGAAGAAAAATCAAATCAGTTACGCACTAGACTTTTTCTTGGGGAAATGCCTGGCCTGTGGACTCAAAGGTCAAGGGATACCAGTACTTCCGTTAGCATTGCCAGGACAAGGAGTCTGGAGCTGAAGTGTGACTTGCAGCTGCATGGGAGGTCAACAGAGGAGTGAGCAGATAAACAGGTAAAACTGAAAGGAGACAGACCAAAGAGCTGGGGCTCTGAAAATTAAGGTGAAGAAATTTAAACAAATTGGTAAGAAAGAGAAGCCTGTTGCTCCAAAATAACCTATTATGTTTCTCCACTGACAATCTTGGAATGTAATATTTTCCTCAGAGTTTTCTATTTTATGTTTCTTATAGAGAAAAAGAATTAAAAAGGTAATTTTACAAAACAGTTCTCTATAGTATCAAATGGCTTATCCTGCTGATTTCTATGCATTTTACGTTAACCTCAAGCCTTTACAGTGAGACAGATTAAGCAACTATCTATATAGCACTT